>JACEFZ010015864.1:282500-557111 GCA_014155875.1 Cepaea nemoralis
GAATTTTTATGACTGGACAGACTTGCAGTGATAATTGCAATTAACGTCAGGGGGAGATAAGAAGAATTTATGACTGGAATTCCTGGGCGATAAGTGTCTACTGCTAGGCTAGGTATAAAAACCCATGCTAGACCTGTTCCCTTTAGATTAAGTCTGACTTCAGAACAGGTAGGCACCCAGCTCGTTTTGTAGTCATATGTGTGATTCTTATGTTGCTAGATTTCACTAGGAGAATTATTTCTTAGTAACTAGTCAGTCTATATCTGATCTAGGTTATTTCAAGAACTATCTTTGGCGTAGGTTACTTGAGTGTTCTTTCTAAGTTCGGTGTTCAATATCATTGTGCTTTAAGTGTTACTCTTCTGAGAAGTAGAAACTTGTGAAAGGCAGATTTTGTCTAGATATACTTGAGGTGTCGTAGCAGATGCTTGCCATTTCTTTCTAAACTAGACTAGTCTCTTTTTGGTGTGTGCATTTGGTGTACCGAATATAGTCAACTGACTATTTCTTTAATTCTTATCACAGCAGTAACTAAGTGGTGACTAAACCGGACAGGTCAGCAATATGGCTGGTCTGTGTGGTCACTGCAATTAGACTTGTTGTATATCTCATTTTGTAGGTATACAATATTATTACTCATTAATAATGCCTTATGCTATTATGTTGAGTATCATTATATGTCTATCTTGAAGTAATATAATGTATGTATATCGGAGGTTGATATAGTTGAATTGTCATATGCATAATTTGGGTATATGTTCTGTAACATATATGGAAACTATGTTTCCCAGTTTGTTGTAGACAAGGATATTACTTCCCTTTTGCATTCATATTTCGTATGTAAGTATAATCTTATATGCCATTTTGTATTCGTATACCTTAGGTTTATTTGATGTGATTTGTTATATGGCTACTCACTAAGAATAAATGGGTGTTGTGCTATTGTGTTCGCATGGGCACACTGGCCATCGATTGTGTTGGAAATGGAGGTGTAATGGTACAGACATTACCCACAATTATTATAGGGTATATGGTGCTAAACCTTTTCATCGTATGGTGGAGGGTAGTTAACGAAAGTCTGGCACAGATACTGGTCACGGCTTGTAAGCCCGGATGATCAGGCATTATTATAATACCATTACCGACCCTGTGAGCTACTAAACCAACATTGGACGGAGCGGCTGTACGACACAGAATTTCTGTATTAGCGACATGGACATGGGCGGCAGAAATGTAATCATTACAGGCGTGTGAGACAATTGAAAAGCCCGTCCCAGACTAAGACCGAAGGACAGAGATATGGAGGAGATGGAGGATGGTGAACGCAGTAGAGCTGGAAGATAAACTTGGCCAGACTGGTCATTTTATATGTTTGTGTTATTGATTGATTGATTGATTGATCTAGGAACCGACATCACAGCATTCGGGACATTCCCATAAGCGCTCCGTCCCCATCCTCAGCAACCAGCGAAGAGTTCCAACACTAATAGTTCCAGTAGCAATCTGATTATATGTTCGTCTCGCATTTCCTCTGAGCGTCGAGCGTCGGCCAGATGTTTGTGTTATGATATGTTTTAAGTAGGATTGCGCTGATGTAGAACTAGATATAACACATTCTTGACTTTCTTTCAAGCTCTCACAAGGAGCACCTATGTTGTAGATCTCAAGGACGAGTGAAGACTAGGTCGTGTCAGGACTGACAGGATTCGTCAGAATACCGGCAAGCTGTTTCTTTTTTTTTTTGAGTCTACTGGAGAGTGGGGATCTGAATCACAGATCCAGATAGATCAAGTAACAAGTTACGTAATGTTTCTCATCACTATCTATATGATACCATCATCATCATTTTGAATAACATCCAATGTTTAATATGATTAGAAAATAAATGTTGTAGTATTGTAACTCATAGTTCTGTCATTATATTTTTTTCCAATTGTGCATACGTGTTGTGTGTGTACATTGGTGGGGGTTCACTTACACACCAAGGAAAGGAGCAGTCAGGGAGAAAAACATGTACTAGGATAGTTGTCCTTAAACTTTGATTCAGACTTAAAAATCTATCCTAGCTAACCTTCTCTTTCCTATTCCTTGGCGAATATTCAGCACAGTTCATTTTAATTTTGTAACGAGCCACTTAGAGTTGTACGTTGGATATTCATGGGCCTAATCTATAGTTCAGCCATATAGATTTTGTCCCTAGTCAGTTTCTGACTATTTGGGGTTGCTCGCCAGTGAATAATACTTTCATCTAGCCGGTGGGGCACCCCGACTTCTGACAATTGCATCATTAACTCCGGCAAGAGAATCTGTCACGCCACTCGCTTCCAATTAATTTGTTCCTGATACCGCCATTGTGTATCAATTCTGCACCCCTACCCTGGCTAGATAATCTGCTGTGGTAAACCTTCCCATTGTAATTTCTGCATGTGTCCATTCATCTCCTGATTCTTGTTTCTTTATTGTCGTTTATATTTTTATGTAGAAGCTGATGTTTGTCAGCGTGCATATGCATATAGGTCTTGGCCTAAGCTAGTGTATAAGGTCCCGTGGCAGGAATCTGCTGTATGTGTAGTGCTATGGGCCATCGTATGTTTCAGGCCTGACTGCGCGGAGAAATAGGAGGCATGTCTTTCCCTCCTGAGAGCTGGCATTGAGCCCTTGTCCGACCGCGGGCATGCCATTGTCAGCACATCGTTCTAATCATCACACCAGCGCTCACCCACACAAAAGATCCACTCAGCAGGAACCTGCTGTCACTGTGTGAAGTGTTCAGATAATCACAATTTGTGTAGACGTCGGATGCAAGGAGAAATATGTAATAAACAATGTGCGTTGCTGCTGGACCTTTGTCCAACAGTGCTGATACCATTGTCAGCATATCGTTATAACCGCTGCGTCAACGCGCCCACAGAGCTGATAAATGCTTGGACCGTACTGACAAAATCAGTGCATTTATCTCATTCTAACAATGGAGAGTCCTTTATGCATTGCAAGATGTCCTGTCCTCCTTTAAAGTGTCGTCCCTGGAGTGAGGAGATCCGACACCCACATTATAATATTATTTTTATTTCCCCTCAATATTCTGGAGAATCCACCAGCTTCCGTCCAACACACTCCATCAGCCTATGGACACCTTTTCCTATCACTCTCACACTGTCGTACTATGCCCCCTTCTCATACTTCCCCAACGCAACATACTCAACAACTCTTGCTTCTAGAAATTAATAAAGATTAATTTTATTAAAATAAAAGTGTAACGTGTATGAGACGTGTATGCGAAGAAAATGTGTGACGTGTTCTATAAAGTGTGTAGACTCTGTCTCTCAGACATCAACTCAGTCAGCTGATCACAGCAAAGATAGACCACAGCACGTTACGTCAGAACAAGTACGTCTCACCCGTTGCCGGAACCATCTTGCCGGATAATGCTTTGCCTCTGTAGACCTCTGGTAATCCAATTTCATGAACATCCGAAATAGACACCGGTGGTATTAAGAGTTAATCAGGGACCGGTTGCACTCTACACAATGTCCGTTCCTAATGTTCCTAAACAAACTGCACAAGTCTTTTGCAGTGTGTACGCAGTTAGTTAGTTAGTTAGTTAACAGATCATCCTCGTTGCACATCGAACCACTCAGTTCATAAGTGCTAATTACTAAAGTTAATTGTTACTGTACTAACACTAGGTACTCTTAGATTATCCTCATATAGTACTACTGTCTGATGCTGGGTGGTGCATCAGTGATCATCACTCTCTTTGGTGAATCAAGTTCCTTCTCTCTTCTGGGTGCAACTTTATTGATTGTTGAACTGGTGTTCTTCAGAATGGGCTTTTTTTAATTCTTTCCCAAAACTTGTAGAGTTTCCTTGGATCTGGTAGGGAACCTAGGATAGAAACAACACATCTGGTGATAGTACTAGTCACTGATCCCTTCGGCTGAGTGTAAGCCTATCACCTTGCTTAATGATCTTTAGCTAACTAGACTTAGTCACAGAGCAGATTAGCTACCCACCTAGAGTCGAATCAGGCTATGACAAAGAAAAAATATCAGCAAACAGAATGCGGAACCCCGCCCACCAGGGACACCTACGGGAAGATCCCTATTATCCCTCAATTCTCAACTAGTAAAGCTTATCAACACTTCACTAATCTATTCTAGCTAACCGAGCCAAGTATCACTTCCCTACTCTAAGCTAGTTTCCACTAACAGTGCTAATCATCACACTATAGTTTAATAAGGCTACTGCCTAAAGTAATTATAACGAATATATTATAATAGGTTATACCTTAAATGGCACTACTGCAGTCCTATAAATCATATCTACATCTGCCATTATAGGCACGTGTAAAATTAAGTCCCTAATTAACACACGGTAGATATTATTTCCACTAGGCACTGCAGTGCCCTGGCACTCTGACTAAAGCATAATTTCAAGTCCTCCCTAGCTGGTCCCAACTCGAGTTTATATGGCAAACTACCCCAGTCAAGAACTATTTTCCTGGCTTTAGTCCAGTCAAAGTTGTCATCAATAGTTTAGATTCTCAAAACAAGCCAGCAAGTTTCTGTATACCCCCAACAACAGTTGCAAATAACCCCGTCAATCTTCTCGGTGCTCCGGAAACCAAGAATTGACATATGTACTGTCACTTCCGTGCTAAGTACTTCCGTTGTCTCTCTGATATGTTTTATGACTTGTCAAGGTGATATTTGATTCAGCGCACTCACTTCCTCCTCACTCACCACCAATTTTGTATATGGGCTGACCCCACTGCTTCCATTTGTATTCAAATGTTGACAAACTGTCACGGCGCTGTCTCCATCACCACCAAATGTTTCAAAATCCGTTAGAGATTTACACGTGCAGCTACAAATATTGTCCTGAGATTTTGACATCCGCTGTGTTTTTCCAGTTAGTAAAAATAGATGTCGCTGGCTGATCGTCCGCGTAATCAGAAAATCCTCCGTAATAATCAACCGGATAAACACACGGTTTCATTTTGTGACATAGGCCCCCTCCTAAGAGAGTAGTCCATCTCACTCTTCTCCACCGTGAGTTTAATCCAGATGATTCATTCTTCTTCTTCAGGAGCTGGGTGTCTTGACAAGAAATCCGCTCCAACATTTTCCTTCCCAGGAATGTACTCTACTGTGAAATTATACGGTTGAAGTAACAACGACCACCGCATCAAACGTGCGTTGAGCTTCTGAGAAGTAGCCAGGAACATCAGGGGCTGATGATCTGACTGGACCCGAAACTTAACTCCATACAAATATGGCTGAAATTTTTGCACTGCCCATACGAGGGACAAGCATTCTCTCTCGACGGTTGAATAATTCCTCTCCGCCTGTAGAAGTTTCTTACTTGCGTATGCCACAGGTTTCAAAACCGAAGCATCGTCTTTTCCTTCCTGTAACAAAGCGGCTCCAATTCCAATCGCACTCGCATCCGTTCTCAACACAAATGGTTTGGAAAGGTCAGGGAGCTGTAATACAGGTTTGCTGACCAAGGCCTCCTTTAACTGACTATAGGCATTCTCACATTCTGGTGTCCAAATGATTTGATCCGGTAATCCCTTTTTTCAAGGTTTCCGTCAACGGAGCTCCCAGTTCAGTGAAATGTGGGATAAATTTGTGGTAGAACCCACACAACGAGAGAAAAGATCGCACATCCTTCTTCGTTTTTGGCCTTGGTGCATTTCTGATTTTCTCCAGGTTCTTCTCTTCTGGAACAATGTGTCCTGGAGTGATGGTGTGACCTAGAAATTCCAGAGTCTGGTAACCAATCATGCACTTGGTTGGACGAGCAGTAAGCCCTGCTTCCTTGAGTCTATTAAACACTCTCTCCAAGGATTGTAAGTGGTCATCCAAGCTGTCACTGGAAATCAGAATATCATCCATGAATGAGATGATGGACGGATCCTGTAACGGATCTAGTAAAGTCCTCATCATGCGTGTAAACACACTAGGTGCATTGCTGAGTCCAAAGGGCATGACCTTGAATTCGTAGTGTCCACTGGGTGTACTGAAAGCTAACAGTGGTCGAATCTCCGGTTTGACTGGTATCTGATAGTACCCCCGACTCAGATCCACCTTTGAAAAGTACCGAGCCTTATGGAGCCTAGCGAATAACTGAGTTGGATTCGGCAAAGGTTCCACCTGAAACTGTGTATGACTGTTCAGGAGTCGGTAATCTATACACAACCTGTGTTCTCCACTTGGTTTGCGTAACAAAACTACCCCCGCATTGTATGGGGATGTGGATGGTGCAATCACGTCATCCTCCAGCAGTTTTTTTATTTCCTCCTCCAGGGCCTTTTCTTTAGAGAATGGCACTGGGTAAACCTTCTGGCGAACAGGCTCCTGTGTGGTCAAAGGTCATCTCGAAACTCCACCAACCTCGTTCGTCCTGGTTTATCAGTCAGTATCTCCTTATGAGACTTGAGAACCTGGGTTATCCTTTCCCTCTCCTGGGAGGTCAGATCAGGGTTCACTTGCACATCCCTATAAGTTTCCTGGTGTACTAAGGGATATTCCCTGCCCTCGCTGGTTCCCACTTCTGTCTCCACTGCCACTGCCATTGCCATGAGGTGCGCTGCCTTGTCTCCGGGTCTCTCTTCGTATTTCCGCAAGAGATTGATATGGAAAATCTTCGACTTTCCCCGGATCCGGATTTGATAGTTGGTTCTGGATATCACCCTTTCCACGGGAAATGGTCCTTGCCAGCCTATCTCCAGTTTGTTGTTTCCCGTTGGGAGTAACAACAAGACTTTATCTCCTACCTCTAGAGATCTTTCTTTAGACCTACGGTTGTAGTAAGCCGCATGTCTTTTCCTGGCCTTTTTCAAGTTTTGATTTGCCAGAGTCCATCCCTTGTGGAGTTTTTCTTTCAGTTCCTCCACGTATTGATAGGATGAGATCACTTCTTCTGACGTCCCCTCTTCAGTCCAACTCCTCAACATGGCTTCCAACGGTCCTTTGATTGGACGACCAAACAGCAACGTAGCGGGTGGTAGTCCTGTTGAGCCATGAGGAACTTCCCGATAGGCAAAGAGTGCTGCTGGGATATATTCATCCCACCTATCAGGTTTTTCCTGCGCTAGTTTCCTGAGCATTGTCATCAACGTGCCGTTGAAACGCTCTACTTGTCCATTGGCTTGAGGGTGGTAAGGGCTGGTATGTATGTGATTAGAGTGAAACACCCTAAATACCTCCTCCATGAGTTTTCCACAAAACTGAGATCCATTATCCGTCAGAATTTGATCTGGAAAGCCTAATCTGGTAAAGGCCTCCATCAGTGCGTCCGCCACTCTTTTCGAGTCAATCGTGGTCAACGGTATAGCCTCACCCCACATTGTACAGCAATCCACCATTGTGAGTATATACATGTTCCTCTTCCTAGTCCTGGGAAGTGGACCCACGATATCGATGGCTACCCTCTCGAAAGGAGAGTTCATGATGGGCATCTCACCCAACATCACCGGTGCTGTCCAGTGTTTCGGTGCCACCCTCTGGCACTCAGGGCATGACTTCACATACCGACGCACATCATCTGTCATTCCCGGCCAATAGTAGTGGCAGGAAATCCGCTGCATGGTGGCGGCAATACCCATGTGTCCACTAAAGGAGATGGTATGCCCCATATGAAGAATCTGGGACTGATGAGCTTTCGGGACGACCAACTGACCGTATAGGTTGTCTCCCCTTCCTGCTCTCCTGTAGAGTATCCTATTCTTCATGTAGTACTGCCCCCGTCCTGGTGGATCAGCACTTTTCTGCAGCTTTTTGTAGCAAGGACGTAAAGTATCATCCTCACTCTGGGCAGTTCGTAGCTCCCCCGGCATTGGGTTAGTCACAATTGCGTCTGCCTCTTCCGTTTTCGTCTGAGAGCGAGTCTGCATTGCTCCCATATGGATTGGCTCCCTGGGCATTCCCAGAAAGACATACCGGCAACCTAGGATGACTGGAAAAAATGGGATCGGTCAATACAGCGGCCTTGATGGTTGCCGGTGACGTACCTTGACCGAATCTCCACATTAGCAATGGGCAACTTCATGGTTACAGCACTCTTCTGTGCAGG
This sequence comes from Cepaea nemoralis, assembly GCA_014155875.1. Classification (NCBI taxonomy): domain Eukaryota; kingdom Metazoa; phylum Mollusca; class Gastropoda; order Stylommatophora; family Helicidae; genus Cepaea; species Cepaea nemoralis. The sequence continues at coordinate 290,580 of JACEFZ010015864.1, forward strand.
CTGTATATCCAATGTTTCACCTGTGAATTGTTCTGGATGTACCAGATCCGCAGAAATCACGGCCTCCCCGTCCAGTTCTGTGTCGTATAAACACTCCACTTGACGACCGTTAACCTCTACCAATTCCACTACAGGTGGTTTTTCCTGGTCTGGAGTCTCTTCCTCGGCCTCGACCTGTTCGGTGGGCTCCACCTTAGGTTTCCCTGAGCACACGACGAATTGAGTGTCTCCTGACTTTTCCCTGCAGTCAATAGCATTGTGCGTATTCGACTGACATTGGTTGCACCATTTCCCTGTCCTAGATTTTCTATTGTCGGACTTGAATGAGCTCTCCTGGTGGCGAGCTTCCTTGTTGACCTTGGCATTTTCCGTGACAACCTCCTTGGAAGTCACTTGACATGCTGCAAAGTGAGGGTTCTTAGCCTTCGATTTGCAGTCCCTCGTATTGTGAGAGGGTGACTTACAAATTGAACACCACTTCTCCGACCATGGTCGTTTTGGTGTAGAGCTTGAAGTGCTCTTGCTTCCCTCCTTCTTCTTCTCTGAACTATCCTCTGATTTTTGCACATAAGGTTCCCACTTTTTTGTTCCTGAGTTTTTGGCTTTCTTCTTGTCATGTTTCTCTTGACTTTTGGAGTTGGTGGAAAGGTTTTCCCCTGCCTCCCCATGTACCTCGACGAACCGTTCTGCTAATTTATTCACGAGGTCAATACGTTCCGCTCCTTGTTCTCCCAGGAACGTCCTGAGAGGTTTAGACATTTGCTTCTTCAGCTGGTCGACCACCATGAGCTCTTCCAGACTCTCATAGTCATGTGCGAACCCAGCCAAATCCATCCACTTATGGAGATAAGATTTAAGACGCAAACTGTAGGCGGCAAACAAACTCCCCGGTTCTCGTTTCGCTGCTCGAAATTTTTTCCGGTAGGTATGTGACGTAACCTCGAATCGTTTCAGCAGAGCCGTCTTTAACTCCTCATAATTGTTCTCATGTCCTGGTGGCAGGCGAGTATAAACCTCGTATCCGGTCCCGCGTAATCCCTGGGATAGCTTAAGATTCCATTTGTTACGCTCCAGACCCATAGCAACTGACATAGCCTCGAAGCGTTGAAGGTATTGGTCAATCTTCTCTTTGTCCTCCTCGTAGACCGCTAAAGGAAACTTCATAGCATGGTACCCATGTCCACCTACTGGTGTTGATCCTGGGATGGAGGAACCTCCAACTGCTCCCTCAGTTTCTCCATTAGATTGACTCTTGAGCTCGAGTTCCCGCATCCGGTACTCGTGCTCCCTTTTCTGTGCTTCCTGTTCAGCTTCTAATTTCCTAGCTGCTTGCTCAGCTTCAAATTTCCTAGCTGCTTGCTCAGCTTCCAATTTCCTAGCTGCTTGTTCCAACTCCATCCTTCTCAATTCCAGCTCGGCCTTTCGATCATCCCTTTCTGCTTGACGATACTCTCTCTCCACTTCCTGTATGTAATCCGTTAGAGAAGACCCAGCCAATCCCATTTCTTCCCCCCTTGCCTTTAATTCTAACGTGCTAAGTTTAGGGGTGGCCATTATACAGAGAGGTAAGCTAGCAGGTCTAGTACAATATAACTGCAAATTACTATACCGATATATGAACAAGTACTATAAATCTAGATATACCACACACAGTACATTCACTCAGTGACAAGAGTAGAATCAGGACCACAGACCTATGCAGACGTGTGAAGTGTGAACAGGTAAGATATTAGTCCTAACCCCTATCCACATTCACTCTAGCTGGATTCTCCAAAATGATATCTCCCTTTTATAACTAAGGATCCCGTGTCAAAAGACCCCGTTGTCAGAAGATCCCACTGTCAAAGGTTCCTGCTTGCAGGAGATCTCGCTGTCCAAGGATTCCGTTTACGGGAGATCCCGCTGTCCAAAGATCACGTTTACGAGAGATCCCACTGTCCAAATATCACGTTTACGAGAGATCCCACTGTCCAAATATCCCGGACGAGCCCCCAATAATGTCGTGTCCTCCTTTAAAGTGTCGTCCCTGGAGTGAGGAGATCTGACACCCACATTATAATATTATTTTTATTTCCCCTCAATATTCTGGAGAATCCACCAGCTTCCGTCCAACACACTCCATCAGCCTATGGACACCTTTTCCTATCACTCTCACACTGTCGTACTATGCCCCCTTCTCATACTTCCCCAACGCAACATACTCAACAACTCTTACTTCTAGAAATTAATAAAGATTAATTTTATTAAAATAAAAGTGTAACGTGTATGAGACGTGTATGCGAAGAAAATGTGTGACGTGTTCTATAAAGTGTGTAGACTCTGTCTCTCAGACATCAACTCAGTCAGCTGATCACAGCAAAGATAGACCACAGCACGTTACGTCAGAACAAGTACGTCTCACCCGTTGCCGGAACCATCTTGCCGGATAATGCTTTGCCTCTGTAGACCTCTGGTAATCCAATTTCATGAACATCCGAAATAGACACCGGTGGTATTAAGAGTTAATCAGGGACCGGTTGCACTCTACACAATGTCCGTTCCTAATGTTCCTAAACAAAACTGCACAAATCTTTTGCAGTGTGTACGCAGTTAGTTAGTTAGTTAGTTAACAGATCATCCTCGTTGCACATCGAACCACTCAGTTCATAAGTGCTAATTACTAAAGTTAATTGTTACTGTACTAACACTAGGTACTCTTAGATTATCCTCATATAGTACTACTGTCTGATGCTGGGTGGTGCATCAGTGATCATCACTCTCTTTGGTGAATCAAGTTCCTTCTCTCTTCTGGGTGCAACTTTATTGATTGTTGAACTGGTGTTCTTCAGAATGGGCTTTTTTTAATTCTTTCCCAAAACTTGTAGAGTTTCCTTGGATCTGGTAGGGAACCTAGGATAGAAACAACACATCTGGTGATAGTACTAGTCACTGATCCCTTCGGCTGAGTGTAAGCCTATCACCTTGCTTAATGATCTTTAGCTAACTAGACTTAGTCACAGAGCAGATTAGCTACCCACCTAGAGTCGAATCAGGCTATGACAAAGAAAAAATATCAGCAAACAGAATGCGGAACCCCGCCCACCAGGGACACCTACGGGAAGATCCCTATTATCCCTCAATTCTCAACTAGTAAAGCTTATCAACACTTCACTAATCTATTCTTAACTAGCAGAGTTAATATCACTATTCTACTCTAACTAGTTTCCACTAACAGTGCTAATCATCACACTATAGTTTAACAAGGCTACTGCCTAAAGTAATTATAACGAATATATTATAATAGGGTATACCTTAAATGGCACTACTGCAGTCCTATAAATCATATCTACATCTGCCATTATAGGCACGTGTAAAATTAAGTCCCTAATTAACACACGGTAGATATTATTTCCACTAGGCGCTGCCGTGCCCTGGCACTCTGACTAAAGCATAATTTCAAGTCCTCCCTAGCTGGTCCCAACTCGAGTTTATATGGCAAACTACCCCAGTCAAGAACTATTTTCCTGGCTTTTAGTCCAGTCAAAGTTGTCATCAATAGTTTAGATTCTCAAAACAAGCCAGCAAGTTTCTGTATACCCCCAACAACAGTTGCAAATAACCCCGTCAATCTTCTCGGTGCTCCGGAAACCAAGAATTGACATATGTACTGTCACTTCCGTGCTAAGTACTTCCGTTGTCCCTCTGATATGTTTTATGACTTGTCAAGGTGATATTTGATTCAGCGCACTCACTTCCTCCTCACTCACCACCAATTTTGTATATGGGCTGACCCCACTGCTTCCATTTGTATTCAAATGTTGACAAACTGTCACGGCGCTGTCTCCATCACCACCAAATGTTTCAAAATCCGTTAGAGATTTACACGTGCAGCTACAAATATTGTCCTGAGATTTTGACATCCGCTGTGTTTTTCCAGTTAGTAAAAATAGATGTCGCTGGCTGATCGTCCGCGTAATCAGAAAATCCTCCGTAATAATCAACCGGATAAACACACGGTTTCATTTTGTGACACAAGACTATTTCCATCTCTTATGTTATGAATGCATTCCAGTCGTTCTGGCTGGGATTGCGGTAGTGTGATTGTTCCGAACTTATAGCCAATTGATTTTACAAGTCAATAAAGTTCTTCAATGAAAACATTACATATGGCTTTTCAGGATTCAATTTAGAACGTGTGTCTTCACTGCTTACAGATCGCCTTCAATGCCCTCTAAATATCTCAGCACATTTCTTGTTGATTGGAACTCGTGTGAATAAGAATGTTATTTGCGAATGTCAGATTCCGTTCAGTTGAGTTCCATTTCTAGTGGTGGTTTTCATTCTTCTTATTCTTTCGTTCGCTTGAAATATGTCTATAACGGCAATGTTGTCTCTTGTATGAATTTAACTGTCTTTTTTTTTTAGTTCACTCAGCGGTCCATAGAGTTTGTCTTCCACTGTTGTCTCTCTAGACCAGAAGATTTGCCTAGATATGTTGTATTTTGAGTAGTCTTGGAGTATGTGCTCTGCTGTTTGCGACGCCAATCCACATGTGCACATGGCTGATTCACCAATCTTAAATTTTGTATCGATGTGGTTACGTCATCTATTGTGTCCTGTTCTGAGGCGCAGAATAATGACTTATTCTGGTCTGCCCATAATGTGGTAGTCATCTTGAGCAGGTTTTGGTTGCTTTCTGATTTGATCATTCTTTTCTTGTGGTAACGGGCATATCAGGCTGTTCTTCTTTTGCTCCTTCCTTAGCCAATCGATCAGCTCTGTCGTTTCCGGGTATTCCACAGTGGGATGGTATCCACTGTATGTTGACCTTATGCTGAATGCTAAGTTCAGACAGTAGTGTCCTTAGTACTGGCAATTTCCAAGACAGGAGCGCCTCGAGTACTGATTTTGCACCTGTCAATAGCACCACAGGTTGTGTACCATGACTGGTATTTAGTAATTTCTCTGTTGTTATCTTGATTGCCTCAATTTCAGAAGCATAGTTATGGCAGTACTTTCCTGTTGGTACTCTGGCCGTGTCCCTAGTATTATTTGGGTATTCTGTGTACACTCCCGCTCCTCCATTTCGAACAGCATTCTGTGCTGACCCATCTGTGTATACTCAGATCCAGAGGTCCTGTGGGTATTCTTCATCAAGGAAGCTGAGAGTGACTGTTCTTGCTGCTTGCTTTCCTGTTAAGATGTTTCAGTCTAAATGTAGTGCAATTTTTGAGTTTCTCCCTGTGCCCTCATCTTTAAGTAGTTTTATTAGCTTCTACAACTTCCTTTTGTCTCTTTCAAAGTTCAGTGACTCTGTTTTCTCCTGCCAGATTTTCAATCTAGCCTGCAGCGTGGCCCTTTGAAATTTGGCTTTTGCGTGCTGGTATTTATTGTGATGCTCTTGGCTGGGTTTAGCCTCTGTTTGCTTTCTACACACTTCCACATCATTATGCAACTATTCTAGTTCACTATTCCAGTAGGGTTTATATTTTTACGGGCTCCTCTTGGTACTGTTTCTCGTTCTGCCTGCAGTATGCATTTCCCAAACTCTTTAACTACTTTATTTATGTCTTTCTCAGTGTTCAGGTTTCTAACCAGTATGCTGGTGTGATGCTTGTACGTTGCCCAATCTGCTTTCTTGTAGTTCCACCTCGAGATGGTGCTGCTTTCATTGGCAAGCTCATTTTCTACAGTTAGAAAGACTGGCCGATGGTCACTGCCACCAAATTGTTTCCCAAAAATTTGTGAAATGTTTCACTCCAGGTCTGGTCAATGAAAAGCCAGGTCAGGTGTAGTTGTAGTGTGCCATGATCTCGAGTAGAAACTATGTGGGTTGGACGGCTTGTGAAGATGAATCTATTCTCATCCTGCCAGTCTTCTAATCTCTCTCCTCTTTGGTCCATGTGATCATAGCCCCAGCTCTGCGAGTGGCTGTTGAAGTCGCCACACACAATCATTTTTCTTTTAATGGTCAGGTAGTGTGTCCAGTGCCTGTGGGCTGTCACTTGAACAATAGTAATTGATCAGATGAAGGTCTGTAACGCCTGCCTTAAGTTTAAGTGTCTAATACTCAGCCCCTTCCATGTAAACTTCAATTTGGAAAGCAGTGATGCTATTTTTTACAAGGATCAGTATCCCACCCTTTCAGTCAGATCGGTAACACTGTTTTGAAGGCTGATTTTGAAGGCTGTATTTTCGTTAAGGTGAGTTTCTTGCAAGCAACATACGCTTATTTTTTCTTGTTCCAAGATGTTTTCTAGTTCTAGTTTTTGTTGCTGACTCCCTCCGCATTCTAGTGCATTATTTTTAGTCTTTGTTTGGTATGGCCAGACGTTCTATTCTCAGGTCCTGGCTCTACAGGACATTTGAGAAGGACCTCCAGTAGTCCCTGAGAGTCCCTATGCCCCTTTCGAGGCATAGGGCCCGGCACAAGAACAAGAAAGGTGACATAAGTCATACCCATTGCATTCTTGTCCTCAGGAAAAGCTCTGTATTACATGTCTTTATGTATTGCCTTTGCAGCTAGTGCTCGACTTACGACCTATGCAACTTACGACCATTCAACTTTACGACCATAATCACTAGCCATATTTTTTTATTTTTTTATTTTTTTTTTTTAGCATATCCTTTACAGGACTTAGCTGTCAACACCAGCATCTTTCAGTATGTTGATCTCTTGGCAAGATTACGCTCAGTAGTTTGCCATTGCTTTCTGAGCGGCCGGCTCAGTATCCCGCAAGTCACGAGCGGGGGTCGAACCGCCTCAGCTCTCGCTCCGCTACGAGACTCTGCGTGATAAACGGGATTACAGAGAGAAAGTGTTGTAACCCCACAGCCAGAGAGACCGGCCTAGCCATCTTATATATATATATATATATATATATATATATATATTTTTTTTTTTTGGAGAAAGATATTCCTTTCAAGATTTTATTGCTACTCGATAACGCGCCTGGACACCCACCACATCTAGGCGATCTCCATCCAGATGTAAAATTTGTTTTTCTTCCGCCAAACACGACTCCACTCATCCAGCCTATGGACCAAGGTTTGATTGCGACCGTAAAGGCCAACTATCTCCGAACCACCTTCGTTCAAGCAATATCCGCAATAGATGCTGACACAGAACTAACATTGCGAGATTTTTGGAAACACTACAACATTTTAATGTGTATCAAGAATATCGCTACCGCCTGGGAGGCTGTGACGACAAAGTGCATGAATGGCATCTGGAAAAATTGTGTTAAGCGCTATGTTAATGATTTTCATGGATTTGACAGTGAACATGAACTTGAAACGATTCGGGAAAAAATAGTAAAACTCGCCAAAGACCTTTCTTTGGAGTGTGAAATTGAAGATGTCGAAGAGTTGCTAGACAAAGAATCCGGAGAACTTACAAATGAAGAGTTAATCGAACTGGATGAAGAAAGAGTGGCGGAAGAAGAAAGAAGAGAAGCCAAGAAAGTACATGTTTATATATTTTGATGTTAATGACAATTTGATGGGTTTTGCGATTGGGAAAATGTTTCCTATAGTATTTTCCACACCTGTATTTTGTACGTTTTGCAAATATTAAACAAGTTGTACATGTACAGTTAATGCAGTGTTTTTCTTAAACCTGAAGATGTAAAAATAAGAAACAAAATGGTGTAGAGATGATACAAATGGCACAAAATGAACATCGAAAATTATGATTTATAACAATAATAAAAGAAACGTATGATATAATTTAACTTAAATATTTTTATAACATCACTTCACATTACTGTACACATAGCGTACTCGACTTACGACCAAATCGAGTTACGACCGGTCTGTCGGAACCGATCGTGGTCGTAAGTCGAGCACTAGCTTTATTTTAGGTTATCGGCGCTGTGACTACGAATACAATTCGCAATTATGCATTTGAAAGATTTGGAAGCAGACCACCTGCACTGGCGGTACAATAGTATGAGCGGTCGTTCAGAAAGCAATGGCTAACTACTGAATGTAAACTTACCCAATAAATCACAAATAGCCAAAAAATGCTGGGGTTGTCTGCGACACCCTGTACATGACATACAACTAACTTGACCTTTTATTAAATTAATGATTTTCTGTGAGATCCTAGAGTGTGTAGCCTATCAATTTCCAAAGGGCAAAAAAAAAAAAAAAAAGATCTCCAATAGAGGACTTGAAGACATTAGAACAAGAATCGCCATGGCGAAAGTAGCCTTTAGCAAGATAAAAAAAACATACTGACCAATAAAAAGATGTCAGTTGAAACGAGAAAAAGAGTGTTGATGTGCTACATAGAGCCTGTTATTTTGTACGGATGTGAAACTTGGACAATGAGCAGTCAAACTGAAAAACATCTGATGGCTGCAGAAATGTGGTTTCTGAGGAAAATGCAAAGAATACCATGGACAGATAGAAAAACTAATGACCAAGTACTACAGGAGACAAATGAACATCGTAAACTGATTAGAGAAATTAGACGTAGACAGTCAACATTTTTTGGCCATGTTATGAGAAGAAATGGATTGGAGAACTTGGTGACAACTGGCAAGATCGAAGGGAACAGACCAAGGGGAAGACCGAGAGGAAAATACCTGGATGGCTTGGCCACATGGCATGGTAGAGACAGGAACACTGAGCTTATCTACGACTCTGGTGATCGAGTGAAATGGCGAGTCATGACCGCCCACGCTTTCCGGCATGGCACATGATAGATGGATGATTTCCTTCCCACATAATTTTCAGACAATTCTAAAACAATGTTGGGTACTTATTTTAACCAGGCTGGGTCGGCCCAAGAGTTGTCCTTGTCGAGAAAATAAGTAACCTTGCCATGTTGGGGATTAAAACCGGACCGCGGTCTTGGTAGGCAAGGGCACTAATAACGATTTTATTTAGTCAAAGGGAGGCAACCTTCTCTTTTATAGATGTTTGGTTCTATAGAGTCTGAACATTTCAGTTTTAAGCAACATTTTCTTTAGCTAGAAACAACATAATTTTTCAATACCTGCAATCAGAAGTTAAATAAACTATTTTTAAAACATAGTAGAATTTTTAGAATGCTGTGCACTAGTTGCAAAGCATTGAACAAATATTACCTAGCTTGCATCAATTGCCCTGTACATGAAATAATAAATGTATATTTTAAATGACGGCAATGTTTTATTCGAGTTTGTCTAGTAGGGGAATTGGTCATACCGCCAAATCCCTTAATGTTCGCCATAGTCGTTGTTGTCTCCGTCATTATCATCACCATTATCACCACCATTACCATCACCACTATCATCATCATTATCATCACCATTATCATCACTATTACCATCAATCACGTTAGAATGGGATGACTGAAAGCGTACGTCATTATCATAACTGTATATGTATGTTTTTGTTTCATTAACGCATATGACATAACACTAACAAACGGCAACGCTCTGTAATATACACAAACAAAGAAACACGCATTGCACCTTGTAAATATACATTGCTTTGTATAAAATAAACGTATTAAAAAAAAAAAAAAAAAAAAAAAAAAAATCAGTTCTTCTTTTCACTTCTTCTTCTTTTTCTTCTTCTTCCTGCTACTAAATCTGTTTATTGGTTACCTCGCACTTCTGTATGACCAGGAAAGTATGTCCTTGCCATCATCATGATGTGCCATTGTACACTGAAAGTGAACATCCTTGTTCCACAACAGGCTGGCTTTAGGCAATGCTACTCTACTGAAGATCAGACAATCTACCATCTCTCAAGAAATTGAGGATACATTCCAAGAGAAGAAGCTGGTGCTTGCCGCATGGATAGGTCTGAAGAAAGCCTTTGACAAAGTCTGGAAAGAAGGTCTGTTGTGGAAACTGAGAAACTGTAAAGTCAATGGAAGAATGTACAAATGTGTGAAAGCATACTTGCACAACAGAAGAGCCAGAGTACAGATAGACGGACTCAAGAGCAAGAAAGTACTACTGCGCCACGGTGTTCCCCAGGGCGGAGTCTTGTCCCCGACACTTTTTCCTAATCTTCATCAATGATCTTATTGCTAATCTACCGCATGGAATTAAAGGCAATGTACGCTGATGACCTGGTTTTGTGGAGCACAAATGAACATGCATCAGTGGCCACCATATCGCTACAAAGAGCTGTAAATACTTTTGTAACATGGGCGGATAGATGGTGTGTCAGCATAAACACTGACAAATGCAGCACCACTCTATTTACCCTCTTTCCGAAACAAAAGGTAGGGATCATTCAGATAAATGGAACACCCCTTAGAGAAGATAAAGAACCAACATACCTTGGAGTAACATTTGATGCCAGGCTGACATGGAGAAAACACATCAAAAAAGCAGTAGCAAAAGCCAGAAGGAAAATAGCCTTCCTGAGAAAGCTAAGTGGAACCACATGGGGAGCCAGTAGGAAAATACTTAGAAAAGTTTATCAACAGAGCATAAGACCACACCTGGAATACAGGTCAACTGCGTGGTGTTCAGCATAAAAAACCACACTACAAAAGCTGGACAAGGTGCAAAATCAAGCTCTTAGAGTCATCACAGGAGGGATGAGATCAACCCCTATAGTAGCATTGGAGAAAATGGGGAGGATCCAAGCACTGAGAGAGCGCAGAGATATGAAAACTAATACAAGCAGAAAAGTTCCTCAGCGTGCCAGGCCACCCTATGAAGAACCGATTTGAAAACTTAGCTATGAGGCGGTTGAAAAGAAGTAGTTTTATCCACCAGGTGAAATGACTCTGCAGAGAAACCACCGATCTGCCCACAGTTGGTATCCCCCTGACAACTATTCCAGAGCGAACTCCATGGAAAGATGCACATAGATTATCACTACAAATCCAGACTAAAGTGTGAAGAATATTTGACAAGGAAGAACAGAACAGTGTGCAGTGCAGAGAAGCCACTCTCAGCTTCCTTGATGACGAATACCCACAGGACCTCTGGATCCGAGTCTACACAGATGGGTCAGTACAAAATGCTATTCGAAATGGAGGAGTGAGAGTGTACATAGCATACCCAGATAATACTAGGGAGTTCCAACAGGAAAGTACTGCCATAACTATGATGCTGAAATTGAGGCAATCAAGTTAGCAACAGAGAAATTACTAAATACCAGCCATGGTACACAACCTGTGGTGCTGTTGACAGATGCAAAATCAGTACTCGAGGCGCTCCTGTCTGGGAAATTGCCAGTCCAGTACTAAGGACACTACTTTCCGAACTTAGCAGTCAGCATAAGGTCACCATGCAGTGGATACCATCCCACTGTGGAGTACCTGGAAATGACAGAGCTGATCAATTGGCTATGGAAGGAGCAAAAGAAGAACAGCCTGATGATGCCCGTTACATACCACCAAAAGAAAAGAATGATCAAATCAGTCAGAAAGCCACCAAAATCTGCTCAAGATAGCTACCACGTTATGGATAGACCACAACAAGTCATTATTCTGCGCCTCAGAACAGGACACAATAGATTACGCAACCACATGTATACAAAATTCAAGATTGGTGACTCAGCCATGTGCACATGTGGTTTGGCGTTGCAGACAGCAGAGCACATATTCCAAGACTGCCCAAACTACAACATACCCAGTCATACCTTCTGGCCTAGAGAGACAACAGTAGAAGATAAACTCTATGGACTGCTGAGTGAACTAACAAAGACTGTTAGATTCATACAAGAGACAACATTGCAGTTATAGATATATTTCAAATGAATGAAAGAAGGATAAGAAGAAATGATGTGCCGAGACGATAAGAGGTACAATTTCAGATTAACTTCTTTCATTCCGTTCTGCTAAGGTTCCGTCGGATCGAAGGGAAAAGACCAAGGGGAAGACCGAGAAGTAAATACCTGGATGGCTTGGCCACATGGCATTGTCGAGACAGGAACACTGAGCTGATCCACGACTCTGGTGATCAGAGTGAAATGGCGAGTCATGACCGCCCACGCTTCCCGGCATGGCACATGATTGATAGAGGACATTTTGTTCTCATGATATATTGCTTAATCTATCTTTACAGTTCTTTAGGACTATCTATTGTTAAAATGTTTTCCATTGTTGTAGACTTATTGCAGTTGGTCAGTATTCAATTAGTGGTATCCTTTAGAAATCTTCTATATTATTGTGCTTGTGATCTTCAGCACAGTTGCGTTCTTTTATAGGAAATATACTATTCAAAACAATGTTTTCCCGTAGTGAATTTGAATAATGAAGAATAACTATTGTTTGTCTTACGTGGTGTCATGTTATCCCTTCTTTGATACATGGAGTCATGTTATCTCTTCATTGATTCATGGAGACATGTTATCTCTTCTTTGATACATGGAGTCATGTTATATCTTCATTGATTCATGGAGTAATGTTATCTCTTCATTCTTCTTCTTCTTCAGCATTCTGAGCCATTGAGGTTCTTTGCTGCAGATACAAGCCGTCTCCATTCGTCTCTCAGGTTGACCTTCTCTTGCCAGTCGTTGATTCGAAGTGCTTGTAGGTCTGTATGTATATGTGTTTGTTGCTTCTTCTTTTCCACTTGCCACTTCGTGTATCCCTAATGGGCCCAAAGATGCATCTTAAGACTTTTGTTCTCAAAGGTTTGTAACAAGGCTTCGTCTCCTTTAGTTTTACTCCAGGTTTCAGAGCCATACAGCACAACTGGTCTAATCAGTGTTTTGTATATTGTGATCTTGGTGTTACGAGATAGCGCATTTGATTTTAGTAGATGTTGTAGTGCATAGTATATCTTATTTCCAGAGTTGATTCTAGTTTGTATTTCTTCCCTTATTATGTTGGAGCAGTTGAAGATTGTACCCAGGTATTTGTATGTTTCCGTTCTTTTAATGGTCATATTATCTATTTGTATGTGGCCAGAGTTTTTAGCCGTTCCTTCTCTCGAAATTACCATATATTCTGTCTTATCTTGGTTGATAACCAGCCCCATTTGTTGAGCTTTTCCCTTTAAGTGAGTCAATATTTCCAATATCTATTCATTGATACATGAAATATTGTTATCTCTTCATTAATACATGGAATATTATCTCTTAATTGATACATGGAATATTGTTTTCTCTTCATTGATCTTCACCAGTCATGTTTTTGCACTCTCCTTAGTGGACTTTAAGGCCACTTTTAAGGCTTGCTGCATCATATTCCTTACTGCATTGATATATTCTTCCCGTGTCGACTTGGCTTAAAGTAAAAGGGCCCTTTTACATGCCTCAATGTGTACTGGGTATATGGTGTTAGACCAAGATTTGTACAGACCAATCAGCACTTGAATGTGATGTAGTCAGTATCACGCCTGCTGTCGTTACGTGATAGAACATTTTCTGCTACCCATTTCAGGCCGGGTAGCCTAGAACAATTTCTTTTAAAAATCTCTGCCTTGCATGGGATTCAAACATGTGACCATGAGGCCAGCAGGCACGCAACTCCAAAAACAACACACATACAAATTGTCACCGTGATGGGTTGTCACTTGTTTATTTATGATAAGATGGCTGAACAATTCCTGGAAGGACACCTTTCTCTGAACAGTTATGTATATGTATAAACAGACTCACACTGACATTTATAGCATTTCAAAATGTCATTTTACGATTTCACAAAAAAATATGTACGTCCAAATCTTAGTCCAGGTAAAAAACGCACTGGTAAAAGAAAACTTACAAACAAGTCCTGTTGTGTAATAAAATTCTAAGTATTTAAAGATATATCAAAAACATCTATGGCTGCATAGCATTATATAAGTCTGTCAGAATGTTAATACACTGTTAAAAAGAATCCAAGTACACAAAAAGAAACCCACTGTAAGATAACAGCATCACATTTCCCCCCGTCACAGTCCCTTGTGTGTAGTTCAACAGTGATCACAAAAACAGTCTAAGCATTCAATCCTCATTACATTTATAATGGAGAGCAAACAATGAAAGACTGGTGAAATGATGTTGAATGAAATGTGTACATCAGGGGATTGTTGGCCTGACTGATTCCTGAACTCAATCAGATACAGCACTCACTGACAGAACTGTAAGAGCTTCCTTGTTGATTCCAAGTTTCCGACTATTCACAACTAAACTCCGCGGAGAGTCAACTTGGATACTTGTAAAACTGATTTCCTGAAATGTATAAGTTTGGGACAATGTATGAAACTAACCATCTGCAGAAGCCTATTTGTGTAATAGACACAGCTATTGAGTTAATGATGCTAACATGTGACAATGGATGCCGAGATCATGAACTCATTCAGTACCAGGGAACTCTCCAATTTGAAAGTTGAATAGAGGCCCTGGAGATGTGGATATACAGAAGAATATGTCATATTCATGGAAACAATTCAAATACAGAGGTTCTAGAAAAACTGGGAATGAAAAGAGGGAGTCGATGAAAGAAATAAAAAAGAGGCAAGTGAAATATTTTGTCACAATCAAAGACGTAACACTCTTATAAAAACCATACTGGAGGGTAAGGTTGATGGCAAATGAGCAAGAGGTAGACAACGTTACAAGTGGGAAGATAGCATCAAGAGAATGTACAATCAAGGCAAGAGACATAGAATGTTGGAGATCTGTTGCAGCCAACCTTCATTGTGGAGCTGGCACCTGATTGCTTGATTAACCTCACCATACATGTATTGCTTACTCTAAACATGTTATACATTTCTCTACTTCTGTCCCATTCCTCTCTTCTTCTTCTTCTTCTTCTTCTTCTTCTTCTTCTTCTTCTTCTTCTTCTTCTTCTTCCCTGCTTTTCATCTCCCAATGAAGCATAGGTCCTAGACAAGCTCACATCAAGCCCTTTGTAGATTTGTTCACGGTTGCTTTGATTTTGCAGCTACAGTTTCTACAGTCTGAGGTAGCCAGTCTCACACCTACCTTCCTTAGTCGCCTCTGATGACATGCTTGGTAGGTCACTGAGTTACTGTTCTTTGTTTCCCTTATGGGTCCTGGTCTACAAAGAGCCTGGCATGAGTTGGTTGAGGATTTATTCTCCATTAGGAGATGAAAGACATAAGAAGAAGACAATTCCTGGGAACTGCCTTAGCATAGTTGTTGGTACTTTGCTTAACAAGACAATGGTGTAGGTTCAATCCCCAGTAAAGGCAGGCTTCTTTATTTTTGAACCAGTAGAACTCGGGGGATGACCCAGCCTCATAAAATGGGAACCACAATGTTCTGGGATATGTCTAGAAAGGAAAGACAGTGAGAATGGGAACTTGTCGCCATATCTAATTATGCTGTGGTACAGAACAGAGGATTTTTAAATTTAGTTGCATGTCCTTCACAGAACATAGCAGTCAACCCCAGCATTTTGGCTGTTTGTAATTCCTGGGCAAGTTTTATGTTCAGTGGTTTGCCATTGCTTTCTGAACGACCGGCACCTATACCTTTTTCCAAAAAAATTAGCACTGCTGTGTTTGAACCTCGGATATACGGGATTATGAATCGCGTCCATTACTCCTTCGCCACGGAGATCGGTGAAATACTGGATACAGGGATAATATTATATGCTCGCCTGGCGGCATGGTAGTCAAAGGTTCAAATTTACAATGAAGCAGATTTGAAAATTGACTTGGATCCCCAGGTTGACCTGCCTAAAATGGGTTCCAGGAAAGATGTGGGGAAGTGAAGGCAGCAGGAACAATACTGACCACATCACCCACTATGTGCTGATTGGTTTATGCATATGGTGCTGAACTCATTTTATATAGACTAATTGGCACTCGGTGAGTCATGTGGTCAGTGATATGGTCACTATAAGAGTCCAGTTAAATTTTCAAAGTCCGCCACGATGACCCACCAGGTTGTTAGGTGAGCTTCTAACCACTATGCTAGCTTGGTCCCTGAACTAGATTGAAATCTCTCATATATTTTTCTGTCTTTCTTTTCTGAAACTCTTTTAGTCCCAAATGTTTATCACAGCAGATGTATGGAAGTTATAATTAAGCAGACGAGAAACATCATCTGGCCTTTTAAAAACAAGCTGCACTAAAAATGTTCCAATACACAGTGAGTATTCTATATAAAATATTTGCTGGTGTGTTAATTATTTGGCCGTCACATATTCCAGTTCCTTCCCTGACACTTTCCGTTCCAGACAATTCTCAGAACATTCCGATAATTATCATGTACTTGTCATCGTCTTGCTCATGTCTAGGTATCTGAGCTCGGGTTCACACAGGCAACAATAACTCCGTTCAATATGATATCGAACATTTATTGTATTTCAATATACAGTGCGTTGGCGCAGTGGGTTAACAATCCCGCGCTATGTTACATATCACAGATAGTTAACATCGTCACACATGGTTATCATAAACATTCTAGCAAACTATCTAGCCTATGTCTATATATCTATTGATATCTATTGAGTCCCTCCAAGGCAGGCCCTGTTGTCTCTCTGAAGTCCGTCTGTCCTCTGCCGGTCCACACGTGTCCCAATCCGACACGGGTGGTAACTCTGTCCGAGTTCCTCGTGGACCCCGCAATAGGCGGGCCACATCAGTGTCCACGGGACCCTGGACTCAATGACCAGTCCTTCGAGAAGGCTCTAGATTACTCTGGCCTCGAGTGACTCACTTATATCCCTTGGGCGGGAGTTGCAGATCTTTAATTAATATCTATAAATGTGAGGCGGTGACAGTACTAATGTTGTTTAGAATGGGTCAATCCCAGGGTCATTCTGGCCAGAAAAGAGAGTCATGTGATTGCTGAGAATTGAACTTCGATAAGCAAGGTGCAGTAATCATCATGATACCACCGTTTCATATAAAATCATGATGCAGTTGGCTCTTTGCAGAATGCAGCTCTCATCACGGCACACTGAAAAGTCTTTTGATATGTTGCTATTTCTCCCGCCTCATGCAGCTTCATATGTTTGTAATGTTCGGTGTTCGTCTTCGCGATGGTCGACCCTTGCCTCTTCTATCATACCCATTCTTTCCATCACTGTTCTTTCCATGCCACAAGTATTTAAAAATTAAGTTGCATGTCCTTCACAGGACATAGCAGTCAACCCCAGCATTTTCTCTGTTCGTAATTCCTGGGCAAATTTTACGTTCAGTAGTTTTCCATTGCTTTCTGAACGACCGGCTCTTATACCTATTTTTGAAAAAACCAGCACCGCTGTGTTTCGAACCCGGGTATACAGGCTCACAAACCAAAACCACAAGTATTTAATATAGCCACATTATTCTAATTTCCGAAATACGATGAGCCAGCTGTCTTCAATGTTCAATCTTGTCAGTATTTTTTCTTCTTGGTCCATAATTTAAGAATTTCCTGTAGCATTTAAGTTCAAAAGCTTTGATTTTCTTCTTTAGGGATTGCGAAATGATACATGAAAGACATGGATATGTTGCTGCAGGAAAGATGCATGTTCTCAAAACCTTCACTTCAATTTGTTTGTGTTGTGTTCAGCCATGGGTTCTTAATACTCTTTAACCCATGCCTCACTAGGCATGTCTACATGTGGCTTAATTTGAGCAATAACCCCTGATGTTGATTATGGAGCCAAGATGTTACATTTCTTCACTGCTGATTGTGACTTTTGGCTGGCATATAGTTTTCTCTGTGGATAATTTTGTAAGTTCAGAAAAAGATGAATGGATATAGAAACATTATATGATTACAAACCATGATGGGATACCAGCACAGCAGTTAAGCATTACCTCCTACTGTGTAATGCAATTCAGAAAATTATGTAGTCCCTTAGGCTAACAATCCAAAAGTGAAAAAATGAGTACACTTGTGGGCAACCTAGACAGCTTCCCCAAACTGCCAGTGCCTCATGATGGCATCAAGAGATCACATCCAAGACAGCTTCCCCAAACTGCCAGTACCTCATGATGGCATCAAGGTACTCAAGAGCTGACACCCCATGACAGATTCAAGAAGACGAAGAAGATTCATTAGTAAAACATAAATATTTAGTATATAAGTCAGTACTCACCGTTCCCTTATGTGAAACTTTCACCTTTTTCATGACAGGCTCCGGAATAGCAACTGAATCCCCAATTTTCATTCCAGCGCCTTGGGCCAGATTGTACACAGTGACGGCCACACACATCTTGTCAGCGTCGATCATGCAGAATGCACTGTTGACAAAACACTTGCTATAATATTCGCTGTTACAGAAATACAGTGTCATCATCATCATGTGCCCTGACTAATGGTGTAAGCATTCATCTATCTCAACAGATCTCTATCCATATATCTGTTCTGGATACATTCTACGACTGACATTGCCTGATGCCACCATCTTAGACCATCAAACACTGCCATAGAGTTATGCCCAAGAATTACGTAAACAAAAGTACGTAGAGAATCCAAGAAGCCGAGAACTCAGAAAAACCAAGGAATGGGTTGGCAACAGAGAGAAAAGTCATTCTGACGTCACAGGACAACAAACCAGCGACTTTCTTGGAGTTGAAACGGCAAGCTGTGCTGAACTTATCAAGACATGCGAACTGGCGAATTAATAGTTTGACTTGAACAAAGTGGCTGGAATATGAGTGGAGGACATGATAACACACTCATACAATAGGATGCTGATAATGAATGAACCGACCGCTGAGAAATTTTGATGGAATGTAGAAGCGGCAAAAATTAGACTTAGCAGAGAGTGAGAGAAGGTCGTCTATGGATATGTAATGTAAACCCAAACTAAATCAAGCTTCAACGGTAAGAGCTAATAGTCATAATATGTACATTTTAAGATATAATTACTGACCGCCCTGGAACTCTCTAGGCACGGTAAATTTAGATGTATTTAATCGTTACTAAGCAAATCCGATGAGCTGTGAGAGAAAATAAACAGCGTTTATTGTTCAATTACTCAAGTCCGCGACTCAATCTTATTCCTTCTTTGCATTTCAAAAACCAACGGCGCTGTTACCATTTTTGTTAAAGAACGAGCCGACATTCACATTATTTTCTGTTAAACGTTCAAGAGTTATTGCATAACAGCGTCATGGCAAACACCACTGTTCTCAATTTAACTTTTCCTCTTCTACCGCTGATTTTTCCAGTCGTCACGATGTTCTCCAATGCCTCTCTTTTCATTATATGACCAAAGAGTACTGTTTGCCTCTTTCTTATAATTATGTATATTTTGTTTTCATTAGCCTCTTCCAGTCAATCATTTGTTAGTGTGGCCGTCCAAGGTATTCGCAACATAATGGAATGTTAGGTACCAAACCCGCCCCCAAAAAGCAAACAACAAATAAAGCAAACTTTTGTTTTCCTGTACATATAGAAGACACAGCAACAAATTTTTTTACAATTCTGTGATTGAGATACTTCAGTTTTCCAGCTCAGTTTTCTTGTTTCTTTGGTTGAAACCTTCACTTGTAGCTGTCTGTGTCTCCTTTTGTCGAGCTTCCCAGTTAAAATTTGTGTTCATTTGGTTGTGGGAAATTCTGAGGAGATCTTAGGACCTAAGGTCCACATGGGCCAGCTCCTTTCCTCACTAGAAATGATAGACTATTTTTACATTTGGTAGAAGCCTATTATGGTTATATAGTTATACTATTGTCAGGTTTTCTCACTGTGTGTCCTCTACAGTGTCAGTATCCTTTCCTCACTTTTTGATTCACTGGAATTTGTTTGTTCTTTCCATGAGCTCTACATTGGTGACTTTGTCATACCAATTTAGTCACACTATGATGCACAGACACCAAATAATGAATGTGTATAGTTTTTTAGTAGTTCTTTTAGTCATTCTCAATGCCTCCGATTCATACAGTAGTAATTATTTAACATTTGAATTAAATATTCTAAGTTTAAAGATAATCCCATTGCAGATATTAAATCCTCTATTTCTTTATAAGAAAGTACTAACTGATGATGATTGCAAAATACTAACTAATACTTACAACTAATACTTACAAGGGCACAAGGTCTGTGGAATTTATGGAGCAAACAACCTTGCCCAAAACAACTTTTCCGTGGTTCAATTTTGGTTGCAGCTCAGCAAGCTTACACTGAGACAGAGTGACGACACTTCCTGTTTTACTTGTATATTGGCCACCTGCATATGGTCCTAAGTCACGGTCACTCAGGCTGCTTACCAGAGATTCAATTTTTCTTGGCTTCATTTTACCCTGCAAATTAAACACAAGAGAATTTAACCATCACAAGTAAACATCATCATTAACATATTTTTAATGCTTCTTTTTCTTATTCTGCCATTTATCCCCCACTGGGACATAGATTCTCAACCAACCCATGCCAAGTAGTCCAATCCTTTGCTATCCTCTGCAGTGCCCTCCATTTTCTCCCAATATTATTCATCTTTGTCTGTAATCCTCTCTCTCTCCTTCTTAATGTGAACTGTTCATGGCTGGTTAGCGACATTTGGCTTGACTATTTCTGTCAGCGGCAGCAGACTAGAGCTGACAAAGACTTTACAGAACCCACATATTGTGGCCGTGGAAACATACTGAACCAAGAGAGTAGGAATTAGGTCAAACCATCCAAAAAATGCTCTGCTAAAGACCATGAGACAGCAAAAACTGCAGCTTCCATGTAAATAGGCAACACAATCACTCGCCTTTTCATGTAAGCCAGGAACAAGGTCTGAAGAATGTGACAGAGACATCTGTTAAGAAATGTCTGATATTTAACACTTTTAAAAAAGCAAGTAACCACACTTACATATAATGAAGATACAGTGTTGGGGCCTAATGTTCTGTGAGCGAACGATATGCACAAAGTAACGTGGTGAATACTGCCATGTGTCGCAAGACAAATAATGCAGTAAGTGCGTGTACACATATAGATTATCGGGAAATAGAAAAGTATAGCGCACACTGAATGCACAAGAGCTGACTTGGAGATAGAGACGTCAGAGAGTGACAGATAGAGACGGCGAAAGATCAAGGAAAGACGGCAAGAAGATAAATCATCACAAGAGAATTCTAAGAGCTTCTTTTGAAATATTAACATCGGAAAAGGATAGTTTGAGCACAAGATGAAGGAATATATGAAGATACTTACAGCAAACCAACGGAGAGAATATGAGGCACGATATACAACTGAATAACAGAGGAATTGGACATGAAGGTCAAGCAGGGCTGATGTGCCATTGTTGAAGTTAACCAACTACTGAGAAGATGTATACAGAATCATTGGATAAGCAGCTGGGGCACGAATAATATCGATATGTACGTCCAACATAGGTGAGTATGAAATAGTAATGGCAAGATTGATGATAATTTGTATTTAGTTGTGAGAGCAGAACGACAGGCACAATGGAAATGTGAGTATGGATGGTTATTTGAATTGTCCAGCATGTTGTGGGGTTCGTTGGGAACTGCATCTCAATAAAACTAGAACAGATTAGGATTCACTTGTCGGCATTATTTGTGAACATTTTATGTTGACCAGTTGGTCCATTTATATCCATTTGAGAGCCAATAGTGTGAGCTGTTACCGATGTGAAACTGTGGACATTCTATATAATTGAAATTAGAGACACGAGCCAATACTGTCAATGAAGATAGTAAGACACTTCTTGGCAAATACTACACCTTCTTCTTCTGTCTTTCATCTCCCAATGAGACATAGACCCTTAACCCTACCAGACCGCTGTACCGATTTTCGGAAATTTCCGAATCTGCCGCTATACCGCTGTTCCTAATTTTCGGCATTGTGCCTATTTCGTGATAAATATGTGTCACAAACTAAAAATAACCAACCAATCGTGGTCAAAACTCATGTTTAGCCATTGCAAATGTCTGCCCCCATAGGTTTGAATTGACTTTGTGTGGATTAACGCGGAAAATTTATGAAAATTCACAATGAAACGAGCGTTTGATGAACCAAGCACTTCAACAAGAAAGCGAAGTAGGTCTAGGCTTTTCACAGTCCAACAGGTGATCGATATTTTAGTTTATTCAGACTGGATTGGCACACAAAGGTGGAATATCAGCGCTAGATGAAAGGTAGACCTACTTTCTACAATGTCTCCAAGTTACATCTTATTCTAACGACTTGTTTGCATGTAACTAACATTTTTCTACATCATGTTGGTTTTTTTCTCTTTAATGCTCAGGAGCCCAGGTTTAGGGGACAGTTAGGGTTAGGGCCTCAGGTCTGGTAGGGTTAACCAACTCAAGTCAAACCCTTTGTGGACTTGTTCAAGATTGGCTGGATTTCGCAGCTAGTTTTCTATGGAATAAGGTAACCAAACGTGATTCGCAATCCCGCATTCGAAATCAGCTGCAGGCGATTAGGAAGCAGAGTGACTGACTAGTAGTACCTTGCCATCTTGACAGAAGATAATCTGTAAAATGGAGTTAAGCCTCTCCATAACACAAAGCCTGGGCTGAATTTAGAGACCATGTGTTGCACATGCAGTATGATCCCTTTCTTGGCCTGTCTAGTTTACTCCAGAGAAAAGGTAACACCAATACATCCGGAACAAGACAAGCTACAGAAGATACCAGATCAGCAAAGCAATGCTCTAACTGTCCGCCTGTCAAAGCTTCCATCCTAGACCAGGTGCAGACCAAGACTTAGGGCCTGGTTTGCCCTGTCATAACATTTAGTCTTTAGGTCGCATTTCCTCGTACTAGGGTAGGGCTTGTACCCTCCCAATTGCAATCCTCCGCCTGAAGCCATTGGCACAATGTGAGGTGTTGGGTTTGGTGATCGCTGCACAACATTCGGCGCTAAAAGAAAGCAGGTAGTACCGTCTTCTATCACACAGTAGCTCAGTCATACCTGACAAGACCTGACATAGCAGAGTAAATGGCAAGTAAATGGCACGTCTAGCAAATCACAAATAGCCCCCTAAAGAATCCTGGTGCTGACTGTGATGTCCTGTAAATGACAAACAACTAGCTTTAACTTTCTATGGGCTAGGTAGAAAGTCTCACACCAGCCAGCCTCAGTCGTCTCTTACAACATGCATGACAGGTCATAGTCACGATTCTTTGTTTCCCATGAGCCCCAGTAACACACAGGAAGAATATTACACCTGATGCCTTTATGTTTCCACATTTCTGGTGCCTATTCTGTAAGGCTGGGACGGTTCCAGAGCTGTAATGGTCAGAAACATTGTGTAACTCTGACACTAACATCCAGGATCATTGTGATGGTAGGTGAGTATGCTAACCACAAACAAGAAAAATGTTTCAAAGGACTGTATTGTATAATCCTCAAAACTGAAATATCTTAACTACATATGTGTATCATCACCATCATGTGCCATCCTGGGAAACCTAATCTGGTCAACAGATGCCCGCTGAAGTCAGATATGTCGGCCTACGTGTGCAAAACCGGGCACACCGCAATTACGTCTAAAAAAACACTGGATAAATGCAGAAGATCATGTGCCATGTCGGTAAGCGAGGGCGATTATGTTTTACCATCTCACTTGATCACCAGAGTTGTGGATCAGCACAGTGTTCTTGTCTCGACCATACGTGGCCAAACCATCCAGGTATTTACTTCTCTGCCCTCCCCTTGTTTCTTCCCCTAGATTTTGCCCATAGTCACCAAGTTCTCCAATTTATTTCTTCTAAAAAATGTCACCAAAATATTGTCTAAATTCTCTAATCAGTTAACGGTTTTCATTTGGTTCTTGTAGGACTTGGTCCTTGGTTTTTAGGTCTGTCCATGGTATTCTTTGCATTCTCCTCAGAAACATATATGTATATAAAACATGAAAAACAAATGAAAGTTGCGCACCCTTTATGCAATAATTCCGCTATTATTTCTGTGTTTTTCTATACTGTATCAGTTATAATTTTTTCATATTCTATTATAATTTCCTTCCTATTACATGTAAGTTGTGACATTAACCCACTCCATCCAAATTGCTAGATTAACTTAATCTGTGTCACAGCACTATTATTTTAATACCTTCATGCCAAACCATTTATTCTATTAAAATACAACTTAATGGAATATAAAGAGTAAAAGTAACAATTGTAGGATACAGAAAGAGTTCAGATGGACAAATATGGAAGTAAATCTGGATGAACTGAAATATCAGACTGAGGCAAGATCACAGGAAACAGAAGAGACAGAAACAAACGTCACATGGCAAAAGCCTTGCTCATGAGAGACAATGATAATGGTAGTCCCATAGCCGATACTGTCATCTGTGTGACGTGTTACCCTACACATATTCTAAGTCATCAAATGTAAGGTGTTGCCTTGCTGCCTTTCCTTAACAGACATTTCCAGAAGATTCTGAAAATTGTCAGACACCCATTTTTATGGCGTTATGTAAACACCAGCACTGTGCTGGTTATAAAAATAATCCTGCCTCTATTGGGAATTGAACAGTACCACTGACTGGGCTGATAGGTGCACTAGACCATGAGAGATGCAAGAGTTATTATCTGTCTTACCTTTAATTCAATCATCTTCTGTATGTCCAGCAAATAGTTCAGAAGTTCTGTTTCTTTCAGCTTCGCTTCCATCCAACTGGGGTCGAGCTGTGATGCAGTGCTGAAGCCATCCATAGCCTTCTGATAATCTTCTTGATATTTGTATGTCT
Source organism: Cepaea nemoralis (assembly GCA_014155875.1). Lineage (NCBI taxonomy): Eukaryota > Metazoa > Mollusca > Gastropoda > Stylommatophora > Helicidae > Cepaea > Cepaea nemoralis. Next base: position 315,073 of record JACEFZ010015864.1, read on the forward strand.
GGAGGTAATATCAAGATAAACTTATCACAGACATCAGAAAGAGGCAGTCTTCATTTTTTTGGCCATATTATGAGAAGACAACAACTGCAACATGTTGTTACAACTAGAAAGGATTGTGAAAATGTGATAGAGGAAGACATGGAAAAATTCTTGATAGTCTTGTGTTATGGCATGGAAAGAAGTCAACACATGAGCTGATACATGCCGTTGAAGATCACAAGATGTGGAGAAACATGATTGCCTACGCCAGCCAACAAGGCATTTGATGATGATGATGGTATTATCACAAGCATGTTTTACCATGGTGTTTTTATGTTATCTCCAAACTGATAACAACAAATAATAATAACTGAAATTTCATTAGAAAAGATTCACCACAAACAATTCACCACATAAATAAAGTTACACTGAAATGGGCAAAGAGGTACAGGACACTGTTCCACATTATGAGTCACGTTGGGTGTATGGTTGTTTTTATAAACCAATCAGCACTCAATGGGTCATGCAGTCAATACCACACTGTTCATGTTTACTTCAAGAACATTTCTTGATAACCTTGTAGGCTAGGTCAACACGGGACCCCAGGTAACATTTTCACAAATCCCTGCCTCCAAAGGGATTTGAATATATGACCACCAGGCTGGGAGGCAAGCATGCAAGCCACTGTGCTACCACAGCTGCCAAACTGACATAGGCCACACTAAATATACAAGTGGGTTGGGGGGGGGGGGGTGTGGTGGTGTGTGTGTGTGTGTGTGTGTGTGTGAGAGAGAGAGAGAGAGAGAGAGAGAGAGAGAGAGAGAGAGAGAGAGAGAGAGAGAGAGAGAGAGAGAGAGAGAGAGAGAGAGAGAGAGAGAGAGAGAGAGAGAGAGAGAGAGAGAGAGAGTGTGTGTGTGTGTCTGTCTCTCTCATATATTCATTAATTTAATTTACAAATTTCTTTTCCTTTGAAATAAATTGAAAGTAATAGTCATTGCCAGTGATTGCATGGGTGTTGCCACATCTCCTCTGGGTGTTGATGGGTTCTCTGATTACAGCGCTCATACATATAATTATTCTGTGGTATCTTGAATCTTCTATGAGCGCTGGATGCAGAATCCCTGACCTGTTTGCGACGGCGATGATGGTGCGTGCATATTCTATATCTGTTGCTGCTGTGATCACACTTCTGCCTGGCGATGCTATAATCTTCTCACTGTGGCTGGTTTCTATTGTTATCTTAAATGCTGTTTAACTCTATCACTCTGCACAGTTCACAACAGCTAACTACTTAGAACACTCAACACATCTCGAATAACAGAACGCATTCAGTTTTCACTCTATATTGACTCCAAGCATTAGACAATTCACATTATCAATTTCACAACATGCCTATCACTCTTCACAATGCTTCAGAGTCTACACAATAACTAAACATCTAACTAACAATGTAGGGGCTCATCATTTGGCCATTCTACGGGAACGAAAGAACCAGGTCCAGCTCTGACCATGGCTCCATGCGGACTCATTGCCTAGAGGACACACTGTCCCCTCGCTTCCGATTCGCCTTGCCGTCCTCATGCCAGGCGTGAATCTGTGAACCGCCTGAGCTTCCCGCTGAATTGCGTGAAGCTCTATCTTCTATCAGTTCATTATTCTATGACCCAACATAGGATCATGGCAGTCATACAGATCAAGCGATTTAGACTCAGTGGTTCTCAACCTTTTTTGACCCATGCACCCCTTCACCATATGTTCACAATGTCATTCCCCCCCCCCCTACCTTTTCGTATTTCTCCCTATAAATCTCCCCCCCCCCCCTTTACACAGTATAAATAAAAATGAAAATGGAAGCTAAGTTTAATAACACATACTAGAACAAGTCTAGACAGCTACATAAAATGTGATTTGTGGGTCTACTTATGTTATAAAACAAATTTCAGAAGGGCGAGAAGTACAGAACCGTAAAGTTTGGAGGGAAGAACAATATCAAGTAATTGGTGTTTGTATTAACGCGATCTTGAAAAATCTGAATCCATCCCCCCAAAACCCTAAAATCCCCCCCCCCCCCCTTCCTTCACTGATTTAGACTAACAGAAATGAGATAAAATGAACGAAGAAAGTATGTTAAAAAAACTTAAGGTACAAAAGAGGACATGTTCGCAAATAAAAGATATACACAAATGCTGAAACAAAATATTGCACTGTTCTTGATAATTATTTAACAAATGAAAACTGAAAGAAAAAGAACTTTGGACTGAAATATGCACACAAAGACAGTGATATGCACATAAAAAGGGAAAGAGATTTGCTAATAGGGACATTTTTTTTTTTTTGCATATCCTTTACAGGACATCGCTGTCAACACCAGCATCTTTCAGCTGTATGTTGATTTCTTGGCAAGATTACGCTCAGTAGTTTGCTATTGCTTTCTGAGCGGCCAGCTCACATACCCGTAAGTTACTGATGCGATTCGAACCATTGTTAATTCTCACCGTCATCACGTTACCTACGAGAGTATACGAGATTACGGAGAGAAGTCGCTAACCTCTAAGCCACGAAGCCGGCAATTGGGACATAGATTTGCAAATAAAGACAGATTTTACAAAAAATAACACAGATATGTCAAAACAATAAAGAATATCAAGAGAGAGATAAGTACAAAAGACATAAATATTTTGAGCAAGACAGAGGATGCACAAAAAGGAAGATAAATGCATATAAAAATAGCGATATGCACACAAACTGAGCTGTTAAAGTGATGAGCACGGTTGGACGCTAGTTTCACGCCTGGGCTCGTCAGCTAACCTATTCCTCGTTGCTCTCGGTTAACAAAATGTGATGGCGCTCTCACATCACTACCCATAGCAGGAAACTACTTCGAGACAATTTTTAAGTGCATATAAAGCCAGATATCTGCACATAAAGCCACATATCTGCACATAAAGCCACATATCTGCACATAAAGCCACATATCTGCACATAAAGGCAGTTATATAAAACTTTAAAGACACAGATATGCACATAAAGAATTGTGCACATAAGGACAGATATATACAAATATAAAGACAGATATGCACATAAAGAAATATGCACATTAAGACAGAGATATACACATAAAGACAGAGATGTGCATGTATAGAAACATGCACACAAAGACACAGAAATGTAGACAGACAGACAGACAGGCAGAGAGAGAGAGAGAGAGAGAGAGAGAGAGAGAGAGAGAGAGAGAGAGAGAGAGAGAGAGAGAGAGAGAGAGAGAGAGAGAGGAGAGAGAGAGAGAGAGAGAGAGAGAGAGAGAGAGAGAGAGAGAGAGAGAGAGAGAGAGAGAGAGAGAGAGAGAGAAGTAGAACAACAGACATATGCACAGAAAGACTAACAGCGAGAAGTTAATTCCTCAAAAACTATACTAACACTTACCACCGCTCTGTTAAAATGCAAGTCTGGATTACCTCTGGCCACAGGGTCCTTTTCCTGAAATATGTTACCTTATCAAGAACAATATATTACACAATGACAATATACCTTTATACAAGTTTCCACCATAATTTTCATTTGAAGGCCCATTTGCCAATATGTCCTGCATTTCAAGTTGAAATAAATTTTGTGACCATATATTGATGATGTACATTCTGCTAGGCAGTATCCTGACCATATCTTGATGATGTACATTCTGTTAGGCAGTATCCTGACCATATATTGATGATGTACATTCTGTTAGGCAGTATCCTGACCATATCTTGATGATGTACATTCTGTTAGGCAGTATCCTGACCATATATTGATGATGTACATTCTGTTAGGCAGTATCCTGACCATATCTTGATGATGTACATTCTGTTAGGCAGTATCCTGACCATATATTGATGATGTACATTCTGTTAGGCAGTATCCTGACCATATATTGATGATGTACATTCTGTTAGGCAGTATCCTGACCATATCTTGATGATGTACATTCTGTTAGGCAGTATCCTAACCATATATTGATGATGTACATTCTGCTGGGGCTGTATCTTGGCCATATCTTGATGTTAGGCACATTGTGCTAGGCTGTATCCTACCACATCTTGATGATGTACATTCTCCGAGGCTGTATCTTGATGATGAACATTCTGCGAGGCTGTATCTTGATGATGAACATTCTGCAAGGCTGTATCTTGATGATGAACATTCTGCGAGGCTGTATCTTGATGTTGTACATTCTGCTAGACCAGTAGTTCTCAATCTTTTTTGGTCTATGCACCCCTTCACCATATGTTCGGAATGTTATTCCCCTCTTTCATATTTCCTCCTTATAAATCACGCCCCCCCCCCCCCCCCCCTGAAAGTGACACAATTGAAATTCTGAATATTTCCCCTCTTTTATTTTGCACAATTGTACCATTTATCTCATAACCCCATATTTTTTTGACTAAACAGTACTTGATGGGTCATGTGATCTGTATATATTTATGACACTGCATCAATCTTTAGACATATGGTCATGAAAAACTATTTCTCCCCCCCGGAGGGTGGGGAATGTGAATCTAGGATCACTGGGCTTGAAGGTAAATGCACCAATTATAAAATGCAAAACCAAAAAACACCCAAAAATACAAGCTGCACAATTAGGGTATGCAATACACAAATTTGATCAATAACAAACTCCTCTTACCGCTTGGCTATATGCTTGCATACACTGTTTGAGCACCCTGGGTTTCTGTCCTGTGCTGAAGAACTCACATAAGTATGCATTTCCCAATATCACTGCAAATAAATATAGAATATTTTTTAACAGTAATGCGAAAAGAACATTTTAAAATATATTCATCATAATTTCCTTTCCTGAGCTGCACAAGTGATCATGATCCTCCACAAACATCCTCTGTGTTCCTGATAAGTTCAAATGTTGATCATCTTCTGTGCCACTTTGCCAACCCATCCAGCATTTTCTCCATCTGTCACTCTCTCTCTAACACATTCAGTTTTCCCAGCTGCTACAATCTTCTCCAGATTCTCTCATCTCATATGACCAAAACAGCCTCAATTTTCCCAGTTGTCACAACTTTCTCCAGACCCTGTCATTTCATGTGACCAAAACGCACTCAATATTTCCAGTTATCACAATCTTCTCCAAACCCTCTCATCTCATAATGTGTCTAAAACATCCTCAATCTTCCAAGTTGTCACAATTTTCTCTTTGAAACCAGTATATCAGAATTGTGAAACTGCATTCACTGTCCCTAAGCAACAGACATAGATGCTTATATTTTAACCTTTCCCATTTTAATTGCAACTGAATGCGAAGATTTTCGTACGATTAACCTCATAAACCATGTCACTAAGCTTCTTCTCAGAATTATAATGAGAAGAACTAGAAAGAAAATAAAAATGGAAATTGGTGAAGAACAGTATGGATTTGTGGAACAAAAGGGTACAAACAATGCAATATATACATTACGGACACTATTAGAAAGATCAATAGAGATACAGAAAGACATATATTTGTGCTTCATAGATTATAATAAAGCATTTGATAAAGTAAAACATTTTGGAAGATATTAATATTTATGGGAAAGATCTCAGAATATAAAATATATTTACTGTAACCAAATAGCAGCAATTAAAATGGGAAATAAAGAAGGAAATAATGAGCAAATAAGGATGGGAGTAAACAGGGATGTGTTTGTCACTGGATCTCTTCTCCCTCTGTAGTGAAGTAATAATGAAAGAGATCAAAGAGAAGCCAGGAATAATATTTGGAGGTTACAATATAAACAATATATGCCATGCAGATGAAACAGTACTGATGATGGATAATGCAAAAGATCTACAACAATTGTTGGACATTGTAGTAACAGAGAGTGCAAAGAAAGGACTCTCCTTGAATATCAAGAAAACAGTAACAATGGTGATATCAAAGAAAAAGGTGACACCCAAATGTGAAATAGAGATAGAAGGGAAAATTCTTCACCAAGTGGATAGTTTTAAATACCTAGGGGCATTTATAACATCAGATGGAAGATGCACAACAGAGATTAAGAGCAGAATAGGGCAAGCAAAGGCTGCATTTCAGAAAATGAAGACTATCTTATGCAATAAGTCACTATCATTGAATGTAAGAAAGAGAGTGCTGAAGTGCTATATAGAACCTGTTTTGCTGTATGGCTGTGAATCTTGGAATGTAAATGAACAAATTAGGAAGAGATTGGAAGCAACAGAGATGTGGTTCCTGAGACGAATGTTGTGAATTCCTTGGACTGCCAAAGTAACTAACAATGACTGCCTGAAAGAGGCTAATGAAACTAGAACATTATATACAACAATAAGAAAGAGGCAAACAGCTTATGTTGGTCATGTAATGAGAAGAAAGACATTAGAGAACATCGTGACAACTGGAAAGATCGAGGGGAAGAGAGGTAGAGGCAGACCAAGAGAAATTATGCTGGATGGATTGAGATGGTGGCATGGAGGAATATCAACAGCGGAGGTGATTCAGAAAACCAAAGACTGAGATCTGTGGAGAGTCATGAACGCCAACTCCAGGCAGCATGACACTTGATGATGATGATATTAATTGCTGCTACTACTTGTTTCCAGTAAATATAAACATAAGTCACTAGTACAATATGGAGGCAAACGTTACTGCTTCACTAATAATACAATATTGTTACCAAACAAGAAACTGTGCCACTTACACCATGACCGTCCATCTGAAATGTCCAGCTGAACAGCTTCCTTTGCTCTCTCCACACTTTCTTCTATCAGCTTGACTTTCTCAACTGGTGGCCCACTAAGTTGCCGCAGCACCATTGACAAATTTCGGAGAGACACTTTATTTTTTGACTGAATGGATTGCAATATAGAGAAAAATTACGGTGTCTGTACACTTGCTAATATATGCAGCAAAATATGTCAATCCAATGCAAAGTTTCAGAATTATATTCAAATATAAGTACATACTGGGAGCTGCAGTAGCAGAGTGGCTAGAAGCTCACCTGCCAGCCCACTAGTCAAGGGTTCAAATTTGCAATGAGGTCAATTGTTTTAATTTACCTAGGCTTCCAGATTGACCCAGCTTAAAATAGGTACCAATAAATGCTTTGGGAAGTAAAGGCAGCCAGTATTTTACTGACCGCATCACCCATCAAGTGCCAACTGGGCTATACAAATATGCATCTGGCACCATATGTCGTAAAGGCATGTAACAGGTTCTTTTATTTACTTTTAAAAACATGAATACATCATGGGTATCACAGTGGCTAGCATGCTTACTTGTCAGCTTGGTGGCCATGTTTTCACATCCCCTTTCAGGCAAAATTTTTTGTCATAGATCTAGGCTTCTTGGTCAGCCTGGCCTAAAAATGAGTGTCAGGAAATTTCTGGGAAGGAAAGGGCAGCCAACGCAATATTGACTACAGCACTCTTTGAGGGTCAATCGACATAAATAATGTGACTAGCATCATATACCACATCGAATTAAAAAGTGGGAGACCTAAAAACACATGGAGAAGAGAATTAAAGAGAGATTATAAAGACGAGGAGGACATAGGTGGGGCTGAGGAGATATCAAAATATAGGATGGCTTGGCATGAGTTGGTTGAGGGCCTACGCTACAATGGCATATTAAGGGAAAAGAAGTTCATTTACCAAATACTCCTGATGGCATGAAAATGGGTTCATTAATTACTTACGAGCATGATTTTGTAATGTTATTATTTGGTGTTAGCTATTTTATTTTTTATTCTACACACTGCACTGCAAGATGCATTTCAATAAATATCTTAGCTAAGTAATTGCGCCTAACATTGCTTTGTGTGTGTGGGTGTGTATGTGTGCGTGGGTGTGAGTGTGTGCGCGCGCACGCGCGCCTCGAAAGAATCCACTCTACTATGAAGGTTGGCTCCAATACATCTCCAATTGAACTCTTGCTTACTCTGCACATTCTGGAGGTTGGTGTGGCTGAGAGGTATAACACACTTAAATTTTCCCTGCTGACCACAGCGCAGTGGATTCATTTCACAGTCAGTTGGACTTAAATGTTGACTTCTCATCCTTGACTTGTGGATGTAAATTGCAAGTACCTCAGAAGCCAAGACGGTTTGCCTGATGGCAAGGGACACCAGTAATAGGGGAAGTTAACCCTGACCAAAAATCAGTCTGCTGCTGCTGCGGCAGCAGCAGCAGCAGCAGCAGCAGTAGTAGTGGTAGTAGCACGTGAGTTGACTATGCTTCACTTTAAAGCAAATGAATAAACAACTCTGGCAGACTGCTTTACTGACTGTATCACTGCTCATCTCTTACTCTCACCTGCCTTCAACTTTTCCCAGCAGTATGGCTTTTAAAAGTGTCTTTCAAAATGCCAGAAATATTTTATTTGTCTCTTTTTATTTCTTCCATCAGTTCTCCATTCATTCCCAGTTTCTTGGGAATTTATATGTGTTTGTATTAGTTTCCATGAAATGTAACATTCTTCAGCACACATACATACACACAAATGTTTAAAAAAGGGCTTTTTACATATCTTAGGTGTATTGGGCATATGGTGCTTGACCCATATTTTAATCAACCAATCAGCACTCTGGAGATGATGTAATCAATATCACGCCGGCTTCCTTCACATCCCAAGTCATTTCCTAGTACCCAAGTTAGAATGGATCAACCTAGCAACCCTGGTCAATTTATTAAAACCTCCAGGTGGAGAAAGTGGGGGAACCCGTACGTGGATAGCTAGAGCATTGCTTTGCTGATCCGGCAGCTTCTGCAGCTTATCTTGTTCCAGATGTATTGGTGTTACCATTCCTCTGGAGTGAACTAGGCAGGCCGAGAGAAGGATCATGCTGTATGGGCAACACATGGTCTCTACATTTTAGCCCAGGCTTTGTGCTACGGAGAGGGGTTGTGTACTAGCTCCCATCCTCTTTGGAATATACTTTTCACTTCTACTGAAATATGCCTTTCGCGATCAGGATGGTGGTATATACATTCACTCACGCTCGGATGGCGGACTCTACAATGCTCAGAGATTGAAGGCCAAGACCAAAATTAGTAGGGTACTGATCAGAGAGTTGCTTTTTGCAGACAATGCTGCAATTACAAGGGGCTTCTCATAAGTTTTTAGCCTGACCATGAAGGAGTAGTCAATTTGTAATGGATATATGAATTATGAATTTCGCTCCTCAACTGGTTTTCCTGATATGGTGCATGGTACAACACACCCTATTGACCAGATCTGCACATCCAATGGTTTGTCAGAACAATGGAGAAATCAGATGCCAGGACTGTGATAACATTCTTGCTATTACAGGGAAAAACACCTATAGAAATATACAGGGAGATGGAGCCAGTGTTTCAGGAAGTCTGTCCTTCATACGCTTCTGTAAAAAAATTGGTGTTTGCAGTTTAAGTGTGGCCGTTCCCATGTTGCTGATCTGCCAAGATCAGGACGACTGTCCTCAGAGTGCAATGTTGCAAATGCTGCAAAAGTAAAGAAAATCATAGACCAGGATAGGAAAATGACAATTGCAGAGATATTGGGTTCAGCAAAACTGAGTAAGGGTACGGTTTTTAGAATTTTACACAACAGACTGAACATGAGAAAAGTGTGTGCCTGCTGGGTCCCGCGCCTGCTGACATGTGAACAGAAACAAACACGGGTTGATTGATGTGGCCAGTTGCTCAACATGTGGCGGTCGAAAAATATGTTAACGACCACGGTGATGGTAGATGAGACTTGGATTCATCATTATGACCAAGAATCCAAAATTGCCAGCATGCAGTTGAAAACCCCGGGCTCGCCAACACATGTCAAGCCAAGAGCACAAAAATCTGCAAGAAAAGTGATGCTGACTATATTTTGGGACGTCAAAGGTGTCATATTGAAAGATTACAAGCTTCATGGCAACATGGTTAATGGGCAGTACTATGCAGATCTCCTTATCAAACTAAGAAAGGCTGTGACTAGAAAATGAGGGATAGCACATACGCAAATTCTGCCTTTGCTTCAACGCAACGCGCTCTCCCATAAAGCACGGCTTGTGCTGCAAACTGCCAACGATTTGAATATTGAAATTCTTCCATACCCACCATATTTTCCAGATTTGGCTCCATCAGACTTTTTTCTTTTCCCAAATCTTAAAAAACAGTTGAAAGGAAATCGTTTTGACAGTGACGAAGATGCTATACTGGCTTGTGATAACTGGTTTAGTTCGAAAAATAGGTTGTTTTATTCTGAAGGTCTTTTCAAGGTGATGCAGAGATGGCAGAAATGCATAAATTCAGGTGGTGGCTACATTGAGAAGGAATAAGCACTGTGCCAAATTTCAGTTTTCTCCACCTACTCCTTCATGGTCAGGCTAAAGACTTATGAGAAGCCCCTTGTACGACGCACTCTGAGGAAGAATTACAACGTCTACTATCTGCATTCTCCAATGCTTGTTCTGAATTTGGTTTAACAATTAGCAAAAAGAAGACACAAATTATGTCACAAGGTGCATAAGGGGTACCATCAATCTTTATTGACGATGACGAACTAGAGATAGTAGACCATTTTACATACCTAGGATCAGAGGTAAATAGCAAATTATCCCTAGATCAGGAAATCAACATCAGGATTGTTAAGGCAGCAACAACAATGAACAGGTAAGAAAAAGAGTCTGGGAGAACGGGAAGCTTATTGCCAAAACAAAAGTCCTTGTCTATCAAGCCTGTGTCCTTAGTACTCTTCTTTATGGCAGTGAAGCCTGGTCAACTTATTCACACCAAGAGAAACATTTAAACAGCTTTCATTTGTGGTGTCTGCGAAGAATACTTGGTATTAAGTGGCAAGACAAAATCACAAATACTGAAGTATTGGAAAGATCAGGTTGCGTGACGGTTTGTTCCATGCTCAGTCTTCGTAGACTTAGATGGATTGGACGCGTTAGGAGGATGGATGATGGTAGAATACCATAGGACATCTTTTTTGGTGAATTACAGATGGGTAAGAGATCTCAGGGTCTGCCTTTATTATGATACAAAGATGTGTGTAAGCGGGACATGATTGATACAGGCATTGATAATGCACATTGGGAGCAAATCGCTGCTGATCGTGTTGCATGGAGGGCAAATATCAAAATGGAATAAAGACAAAAGAGAACATGATTGCAAATAAGTCACACACAGAGTGTGCGAGACATAAAATGGTGCATGATGGTGGAAATGATCATGTGTTCACATCCATCCACTGTGGACGAACATTTACAACGCGAATTGGCCTTATCAGTCACATTGCTACCACCATGGGTTGTAGTTATTATGCCTTTTAGAAAAGTCTGTCAAGGCCACAAGGTGCCAATGATGATGATATGGCGGGGGATTGGCAGGGGTTCTGGGCAAATCTCAAAATTGAGAGGGATGACCAGCTTTCAATCAGATGGCAGTTAGAATGATTAGCAGTATGGCTCTTCGCTGGCTGTTAACGAGGGTTGGAGTGCATGTGAGAATGTCCTGAATGCAGTGATGTCGGTTCTTAGCTGAACTCAAGTCAACTATAAAAATCTGCCTTGTAGCAAGTTTGAAATCATGACCACTGAGCCAGCAGATACATGTCTAGCTACTATGCTACTGCAGCTCCCTCCCTCCCTCCCACCCTCCCTCCCTCCCTCCCTACCTACCTACCTACCTACCCACCCACCTACCCACCCACCCACACAGACAGACAGACAGACAGACAGACAGACAGACAGACAGACAGACAGACATACATACATACATACATACATACATACATACATACATACATACATACATACATACATGAGAGATAAAGGTAAACAAAAGGACAAAGAGACAAACATATGAGCTAAGTTTCTATGCTGAAAGCCTGCACCATTCAAACTTTTTCATGTTTTCCAGCAAAAGTGACATATCTAGAATACTTACATGACCCAGAGCTCCAGTAAAGCAGTTCTTGGCTGCAGACACGTCCTCTTTTTTCCAGTAGCACTCGCCTAAATGATTCCATGCTTCCACAAGTCTAGGATCCAACTTTACCGCCTTGGTAAGGGCATCTTCTGCCTCCTGGCTGTACTTTGATGTTACATTGAGAATTCGGCCACGAAGCAGATGATACTGTGCTTTATTCTTAATGTCACCTTAGATAAATGAAAGCAAATTATATACATATAAAATGTTTTGCCACTGGATCTATTTTCTCTCTATCGTAAAATAATTTTGAGAGAGATCAGAATAGACCAGAAATACAAGTTAGAGGTTATATTATAAATAATCAGTGTTATGCAGATGGCACAGTATTGACAGTTGACAATACACACGATCTGTTAGACACTGTAATAATAGCGTTTAAAAAAAAAAGATTCCTTGTATCATGGAGTAGAAGGAGATAGTGTGACATGATGATTAAATAGTCACTGCAGTTTATCGTGTTGATGATGAACGACATTCACGAACCTCGAAGCAATGACAGGACGACGGTTGTTTCACAAAATCACGTTTCTCTTCTTATTAAACGGTTCACATTGTTTCAATGGATCACGCAATTATACAAAAGCGACCATGCTTCTTCACATCTTGCGATCTCAAACAGCATAAATCAACTCATACACTGACACCCTATTGTACCATGATTCATAACTATAAAGAATTTTATCTCAGTGTCTTCCTTCCTCTGTCTCTTTTCACAAATCATCCCAGTTATCACAATATGTTTTAGTGGCCAAAATAATGATAACTGCTTCTTTCTGATGTTTGTGATAAGTTGCGACTCAACCGCCCTGAAAATGTCTAGATTGCTTATTTTATCTGTCGAATGAATTTTCAACATTCTTCTATTAGAACAGATTTGTCTGATGGTGAGGGGCACTGGTAATATGGAAAGCTAATCCACCCGCAAAAATACACTCCAGTGCACTAAAAGTAGTAACAGGTGTGTGGAATACAAAGCAAGCGAACGCAAAAAAAGCCTTTGTCTAGAGCCCACAATGTAAATGAAAGAGAGGGAGACCTAAAAAAGATAAAAACACAGAGAAGATAATTAGAAACTGAGATGAATAATATGGGGAGGACATGGAATGGGTTGCAGGAGGCAGCAAAGGAGGATGTGGCATGAGTTGTTTGAGGGCCTATGCTCCACTGTGAAATAAAAGGCAGAAGAATTTATTAGTATCATTCAAAAGATACAGCAGAACAAGAAAAGCCCATATGTTCATTTAGACCTCACCTTGCAATGATTCTACTTTCGTGAGACATTTTTCCATCATTTTCTGAACTTCAGTCTCCTTGTCACCTGCCTTGTCAAGACCAAATCTATCCACAAAATGGTCTCGAAAATGATACAGCTCATCGACCCATGCCTATGTGAAAAATACAAATAAAATATTGGTAATGTTAGAAAGTAATTTCTTAATAACACATTCTATGTCTTCACAATGCTTGATTCATTCATTCATTCAGTAGCACACCCTTTGCAGAACGTCGCTCCCATAACAACCTTCCAGAAAACTTCTCAGTCAGTGCTTGATTACTTGCTTTATATATTATCCAATTTTCAACCCATGTTAGTTTATCTCTCATCCTCCCCTTCCACTAGTTACTTTTCTTGTTATTCTTTAACGCCTTTACCGTGGAAAAAAAATTTTTTTTTGGTTATGCAAACTGTGTATTTTTTTTCTTTCATAATTTGATATGTTATGTTGTCCTGGCAAAATAAAATGTTTTTTTAAGTGAAAATGAGTTGTCTTTTAGAAATTGTGAGGAAAATAAGAAATGTTCTGTACTAAATGGTACTGTTCAATAACGAACTAAACTGATACGTATATTAGATGTCAATTGTTTTTAGTAATTATACTTGGTGTGGTAAACACCAAAACATGGAGCTGCACATAGTGCTGTGTCACACTCCGGACAGTAGTATCGTGTCTCTTTACGAAATTTTCTCCCATCGGGACCGGGTCTGTTGCAACACACTTTACATCTTTTTTTGTTCTTTCGTACCTTTTTTTTCTTGTTTACTGACCTACTTTTATCTTCCGCTGTTGAACTGGCTGTTGGATTAGCCGCCCTATGCATTTCCTATGCTATTTTTGTACTAACACGAGTTTACTCGGGACGCACGGCACACAGAAGACTTTTACATCTGATGACGAGTTAACTCGTGATGCACGGTTAAAGCCAACAATTTTTATGACGAGTTAACTCGTGACACACGGTAAAGGGGTTAATAAGTCATGTTCTTCTTTTGTCTGTCCCCATCTCCAGGGATCTCGATCTAAAAGGCTTTTATTTAATCCTAGCCGTGGCAGTGAGTGGCTAGACACGTGTTTGCCAGCCCAGTGATCATTGGTTTGATCCACATCAGGGCAGATTCGAATATTTTAAATTCACCCGGGTTGCCAGGTCAAAGCAGCCTAAAATGGGTACCAGAAAATGTTTTTATGCAATACTGGTCACATGACACAATGAGTGCTGATTAGTCAATACGAATATGGGTCTAGCACCATATGTCCAATGCACGTTAAGGCATATAAAAGGGTCCTTAACTTTACTGTACTTATAGTTAGTTAGTTAGTTAGTTAGTCGCAGTTCCAACTTCACAGCAACGGGTTGTCCCCATTATGCTCCGTTCCTGTGCCAGTGAATATCACACAAAACGCTCCCCACTTCCCAATGTGGAAAACACAGGAGTCTCGACAAACAACAGCCCGCACAGATACACTGTGCATAATGCCGCCGCCCCATGAAACACCCAATTCATCTCTGATGGAATCGGCAGTCATTTTCCTATCTGGATGTTTCCTAGATGTTCACCTACACAGTCCACGAACATACAGTTCATCACCGACGACAGTGGCAGTCAACCAGAAGCCCAGCAGCCACGCATTTCAGCATAAGGCAAAACCTGGTCAACTCTGGGACATAGCCACTTGCCATCGCTCCGAACATGCAGTCACGTTCCAAAAATAAAAACTTGGGCAGATTCAAAAGCACTTCACACAAAACTCACAGCTCACAGTGTCGCACCACGCACTCACTCAGTAGCAGGGCGTCGGAACCATCAAGCCTCCTTAGTCGCCTCTTATGACATGCGTGGTAGGCTACAGTGTTGTTATTCTTTGCTTCCCTTATGGGCCCCGGTAACACACGGTACTTATAATTAATTACATATGAATTACTTGGATTTATAGCAGAAAGGCAATTATGATGCCTCGAAGGGAACTTAACCAAGGTCATCACTGGTAGCACTAGTTTCAATGAGACCCCTCTAGCAAAATTCACTTTATTATGTTATTAAGCTTTTATAGTTTCTCACAATTATTTTGTGGACTACTGGGGGAAGCCATCACACTATCTTTACAACAATAAGTTTATGAGCTAATCGCAAATTCAAATGGCAGACTTCTTCTTCTTCTTCGTTCATCCGGAGTTTTTTTTCCGGATGTGATTGCGTTGTGCCTGTTTACAGCAGAGCTGCGTTCTTGCGCCGTTAGGCCGACACATCCGACTTCTGCAGGCATTTGTTGACCGGGTTAACCTTCCCGGGGGTTTCTTAGGACGTTTGACTCTCACTGTTGTGGTGTTATCCCCCATCCCAGCTGGTCCATATAGAACAGCCAAAGATCCTGGTCAGCCCTCAAGGGAAGGCAGGGGCAGACCATGGGCATTCCCCGCCATCCAAGGAGGCTTCCATACTTGCAGAGCCGATACATAGCGCTCTGGTACTGGGCTCACCCAAGGAATCGTCACGTCCTGCACATGGCTGCTTAGCCTCACTTCCGTATATTGGGCCTTCCGTTCACCATAGGCTGTTCTTCCGGAAACCAGAAGTATGCAGTCTGCAGATGACATCCACACAGTGAGCTTTCGATTCGGACTTTCCATGTAATGGATTTGCTATCCAAGCAATATTCCATTTCGTGCCACTAGGACACTTTTCCACCTTTTATGAAGCCCACACAATGGGCTTTTGATTCGGACTTTCCACGTAATGGATTTGCTATCCAAGCAATATTCCATTTCGTGCCACTAGGACACTTTTCCACCTTTTATGAAGCCCACACAGTGGGCTTTTGATTCAGACTTTCCACGTAATGGATTTGCTATCCAAGCAATATTCCATTTCATGCCACTAGGACACTTTTCCACCTTTTATGAAGCCCACACAATGGGCTTTTGATTCGGACTTTCCACGTAATGGATTTGCTATCCAAGCAATATTCCATTTCGTGCCACTAGGACACTTTTCCACCTTTTATGAAGCCCACACAGCGAGCTTTCGATTTGGACTTTCCACATAATGGATTTGCTATCCAAGCAATATTCCATTTCATGCCTCTGGGTCTTCAAGCACCTTTAAATGTCAACCTGTATGTAGTTAAAGTAAGCTGCGGTCAACTTGAGCTTGTTGATATCTCCATAGAGCTTGTCCTCAAATGGCAGACTGACGTTCACAAACTTATTATGTCTTCAGAACTGAATAATGTGGCATGTCACAACCTGACACAAATATGTTTTTATAACTGTTCTTCTTCTTCTTCTTCTTCTTCTGCATTCATCTGGATTTTTTTTCCGGATGTGGCTGCGTTGTGCCTGTTTACAGCAGAGCTGTGTTCTTGCACCGTTAGGCCGACACATCCGACTTCTGCGGGCATTTGTTGACCGGGTTAACCTTCCCGGGGTTATAACTGTTCAAAAGAAGTCAAATGCAAACATATTTTATAATTGTTCAAAAGAAGTCACATGCAAACTGGCCATAGCAGTTCAGAGGTTAAACAGTATTTACAATCTATGGCACAACACCAGAAAACAAGCTAAAGTACAATTTTTGAGAACAAGTATCTTTCTTGTGAATGTCAATATGGATGTAAGCCATGGACCATTTCACAATCATTAAAGAAGAAAATGGCTTGGAAAGACCAGTGCTGAAATGTGTGGTTCCTGAAAGAAGCAGCAGAGGGCAACAGCACAAAAAAGGACAGAGGATACTGCAGACACCTTGGGTATCAGCATGCATGAGACAGGAGATGTGGCAAGAGACCAAAAGACATTTTGGAGGGTTGTAATGACAGAAATTTTCTTAAACGGACCTGCTACATGATGAGTTCTTAGATTTCCTACAATACTTTTGAGGTTTCATGTAAAATTCCTCCTTAACAGACTCATCCTTATTATTTATTGGTACAGAACACTGGATCACCTTTATATCTACTTTATTTTGGGTGGTTCTAATGTTTTTTGCTGCCGGCTCCAGTTACTGTCGCAGTTCGAAATACTGTATACTCGTGTTCGAAACACAACTGTGGGTGATTTGGCAGCAGACCGCCTTACATTGGCTTTTTTTAATGAAATGGAATGGGTGCCGGTCATTCAGAAAGCAATGGCAAACTACTGAATGTAAACTTGCCCAGGAATCATGAATAGCCAAAAAATGCTGGGGTTTACTGCTACATCCTGTAAAGGATATGCAACAACAATGTTTTTGTTATTCTAGAACACACAGTTTTCCACTCTATTAGTGCTCTCTCTGCCTCTTCAGATATCATTAAGTCCAATCCTCCTCTCTGAGGTATTTTTCTCTGTATGGCATTGTAACAGCACTGTTTTACCTATGGTGGGAAGCTTTTTACCAGCTCTCTTCCAGCTTGTTTCACATAATTCCAAAATGCTAATCTTATAATATTTTATTTCTCTTATCATTTGTGATGTCTTTCCGAATTCATACACAGTTCTAACTCCAGGTGTCAATTCTGGAGATATTCCTTTGTGAAAGGAAGTAAGTAAGTGATCCAGACTCCTTACGACTTTCTCTACATCACATAGTATTTCCTATAGGAGAAAAGTCATCTTTCATCTTGGTTGGATGAGTTATGTTTCTTTCCTTTTCTTTAAACGTGTTCATAGTTCATTGCTTCCCTTATGGGTCCTGGTAATACTGTATTTTGTTACATTAATATAAAAAAAATTCTTTTATACTCTTTTCTCCAAATTGTTGATGACCGAATGTATTTAGTTAAGAAAGAGGTAATGAAATAATGCAAACCTCTCTAAAATAAATCTGTCTGTTATAGAAAACCAAAATAAAATGCCTCCTTTCCAAGCACTAGATCAGTTTATTGTCATGAAAGCGTTGTATACATAATCAGATATCAAACTGTGGAATCCATAGGAGCAGACCTAGTAGAATACCTGTTGTTGCAAGGTGCAAAAATAAATAACCTGTGGCCTGACATTGCTATTACGGTTACGTATTTACATATTTAAATTTTTATCTTTACCTACAGTTAACAGAAAATCTGAGAGTCAAGATGGGCACAAAGAGTTTCAAACAAGTCATTTACAAAAATATGCACACTCAACACCAAGAAGCATTAATATTATCTATGTCTATAAACTAAGTGCCGGTCTCCCTGGTTGAGGAGTTAGCAGCTTTATCCGTAACCCCAAATACTCTCGTGGTTGACGTGAGTGCATGAGAATTGGAAGCGGTTTGAGACGCGCCAGTGACTTATGAGAGTATGGAGCCAATCGCTCAGAAAGCAATGGCAAACTACTGAGCGTAATCTTGCCAAGAAATCAACAATCTGCTGAAATATGCTGATGTTGACAGTGATGTCCTGTAAAGGATATGCAAAACTTTTATTATTTATTTATATACTAAGCAAATTCTGTTGCTGCCTTTCGCCTCCCAGTGGAGTATAGGCTTTCAACTAACTCACGCCACGCTTTTGTAGACTTACTCATGATTGGTTGGATTTTGCAACTAAAGTTTTCTAAGGGACGTCTCAGTCACACGCCCCTCAACCCTCCTTGATCGCCTCTTACGACATGCATGACGGGCTCCACTGTTAAGATTAGTTTTTGCTTCCCTTATGGGCCCCGGTAACATGCGGACGATCAGAAGCAAACTTAACATATTAAGGCGTGTCATAGAGTACAATGTTCTCTGGTCTGAATACAGATTCATTAATTATTATACGACATACCCCTGCTTGATCGAGCGGACTGCAGACTCTTTCCTCCTCCGCCATGTCTAAACAATGTGTAACCCAGCAATGCCAGATTTCTCTGATAAACAAGTTTATAATGTACACTACTGCTCTCTGTCCATGTTACGCTTCTCGATGTCCAGTAAAAGTCCAGTTATGTATTTACAATGTCCCTCTAAACATCTTTCACTTTTTTCTTTCTCGCTCTTTTAATGCCCCTGTGGTGAAGTAGCAAGAGGCCTTCTTCTTCTTCTTTCGTTCGCCTAAATTATGTTTATAACTGCAATGTTGTCTCTTGTATGAATCTAACAGTCTTTTTTAGTTCACTCAGCGGTCCATAGAGTTTATCTTCCACTGTTGTCTCTCTAGGCCAGAAGGTTTGCCTAGATATGTTATATTTTGGGCAGTCTTGGAGTATGTGCTCTGCTGTCTGCGACGCCAATCCACATGTGCACATGGCTGTTTCACCAATCTTGAATTTTGTATACATGTGGTTACGTAATCTATTGTGTCCTGTTCTGAGGCGCAGAATAATGACTTGTTCTGGTCTGTCCATAACGTGGTAGTCATCTTGAGCAGGTTTTGGTGGCTTTCTGACTAATTTGATCATTCTTTTCTTTTGGTGGTATGTAACGGGCACATCAGGCTGTTCTTCTTTAGCCAATTGATCAGCTCTGTCGTTTCCGGGTACTCCACAGTGGGATGGTATCCACTGTATGGTGACTTTATGCTGACTGCTAAGTTCAGAAAGTAGTGTCCTTAGTACTGGCAATTTCCCAGAGAGGAGCGCCTCGAGTACTGATTTTGCATCTGTTAGTAGCACCACAGGTTGTGTACCATTGCTGTTATTTAGTAATTTCTCTGTTGCTATCTTGATTGCCTCAATTTCGGCATCATAGTTATGGCAGTACTTTCCTGTCGGTACTCTGGCTGTGTCCCTAGTATTATTTGGGTATTCTATGTACACTCCCGCTCCTCCATTTCGAACAGCATTTTGTGCTGACCCATCTGTGTAGACTCGGATCCAAAGATCCTGTGGGTATTCTTCATCAAGGAAGCTGAGAGTGGCTGCACACTGTTCTGTTCTTCCTTGTCAAATATTCCTCTCACTTTTGTCTGGATTTGTAACGATAGTCTATGCTCATCTTTCCATGGAGTTCGCTCTGGAATAGTTGTTAGGGGGATACCAACTGTGGGCAGATCAGTGGTTTCTCTGCAGAGTCGTTTGGCCTGGTGGATAAAACTACTTCTTTTCAACCGCCCCATAGCTAGGTTTTCAAATCTGTTCTTCATAGGGTGGCCTGGCAAGCTGAGGAACTTTTCTGCTTGTATTAGCGTTTTCGTATCTCTGCGCTCACTCAGTGCCTGTGTCCTCCCCATCTTCTCCATTTCCACTATAGGGGTTGATATCATTCCTCCTGTGGTGACTCTAAGTGCTTGATTTTGCACCTTGTCCAGCTCTTGTAGTGTGGTTTTTGATGCTGAACACCACGCAGTTGACCCATATTTCAGGTGTGGTCGTATGCTCTGTTGGTAAACTTTGCTAAGTATTTTCATACTGGCTCCCCATGTGGTTCCACTTAGCATTCTCAGGATGGCTATTTTCCTTCTGGCTTTTGCTACTGCTTTGTTGATGTGCTTTCTCCATGTCAGCTTGCCATCAAATGTTACTCCAAGGTATGTTGGTTCTTTATCTTCTCTTAGGGGTGTTCCATTTATCTGGATGATCCCTGCCTTTTGTTTTGGAGAGAGGGTAAATAGGGTGGTGCTGCACTTGTCAATGTTCATGCTGACACACCATCTATTTGCCCATGCAGCAAATGTATCTACAGCTCTTTGTAGCAATCTGGTGGCCACTGATGCATATTCATTTGTGCTCCATAGAACCAGGTCATCGGCGTACATTGCCGCTTTAATTCCATGCGGTAGGTGAGCAACAAGATCATTGATGAAGATTAGAAAAAGTGTGGGGGACAAGACTCCGCCCTGGGGGACACCGTGACGCAGTAGTACTTTCTTGCTCTTGAGTCCGTCTATCTGTACTCGGGCTCTTCTGTTGTGCAAGTATGCTTTCACCCATTTGTACATTCTTCCATTGACTTTGCAGTTTCTCAGTTTCTTCATCAGACCTTCTTTCCAGACTTTGTCAAAGGCTTTCTTCAGATCTATCCATGCCGCAAGCACCAGCTTCTTCTCTTGGAATGCATCCTCAATTTCTTGAGAGAGGTAGGTTGTCTGATCTTCCGTAGAGTAGCACTGCCTAAAGCCAGCCTGCTGTGGCACAAGGATGTTTTTACTTTCAATGTACCACTGCAGTCTGTGATTGATGATGCGCTCCAGTGTTTTGCAGAGACAGCTGGTGAGGCTAATTGGTCTGTAGCTAGAGGCAATGGAACCATCTTTCCCTGATTTTAGGAGGGGTATCATGATTGCTTCTCTCCAGGCTTGTGGAACACTGCCTAAGGTCCAGCTGTTATTGAAGATCTGCAACAGCTTTGTTTTGGCCTCTGTTCCTAGGTTCCTGATCATTTCATTGGAGATACCATCAGCTCCTGGTGACTTTCTCATTTTCAGTTTTGATATGGCTAGCTCCAGTTCGCTGATTGTGATGGGTGCCTCCAGAACCTCATGTACGATTTCCTTCTGTCCTGTATGTTGTCGTTTCTCTCGAATCTCTTGTTGTTTCTCTGGACTAATTTTGATATTGCTATCTTGTGCGAACGAGTCCGCAAAATGGTCAGCTGCTTGCTTTCTTGTTAAGATTTTTCCATCTTTATGTAGCGCATTTTTTGAGTTTCTCCCTGTGCCCTCGTCATTAAGCTGTTTTATTAGCTTCCACAATTTCCTTGTGTCTCTTTCAAAGTTCAGAGACTCCGTTTTCTCCTGCCAGCTTTTCCGTCTAGCCTGCAGCTTGGCCCTTTGAAATTTGGCTTTTGCATGCTGGAATTTATTGTGGTGCTCTTGGCTGGGTGTGGCCTCTGCTTGCTTTCTACACACTTCAACATCATTATGCAACTGTTCCAGTTCACTACTCCAGTATGGTTTATATTGTTTACGGGCTCCTCTTGGTACTGTTTCTCGCGCTGCCTGTAGTATGCATTTCCCAAACTCTTCAACTACTTTCTTTATGTCTTTCTCAGTGTTCAGGTTTCTAACCAATATGCTGGTGCGATGCTTGTACAGTGCCCAGTCTGCTTTCTTGTAGTTCCACCTCGAGAGGGTGCTGCTTTCACTTACAAGCTCATTTTCTACGGTTAGAAAGACTGGCCGATGGTCACTGCCACCAAGTTGTTTCCCAACAATTCGTGTAATGTTCCACTCCAGGTCTGGTGAATGAAAAGCCAGGTCAGGTGTAGTTGTAGAGTGCCATGATCTCGAGTAGAAAGTATGTGGGTCGGACGGCTTGTTAATCAACATGAATCTATTCTCATCCTGCCAGTCTTCCAGTCTCTCTCCTCTCTGGTCCATGTGATCATAGCCCCAGCTCTGCGAGTGGCTGTTGAAATCGCCACACACAATCATTTTTTCTTTTAGTGGTAGTGTGTCCAGTGCCTGTGGGCGGTCACTTGGACAGTAGTAATTGATCAGATGTAGATCTGTATTACCTGTCTTAAGTTTAAGTGTCTGATACTCAGCCCCTTCCATGTAGACTTTGATTTGGGAAGCCATGATGTTATTTCTTACAAGGGTCAGTATCCCACCTTTTCGCCTGTCCTTTCGGTCAGATCGGTAACACTGGTAGCCTCTGATTTTGAAGGCTATATTTTCATTGAGGTGAGTTTCTTGCAAGCGACATATGCTTACTTTTTCTTGGTCCAAGATTTTTTCTAATTCTATTTTTTTTGTTGCTGACTCCCTCCGCATTCCAGTGCATTATTTTAAGTCTTCGTTTGGTAAGGCCAGTCATCCTATTCTCATGTCCCCTGGCTCCACAGGACATCTGAGAAGGACCTCCAGTAGTTGGGGTTGGACCCTTTCGAGACATAGGGCCCGGCACTGCACCTGCCTGGGGGTCCAAAGCAGGGCGAGCACCATAACGATTAGCAGTAGTCGACATATTCCATTTTGCGTGATTGCGTGGCATCCTGATTTCTGTGGTGCGCCTCTTGGCTGGTTGCCTCCGACTTCAGCACCTTTCTTTGCTAGAGCAGACTGTGGTCTCACTCGAGTGTAGATGTGTACACGCGCACACACCTGTCTGCGCATGCATGTACGTGCATACACATCTAGAGCATACTGGTTATTTTCCGGCGCCAGAGATTCGCCGTCGCCCCTTCTCCTGTTAGTTTAAACAGGTCCGCCGCGTGAAGGCCAGGAGTTGGACTTTTGCTGCATAGGTTATGTATTCACGAGCCATTGAGGTATTTAAGCAATGTTGGGCGCTCACCCCAACACCGCGCCTCGGCTACATACAGCAACATTTGGAACCCGCCATCTGACTGATTTGATCATTCTTTTCTTTTGGTGGTATGTAATAGGCACATCTGGTTGTTCTTCTTGTGCTCCTTCCTTAGCCAATCGATCAGCTCTGTCGTTTCCGGGGATTCCAGAGTGGGATGGTATCCACTGTATGGTGATCTTACGATGACTGCTAAGTTCAGAAAGAAGTGTCCTCAGAACTGGCAATTTCCCAGACAGAAGCCTGATTCGCGCTCCGAAGGTTATGGGTTCTTTTCCGGACTCTGTCATTGGGTTCACGGGTGCAATACTTTTTGGAGACCACTGATGGTTGCCGCTGGAGCCAAGGAGCTATTGCTCTAACGGTGCACTCTAACTTGACGAACTCTTCGCTCTTCTTTTCTCTCTTATTCTCCTGACCTTGATCCCACATTGAAACATAGGCCCTGAACCAATACACACCAAGACTTCCTAAAGATGTTCATGATTTGATGCATTTTGCAGCAGGTTTCTACAGAATGGATAGTTAACAACGTTTAACTCACGCCAAACCATCCTATCCTTTGCATTTCCTGATACTCCCTCTCTGTTCTCCTCATACTACTCGCTAGTCTTTTAATTCTCTTCTACGTGTTTTTAGGTTTCCATATAAATATAGGCTATATTTCTTTTGCCGTGTGGGCTCCAAAAGACGAACTTGCTGGTTACATTGTTTTCTTAATGTGTATCCTATCAAGACCATCGGCTTGTCTTCGCCAATTGATTCACTGGAATTTGTTTAGTACTCTCCATGAGTTCCAATTAATGGTGTGCTGCCTTCAGTCTACAATTGGATCGTCACTACCACATGCCCTGTCGGCCTTTGCAGGCAACTTGTTCCTCCATAAATATATGTCCTCTGTGTTCTTGAGAAGTTCGACCCCTTGATCGTCTTCCGTGCCACTTTGTTAACCCATTTCTCATTATCTTCCCCCGTCTCTCTCACTCTATCTTTTCGGTTATCACAACATCCGCCAGACCCTCTTGTCTCATCACTTAAGTAAAGAAACAAGTGACGAGTGTCTTGTCATGACGTGGGTAACCAAATGCCTTTGTCAACTGGCCTCTTTCAGTACTTGGATATTGATCTTCTTACCCCTCTATGAGACTCTTTGGATTCAACTACGAAACCACTTCTAGTGTGACTTCCAGTTTCTGTCTACTCTCGTTATATACTACTCTCGTGACTACTCTTGTGTCCAAAATTGATAACATCCTAAAACTAAAACACGATTTCTTACGGTAATGGACAATGGTAAGAGACAGATATGATCTCTTAATGCACACTATTATCCGGAGAAGGATGTTAGTCTCCTGGTGATTAATTGGATAGCAGCTATCCTGCACCTTCGTAGAATTGTTCTCCGCTTTGGATGAGTGCATTATTACTCCGGGATTACCAAAAGTCTCACCTGTGCTATTACATGTTTTCAGGATCAAGATTGCAAGCATTGAAGCACCCGCAATTTTACGAATACAGTCATTTGCAAATGTCCATCCGTATAGGCAGGGAGAGACATGACGCTTATTGTGCAAATGTTGCACGAGACAGTAAGCAACGTGATCGACTATGCACAGAGATGGGTGGTGTCTTCAACCCAGGTAATGGCAGAAATATTAACAGAGAAAGTAGTGTACGGTACCTTGTAATCACTTTCGACAGAAACCTATCGTACAGGGATCACGTGGAACGAGTTGAGGTGTTATGATATATAAGATATAACTATAAGAAGATTTAGTGCATTGAAGACTGGCAGCTATGGGCATGTATGAATTGGAAACAAATAGGTATATTAAGCTCCTGCGAGCTTAATATACCTATTTGTTTCCAATTCATATTGTTATATCCTGCTGCAGCAGCTGCTTTTTCTTTCTATGGGCATGTAGCAAAGAATATCGTTCATATTCTATCAACATTTGATTATCTCAGTAATTGAGTATGGAATGGGAATGCTCATACTGTTAAAGAGTCAGCTAGTGAAAATAGAGCGCATACAGAATAAAGCTACGCGGATGATCCTGGGATGCACAAAGGACACACCGGCAGTGTGTGTGTGATACATACTAACCTTACTCGCTATTGAGGACAGGCACAATGTTCTGCAGGCTAAGCATGTCTCCTAGTGGCCGCGAACAAGGCCAAAACGTTGGAGCACCACTTTGTTGTGCCGTCTAGCTTCCCAACCTAAGAAACATTTCAAGGATCGCCATACAGCCCTGCGTGAAATCTTGGATACAGTTATGGGTTACAGGCTGGTAAGAGTAAAACCACAGATAGTTAAAACAAAGTACACAATCAGAACAGTGTGTATGATTGAAAACATTGGAGGAGGAGAGGAGGAGTGGATCAAAATGCCAGAAAACAAGTCAGACCTGTTCAGGTATTGGGCAGTCACACTGAACTGGGGTTGCAGGGACTGGTCAGCAGACTGCACTAAGTGGAAGTTGCAACAACTGATTCACGACAATTCACGTCCACACCATGTAACCATTTGCACGTATGATTTTGTGCCACGAGGCAAACACAAAAAATGCTAGCGGATTCACTGAGAAAGTTAACGGACGGTTTTTAGAGCAGGAGAGCTTGGCATATGATGCCAAGAAATCAAGTATAAAAATGAAGGTGGAAGCAGTCTCTGCGGCGTTTGGCTGGCTGGAGGACAAACATACGTGTCGTGATTGTTATATGCTCACAAGGCATTATGAGAAGTATGAAGGCAGGTATGCTTATTGAGGTGACATGCTACAATTTAAAAAAATAAATAAATAAATAAAGATTGGGAATGTCCGTTGGATCTGTTCCCTAAGACATGCTGGCGTGTTGGGAAACGATCAGGTGGGAGGACTGATAAGGCGGGTGTGGTCAGGGTCTTTTTTTTAAAAAAAATCATGTGTATAGAATAAATAAATACATCATCATCATGCCAAGAGAGAAGTGGGGAGGGGGGGGGGCAGGTGTGAGGTAGTGAACATGAGATCTGACCGCCGACAATCAATACTCTGAGGTTAGGCCAGACAGTCCATAATCATAATCAGACTGCAGCTGTTATCTATAGTGTTGTGACTTTTCACTGGTTGTGGAAGATAAGGACGAAACGCGTATGTTAGTCTCTTGTTAATGTCTCGAGTGATGTGATGTCGGTTCTTGACTCATCAAGAAAACAATAATTCGCTATTGCCAATTTGGCGTTAGAAAATGTTTAATAAAATAATTGCTATAAGTACCGTTTTATGTTTAAATTGACCACCGTCTTTAGCCTCTAGTAACACTTTATATATTTTTTGGGCCGAGGTTAACTGTAAGATTATAAAGGCGTCGAAAAGGAACTAAATAACATATCTTAACATTATAAAAATTATATTGCATTACAAATTTTCATGTATAGGAAAAATGGCGGCTCATTTGGTTTCGACAGAAATGACAAACAATTACTTCAGTCTTGATGACATACTTGCTAGTCAGGAAACGATTCCTTGCACTTTTACTGTAAAAGTAGCAACCATGGGTAAGAATGTAATAAGACAAGAGATAGCGAGAGAATTTCAGAATTATTAATTGAAGCCAAGATCCACGATTTCTACAAAATGAAAATCTTACATTTTATTTATTTTACCCGTGGGAGACTTAGTCTAAGCATCATAGTCATAGATTAATGAAGTGCAATTTTAAGTAATAAAGTCGCTGCACTGAGGTAACTAAAGCAGGAGAACAAGAAGCAGCATCTTAAGAATACTATACTAATGCACTGTTGAGAATTATGATACCTACCTGATCTAATTACGATTACGTTGTTTTCAGTTTCCCCCAGTTAGATGGCTCAGGGAAAGGGGTGGGTTCCGGAGCCATTTCGTAATCCCGCATACCGCGTTCGAAACAGCTGCAGGCGATTTGGAAGCAGACCGCCTTGCATTGGTTTCTATAAATGGTATGATTGCAGCTTGTTCAGAAAGCATTGGCAAACTAAAAAATGTTTGCATATCCTTTACAGGACATCACTGTCAACACCAGCATCTTTCAGCTGATTGTTGATCTCTTGGCAAGACCACGCTCAGTAGTTTGCCATTGATTTCTGAGCGGCCATCTCACATACCCCGTAAGTTACTGACACGATTCAAACTACTGCTGATTCTTGTCGCCAGTCGTCCCTAGGGGGGGGGGGGGGGAGTGGAGTCAACAGGCACACTGTTTAAATTCCCTTTCCTTAGCTTGGGCTTCTGCCGGACCTTTGTCTACACACCCGTCAGTCTCAGGTACACTATCTCTCTCTCTCTCTCTTCTTCTTCTTCTTCTTACCACTAAACAATACCCTTCATATTCCTCCAGAACATACCCACACAAGACTGTATTTTAACAAATGATAAAATAAAACATTTAATACAGAAAAGTGTCACGTGTGTGTGTGTGCACTGTTTGTGTGTGGAAATATGTAGTATTTTCTATGGTATATGCGAGAAGAGATCAGTGAGCCCAGGATCGTTCATCATCACGGTCGGCCATACCACATCACACCATAGAAAGTTCCAAGCAGGTCTCACCGAATGAAGCGTCTCTCTGGAAAATGGTTGACTCCTTGGAGTTAATCCTATATAGTCCGGTGACTAGTCTCCACTACTGAATATGGTATACCAAAGTCCATAAGTTCAGAACCCCCGATGTATTTAATGTGTCTATAACGATCCTGGAACCTAGGAATCTCGTCACTTCTCTCACACGACTCCCCAAGAAACAAACTGATGATGTCTGTTCGAGTAAGTTCCTCCTGTATGTTTGTACAAGTTTACTGAACAGGTTTCCTCACCATTATGCCTTCTCTATATGATAATGTTATTGTCCTGAGAAGTAATCACCATTATGCCTTCTCTATATAATAACGTTATTGTCCTGAGAAGTAATCACCATTATATCTTCTCTATATAATAACGTTATTGTCTTGAGAAGTAATCACCATTATACCTTCTCTATATAATAATGTTATTGTTCTGAGAAGTCATCACTGTTAATATGAATCCGCCTTTTCAGGACCTCAGTCACTGACAACCAGCCCTTTTTATGTTAAACACTCTGGGCTTTGATGAGGCCATGATTGGTGGAATGGTGTCCCATTGCCGACACCATTTAACATAACTTCACTCAGTGTGACTGCTATTTTCCTCCTCTCCCAGCTGTCCTTAATTTCTCCGGTACAGTAAAATATCACTCAGTTGACTGGCATTGTCCACACCTCGTAGTAATACTTCCTTTCTTTTACACAGTGGAACCTGTTGAAAATAGAACATTCTGTGAGAGAAAAACCCTATTCGAACCCACTATATGTGATTGTAGGCCAAAGGCCCCACTCAGATATTTATCCTGGTTAACCTAGAACTACACTCTAGCATAAAGCAGAGTAGTTCTTCACATTTGGGTGGTAAGGAAAAGGAAAGACCAAAAGGAAACGCACAGCTCCCCAGTAGACCTCCCTACCGGAATATCCTACCATTAACATTTCCTTTATCCCCCAGCCATCCCAAATCTCCCTGAATATCATCCCATTACATTGGTCCTACCCTGCCGAGTGAAATGATATATCACTCTACCTCGTTTAAGCTAGGCATCAGCCAGCTGCGGCCGACGCTCCTAGACTACGTTCACACAACACACTATCACTAAGTTCAAGTCCTAACTCTATTTATAAATAAACTACCTTATGCTAGTGTTCCGAGTTGGAATTCACAATTCACAACATGAAAAAAAATGTCCCTTGTTTCCAAACAACATGGGACACTGTGAATCCCTTCTCCATTCGAATTGGAACAAACAAACACTCCCGTTATCTGTAGTTCATCCACAGACTGATCACAAGTTTCGTCAACTTCCAACAGCCGAAAAAGTTGCTCGAGTGACGTCATTCACGTGGCCAGAATTCAGGTCAAGACGGCACTCCCCTCTCCTTTATTCTCCCAATCGGGTAAACAGAATGCCGACGTTTCTTTTGATGTCGGGGAATTCTCAAGGAATCCAGACTGTGCTTTGATCTGATGAAACACCCCTCAACAAAGCGTTTGGGCGGCCTAGAGACAATTGTCTCTGTCAATCTATCATCTGATCGTAAACTCAAGTGGTCTCGTGACAATTCTCACCGTTGTCACGTCACTTAGAGAGTATACGAGATTACGGAGAAAAGTTGCTAACCTCTAGGCCAGGAAGCCAGCAAACTACTGAACGTAAACTTGCCAAGAAATCTCAAACAGCCACACACAAAAATGCTGGTGTTGACTGCTATACCCTGTAAAGGATATACATCTAACTTTATCTAGTGCATGTTGGAATAGGTGGCAAGTCTTTTCCTGGCATAGTGAACGGCAAGATCTGACAATGAACCCACATTTGATCTCATACATGTCATTGCCAGAGCAACATCCTAACTCCGGGATTTTTTAATGTGGACTTCTAGTAAAAAAATTTCCCCTGGTCTCTGGGTAGTGAGATCGGACGCCTGTGTGTATTGTTGCGCACACAAAATCCCTTGGCAGTTGGAAATTGAAAAAGAGTCGCCTAACGGCGCTACCTGGGCAAAAATTTTGAGTTACAAATCTGCCCAAAGTATTTCTGGATCCTCGCCGGTGCTGTGGAGTTTGTGTACTGGGCTGAGAATCTCTGGACTCAGCCTTGAGTTAAGAATAGAACACAGCACATATGGGTTACACCTGTGTGCCATGATGTTGATCTGTCGACTAAACTAAACTAGCAACGTACTAACCATTACACAAAGCCGACCACTAAACAATAAGTAAATATCTTTTAAAGTTCCTTAGCGTTGTAGTGAATGCTCGTCTGCCAGCCCGGTGATCACGTGTTCTAATCAGCATCAAGATTGATTCTTAAAATTGACCTTGGCTCCCAGGACAAACTAGCCTAAAATATGTACCAGAAAATGTATTGGGACATAAAGGTGGCCAACAGTATTCTGACTATATCACCCACTCAGTTCCAGTTGGTCTACAGAAACATGGATCTAGCACGATATGCTCAATGCATCATAAGGTGCGTAACAGGGTCCTTTTTAAAAAGTTCCTTGCAACATTTAACCTGAGGGAACCATGGTTACCATAATTTCTCTCCCTTCATTCACCAACACACTAAATAACAACAAATTATATTTTGAAAAAGATGTGTTAATTACACTGCTATTGTAGGTCATCATGGCCGAATAGATAAGAATGCCTGTTCTTAAACATCTGGTGTGCTGATGCCGAAGTAAGGGGTTCAACCCCTACACCAGACAGCTGGACTAAGATATTGGCCTGTTTTCCTTGACTTGGGGATGTAAATTGTGTGGTTCCTAAGATGAATTGTTGCAGATTATTTGGACTGCCAAAGTACCTTACAACGATTGCCTGAAAGAGGCTAATGAAACTAGAACATTATATACAACAATAAGAAAGAGACAAACAGCTTTCTTTGGTCATGTGATAGGAAGAGAGGCATTGGAGAACATTGTGACAACTGGAAAGAACAAGGGAAAGAGAGGCAGAAGCAGGCCAAGAGAAATTATGCTGGATGGATTGAGAAGGTGGCATGGAGGAATATCATTGGTAGAGTTGATCCAGAAAAGCAAAGACCAAGAACCAAGATCTGAGGAGAGACATGAATGCCTACGCCAGCTGGCATGGCACCTGAGGATGATGATGAAAGAGTGAAAATTAGTAACACCAGGATTGGAAAAAGTATGTTTATTTGCACGTATCATAATTCTCATGCATAATTATAAAGAGTTATATTAGTCTTGATTCCATTATAAGATTACCCCTACCCTGTTCAACCTCACATAAAAAGTTATATTAGGGTCCATCGTCTGGCTCAGAAGAATAATCCTGTAACTGAGTCAGCCACAAATATGATATTAATTTGAAGGTGATTTTTGTCCACAGAGGGTAATAATTTTGCTGTTGAATTTTATAACAGGTTACCTTGATCAAAGTACCTCAGATGTGGACATAAATATGGGAACGAAGCTGGAGCTTCCATTTTGGTTAGCAAAATACTTGCATAAAGGCAATCGTGGCATTGTGTCGGTTGACACACCAAAAACATATAAGGAAGGCTACAGACACATCTTCACTGCGGACCCAAATGTCGTTGATCTCTACAAACTTGGTCCTTACTTTTATTTGTTTGGAGAGAAATTACTGTCCTTACAACTTCCAGACACTGATGATATTGCTCAAGTTTTACTGAAAGTAAGTTGAAAGTGTACATTGTTATACAGTTATATACCCGTTTCAACAGAATGTTTAAAATGTCTTATGAATGAATGAGAGGCAGTCATCATCCCCATGCAAAATGTTGCTCTCATCACCGCCAAAATGTTTCTCCATCTCTGGCCATTTCTCCTGCCTCATGCACCTGCATGCCCAAGGTGTCTGCAATGTCCTGTGTCCATCTTCATGCTGGTCGACCCCTGGTTCTTCCCAAGCCACTGTTACGTTTTATATGGTCCAAAGTATTTAAGTTACCGAGACATGATGCCATTTATCAGCCAGTTTTCTTCAATGTTCAGATTTTGTAGAATGTTTGTATTTTTCTTCTTCTTGCTTATGGTATATTAACCCTTTACAGGGTACAGCGGCTGACAGCGTCCGTACTACTGAATGGGCAAAACAGGCCGAAAGCATCAGTGACAACGAAGTGTTGTAATCACATGATCTCGAGACTTTGCGAGACTTCCCATTGTTTACGTCTGGTGTTGTCGATAATTGATAGCTTGTGCGCCATTTGCAAGCGTGTTCTTTAAATTTGATCGAATTCTTTTACTAGTTTTCAGGGTTTTGTTGTTTTTCAAGAAGGATTTCGACGATTCTTCAAGTGATAGCGGAGATTTTGCTGGGTTCAATTTAAGTTTAATTAAATTTTAAAGTTTTAACTTAAAATGTAAGTAATTAGCTAGCATAAGCAGTGTAACACTTTGGATCTTTCAGACTTTGAAGAAAGTGAGCAGTTGGCAGAGTGTTTGTAAATAGCATAAATCAACGACTGACAATCACAAACAATATGTTTTTTTTTGTTTTTTTTCGCGTTTCCATCCTGTTTCAGGATATTGTGGTCAACATCAGCATCTTTCAGCTGTATGTTGATTCCTAGGCTAGATTACACTCATCAGCACGCCACGACTTTCTGAGCGACCGGCTCCATACTCTCATAAGTCACTGGTGCGACTCGAACCGCTTCCAATTCTTGTGCACTCAACGTCAACCACGAGAGTATTCGGGATTACGGAGAAAGCTGCTAACCCCTCGGCCAGAGAGCCGGCAAACAATATGTTGTATTTTGTAAATATTTGTGTTCATGTGTGGATTACCGGCAACATTATTGGATCACATGTGAGTAAAATAATCTACATTCATTTTCTTTCATTTTGTTTTTTATTTTACAAAAATATTTTCACAAACACTTTAACCCTTTACAGGGCAGATGCTTGTCCGTTTTTTAGCCCTGAACGGGCAAGATTTTTTCAGGTTTGGTAAAATTTTGGGTCGCGGTTAGTAAAAATATCACAAATAAGGTGTTAGTCAGCCGATTTTAGTTAAATAAACAACACAATGAAAGGAAAAGCATGCAGAATATGTTACTCACGTGATTGTTGTCGGTAATCCATATATGAACACAAATATTTACGAAATACAGCATGTTGTTTGTGATTTTCCGTCATCTATACGGCAATTTACAAACACATTTTCAGAATCATAATCACTTTCTTTAAAGTCCGACTCAGACTGCTAAAGCAAAGTAACGCTTTGCACTGATATCTAGCTCCGATTAATAGTCAACTTCGTGCCCTTTAATGTCACTTAAATTGAACCTAGCGAAATCTCGACTATCACTTGAAGAATCGCCGAAATCTGTTTTGAAAAACTAAGCGTAAAAGCCCCGAAAAATATCCAAAAAAAAGTCAGTAAAAGTCTGTTAAAATTCATAGTAGGCGCTTACAAATGGCGGCCACGTTGTCAAGCTATCGGCGAAAGTGAAAGTAGCTGTCGGAAGTATCGTAAGGCCGAGAAATCACAGTTTTTACAATGCATAATAGTATCGGACGCAATCGGCCGATAAAGGCATCAGACGGAAATGGACGTTCTGCCTTGTAAAGGGTTAAATTTGATGTTTTTACAAACGTAACCCTAATCCATCCATCCATCCATCATGTGCCATGCCTGTAAGCATGGGCGGTCATGTTTTGCCATCTCACTCGATCACCAGAGTCGTGGATCAGCTCCGTGTTTCTGTCTCGACCATGCCACTGTGGCCAAGCCATCCAGGTATTTACTTCTAGGTCTTCCCCTTGGTCTGTTCCCTTCGATCTTGCCAGTTGTCACCAAGTTCTCCAAGTAATTTCTTCTCATAACATGCCCATAAAATTGTGACTGTCTAAACTTGAAAACTCTTGCCCGTTCAGAGTTACAAAATGGAAAAATGTGTGCCCTGTAAAGGGGTAAAGAAAGAAATAGGAGATGAAGGCCCTAATTCTAACAGGCACAGTTTCACAGTTTAAGAAACTTGAAATGGCGTGTTAAGACTTACTAGGGGTATAGGCTAGTTATAAAGTGATGTTTCCTAACATATGACCAATAGAGCACCGGAAATTCACTGAACCTCCAAGAGGAGATCACTCACTCTTTGAACACCGGGGGTCCGTGTGGGTAATCTGGCCACAATCAGCTCCAGAGTGATGGTCCCTTGACAAGTAGTATCAATTAGAACACACATAACAAAAACTTAAACACAAAGTAATAAGTAAATAAACAACTCTAATGTACAACCTAAAACATATTGGGATAACATGGAAAAGGGTTCCTATGTGTATGTGTGCTAAAATGCTATATAGAACCAGTTTTGCTGTATGGCAGTGAATCTTGGAATGTAAATGAACAAATTAGGAAGAACTTAGAAGCAACAGAGATGTGGGTTTTAAGACGAATGTTGCGAATTCCTTGGACTGCCAGAGTAACTAACAACGATTGCCTGAAAGAGGCTAATGAAACTAGAACACTATATACAACAATAAGAAAGAGACAAACAGCTTTTTTTTGGTCATGTGATGAGAAGAGAGGCATTGGAGAACATCATGACAACTGGAAAGATCGAGGGGAAGAGAGGCAGAGGCAGACCAAGAGAAATGATGCTGGATTGATTGAGACGGTGGCATGGAGGAATATCATCAGCAGAGTTGATCCAGAATACCAAAGACTGAGATCTGTGGAGAGCCATGAACGCCTACGCCAGCCGGCACGGCACTTGATGATGATGATGATGATGTGTATGTTTGAGTGGCAAGTCAATAATTAAGTGTTGGCCACCCCTGATGTAGGCAAACATCTTCTGGGATGAGCTCCCTTCCGCCACCTCCCCATCTCGCCTATGATCAAACGCCAGGTGCTCAGCTGTTCTTAGCTGTTGTTTACAACTCCGGTGTTGCCAAGTTTTCTAAAAGGGAAAGGGGCGAGGAGGATTTTTGTGATCTTTAAGAATTAGGGAGTGCCTTCATCTTAGCACTGTGCACTTTGAAACATTTATTCCTCTCTATTCAGGAAGGGAGATGATTGGCACTGACATTATAAATAGAAATTTCACATTGGTTCATGATATTCTAAGAACTTTTCTGTAGAACTTTAGCTCAAAAGCCCCAATTTTCTTCTTTAGTCATTGCAAAATTTTCCGTGTCTCATATTCATGTTGCCACAGGGAAGATGTATGTTCTCAAAATTATTTTAACTTGTTGACTGGTGTTGTGCCACAGATTCTTAATACTGTTTAATCTCTGGGATGGACATCGTACATGAAAGCCACTCTGCCACTGAGAGGTGGGAATAATTCAGGTTCATTTCCCTTTTAGGAGCGGAGAGGGGCTTGTGTGTTCCAGTGACCCCAAGAGCTATGCTGATGGTAGGGTCTCCCATTTCAGACATATCAGTCCCCGGGAAGGTTAATCCGGTCAACAAATGCCCGCAGAAGTCGGATGTGTCGGCCTAACGGCGCAAGAATGCAGCTCTGCTGTAAACAGGCACAACGCAATCACGTCTGAAAAAAAACTCCGGATGAACGCAGAAGAAGAAGAAGAAGACATATCAATGGTTATGGACCAGATGAAGAAATACACAAACCTGCTGCCTTGTAGGTAGACGAGACAATTAAAGGCTAGGAAAAGCAAACCTGAAAAATGCTTGTTGATTTTGGATGTACTGAGCCACAGGCTTGACAAAACAGTGCAATACAATTCATTCAATGATGGTGATGATAATTCAGGTCCATTTATTATTGAAAAAATAATTACTGTAAGTGTCTTAATATTTTCTTGAAATTAGACATTCCAGGGCCGATTTAGAAACATAATGGATGGATCCCAGAATGCCCTACACAGCGACCTGGCCTCACAGATGGAAAAGCTGGATGTGCAAGAAAGAAAGCTCTTCGCTGCAGGACAGCAAGGACTTGCATGAGTTCCAAAAGTGGGAGAGTAGGGAATCAGAAAAGCTGAAAACTTCAACCATGGTTTCTAACCACAGGAAACGAAAGCGTATTGGGTACATTGCAAATGCGACATGACCTGCATTTTTTAAAAATCTTATGTTCTGGTAATTATGTTAACACAAGGAGAGTTTCTATAACTTTTCAAGATGTAATGATATTGTACAGTTTATTCCAAAGAATATATATTTTTGCCAAACATTTTTAGCTTGTTCTATGTCTGTTACTACTCTTTTATATTGTACGTTTTGCAAATTTTAACATGCGCCTCAGTTATTTAAATATCTGTTTTGTTTACTAATATAAAGTCGACGTCTGTGACTTGAGAGTTAGTGAATGTATTTTCACAATACCCTGATTACCGTGTCGAGGGTTCGCAGCCATAAGCATTTTGAAAGCAGATCGCTTTGTGTTATATTTTGATCGTTTGAGCATCAATCATTCAGAAAGCAATGGCAAACTTTTTTTAAAATTTGCACATCATATTTACAGGACATCGCTATCAACACCAGCATTTTACTGCTGCTGTTAATGTCTTGGCAAGTTTACCTAAAGATACCTAGCAAATCACAAACAGCCAATGAAAGCTGAAGTTGATTGCAATATCCTGTAAAGTACATGCAACTAGCTAATATAAAACTGAGCTATGGTATTACAGTGGCTAGCATTGCTTGGCTGCCAGCGTGGTGATCCTGTGTTTGAATCCGTTTCAAAGTGAGGATTTTGTTTAGCTAACCTGGGCTCCCTGGTCGACCCAACATAACATTGGTACCAAGCAATGTCCTGGAAAATAAAGGTGACCAGTGTGATAATGAACACATCATCCATCGAGACCCAGTGGGTCTAAAAATATGAAGCTAGCACCCTATATCCAGTCGCCTCATGGTGTAAAATGAGTCCTTTACTTATTTTACTTTCCTTTATGTAATCTTGTCTTTCATCTTCACTGTTTTATGCTGTTGTACAGGGTGTATTTTTAATGACTGTGCAGTGTTTGAAAATATTGCCGGCCCAAGTTTTGTATTTACCTGCTATGTTGCATGAACTTTACAGAGGGTGAATACAAAACTTGGACCGGCAATATTTTCCAACACTGCACAGTCATTAAAAATACACCCAATATTTCTTTACTTCTCTCTGTATGCAGTGTAATTGAATCATGTCTTACTATTGTGTGTCTACCTTTTTTTGTGTGTGTGTCTGTGTGCCTTTATATTTAAAAAAAAGCTTTGTCCCGTAGCAGTTTCCTGTCATGAGTCTATGATGTGATAGAGCCGAGCCATCATATTTTGCAGGTCTGAATGCACAGAGGAATAGATGGCCAGTCATTTCCCTCACTTCCACAGATGACGAGCCCATGTTTTTTGTTTGTTTTTTTTGGCGCTCGTTCGCTCGCTTTGAACACAAGCGTAGTCCATACACACTATTTATAGTAGTGATGGACTGGATTTTGCGTGTAGATTAGCTTTCCATATTAACAGTGTCCCTTGCCAACAGACAAACCCACTCCGACTTCAGAGGTACTTGTAATTTACGTCCCCAAGTCAAGGACGACATGTCAACATTTTAGTCCAGCTGTCCGGTGTAGGGGTTGAACTGCTAACCTCGGCATCAGCACACCGGATGTTTAAGAACACACATTCTTATCCATTCGACCATGCTGACCTGCTACATGCCCAGGTATTGAACCTGTATCCGGCCAGGCTCATGACATTACCAGGGCGATTTGCTATGAACTACGCTAGCATACACGCTGTATGTCTTTATTGCAATCTTTAGTCTTTCTTGATTAGTCTTTCCTTGTCCATCCTGGGGTGTCAAGACACCATGCAACTATATATAGCATGGTACCAGACCCCAGATGTTGAATCCTTCTGCACCGTAACTCTTTCTGTGCCAGGACATTGTAACTTTAACTGTTTCTGTTCTAAGAATTTGTTACTTAAAGTTGACAAGTCAGCCATGAGCACGTCTGTTGGCAACAGATCACAAACTCCAAGACTGCCCAGAATACAACATAATTAGGCAAACCTTCTAGCGTAGAGAAACAACGTGGAAGATAAACTCTATAGACCACTGCATGAACTAAAAAAGACTGAATTGTATACAAGAGACAACATTGCAGATATTAATAATAAATTCCAAGCGAATGAAAGAAGAAGAGGAGAAGCTACTTAAAGTAATACATGTCTGGATATGATGATGGTGAAAAATAATAACACCTGGGACACAATAGATGACAATTGCGATAGAGTTGGTCAGTTTTTTTATTATGAGTTTTCTAGAAGACTGTGAGTTGTGTAACTAATTAAATCGAATACTGCCCATGTGTTAAATGGGGCTCCAAGAGGAAGTGAAAAGGAAGAAAAGAGAAACTTTGTAGAGCTCTTCTTCATGTCATAGAGTGTCTAAAGAGGGTTGGTCTAAGACTGGCTATCTCACACTGTAGTAAACAAACATCCAACTAATCATGCAAAATGTGTGGTTATGGGCCTGTACTCCACTAGGAGTCCCAAAGGTGAAAGAAGCAGAAGTCCAATGCATGAGACCAGAAAAGTGCTTGCATTCATCAAAGTAAGTTGGTGTAGACTTTTCTTCCGAACCAATACAAGAGTATCATCTCCTTTAGAACTGTTGCAGAGCTCTCCTTCCTGATCCCAAGCTCAGAAATCTGCTGGGTGTGCATAACTTGTACTGAAACTTCACATCTGCAAAGAGGTGTATTAGTATGTGGCTGGCTTAGGTTCAACACAGCACATACACACTCTGGTTGGGTTTGGTCTGGGCCGGTCATGTTTCCTCCTCAGGGTTGAGGATTTTCATTGTCAGCAGACTTCAGCCCAGTGCTCAGAGGGTTTGGGATACAGTATTTTCAGGTAACCATAGTCTGTGACAGAAGAGGTTAGGAAAAGTAAATATCATATGGAGTTACTAGTAAATTTACGGTGATTTAAGAAATTATAATGTATGGATGGAGTCACCAGTAAACATATGAGTTAAGAAACATACATAATGTATGGAGACACCAATAAATGTAGGATAAGAAAAGTATTTAATGTATGGAGTCACCAATAACCTACAATAAAGAAAATATAACATATGGAGTAACCAATAAACGTACAATGAGTTAAGAAACATATATAATGTATGGAGTCACCTATAAACATAGGATAAGAAAAGTATATAATGTATGGAGTCACCAATAACCTACAATAAAGAAAATATAACGTATGGAGTAACCAATAAACGTACAATGAGTTAAGAAATGTATATAATGTATGGAGTCACCAATAAACGTAGGATAAGAAAAGTATATAATGTATGGAGTCACCAATAACCTACAATAAAGAAAATATAACATATGGAGTCACCAATAAACATACGAGTTGAGAAAAGTATATAACGTATGGAGTCACCAATAAATGTATGATGAGTTGTTTGGTGCAGAATGAGCTAATATCTGGCAACAGTTGCCTGACACTCTCCTCACCTTCAGAATTTTCCCCACTCTTTCTGCTTCATGGGTTTACAACTGAACACTCTTCTATGCATTTTACTGTTGCTGTCTGCTCTTTTATTTTGTTAGTTCATACCACATTATTATTAGATTCTTGTGTTTAACCACTCTGTTGCTGTTAAGCAAGGCCATAAAATAATAAAGTGCTTTAATGGGAAATGATACATATTTGTAGTTTTCATGTTTTTAGTAAGCCAGGTATTATACATATTTGAATGCTTTATTTATTCAATTGTAAACATACCTACTTTGTAAATAGAAAATGTGGTAAAGTATTCTTCTTTTTCTTCTTCTCATTTTTTGTTGTTTAATTAAGTACTGTTTACATAAAAAGTCTGTTTTTTAAAAAAAAATAAGATGTATATTGCTGTATGTAACCAAGTGGATAATTTTAAATACCTAGGGGCATTTATAAGATCAGATGGAAAATGCACAAAGAGATTAAAAGCAGAATAGGGCAAGCAAAAGTTGCATTTCAGAAAATAAAGAATATCTGGTGCAATAAGTCACTATCATTTAATGTAAGAAAGAGAATGCTGAAATGCTATATAGAACCAGTTTTGCTGTATGGCAGTGACTCTTGGAGTGTAAATGAACAAATTATGAAGAACTTGGAAGCAACAGAGATGTGGTTCCTGAGATGAATGTTGCGAATTCCTTGGACTGCCAGAGTAACTAACGATTGCCTGAAAGAGGCTAATGAAACTAGAACATTATATACAACAATAAGAAAGAGCAAACAGCTTTCTTTGGTCATGTGATGAGGAGAGAGACATTGGAGAACATTGTGACAACTGGAAAGATCGAGGAGAAGAGAGGCAGAGGCAGACCAAGAGAAATGATGCTGGATGGATTGAGACGGTGGCATGGAGGAATATCATCAGCAGAGTTGATCCAGAACACCAAAGACCGAGATCTGTGAGGAGCCATGAACGCCTACGCCAGCTGGCAGGGCACTTGATGATGATGGTGATGATGATCATGCTTGTCATGGGAGATTGCTAAATAGGGTTTGCGGGAGACTTACTATTTCAATATATAGAAAACTAGCTACAAAATCAAACGAATCATGAACGAGCCTACAAAGAGCTCAGGGTGGGTTGACCTATACTACATTGAGCGATTAAAAGCATAATAAGAAGAACACGGCAAGTGCATTATAAAACAGTGTGGATTGTATGAGTGACAAAAGGAAAGCTGAAATTCTGTGCACCAAAAAGTGAGTAATCTGTAAGTTTTTAATTAGACGAAGACAAGAGACAACTTGTCACAAACATTAGAAAGAAGTAATGAACATGTTTTGGAAACCCTGTAAGGAGAGACAAACTTAAACAAATTGTAACAACTGTAAAGATTTATGGAAAATAGAAACAGGAAGACACTGGGAAAAGATTCTTTAGTCTTTCACCATTAGCATGGGAAAACAAATTGATATGTTCTGTTGGGGATCACGAGATGTGGATAAGCATGATCATTCATGTCAGTTGGCAAGGCACTTGATGTTGAAGATGTTTGACCATAATACCTTACAAATGTCATGTTTGTGTGATTTATTAAGACAGTATATAATTCAGCTTCATCTTAATGGTCTGATGTGACACTTAGCAGATCCTTTATATCTTCCAGGGGGAAAAAAGCCAGCTCACTGCAGCTATGATTTCATTCTTATTTTCCACATTGTAGCAATATTTTGTTTGTAACTTTTCAAGTCTAGTTCAGACACTTCTAATTTAATTGGTTTTTAAATGTTGATTGTACTTGAGTTTGTCTGTTTATATTCATAAATATGTTATTTGTGTAATAATGTGTTCGTGTGGCATCTTTCTGTGTTGACTTTAAACAATAGTATGACCATTGGTAATTTAGAAAGCAGTGGCAAAGTACTGAACTTAAACTTGCCTCATAAATCACAAACAGCGAAGAAATGCTAGACTTAAATGCTTTGCGGCATAAAGGATATGCAACTAACTTTTCTTTTAATATCCAAGAATGTAAAGAAATAAATTACAGTATACACAGAACCTATTTTGCTGTATGGCAGTGAATCATGCAATGTAAATGAACAAAATTAAGAACTTGGAAGCAATGAAGATGGGTTCCTGAGACGAATGTTCTGAATACCTTGGATGCCAGATTGTCTGGAAAAGGCTAACAAAAGCAGAATATTATATACACTGTAAGAAACAAACAAAAACAGCATTCTTTGGTCATTTAATGAGAAGAGAGGCATTGGAAAACATGAAAGCATTGGACCAATCCGTGGGATTGATTGATTGATTGATTTAGGAACCGACATCACAGCATTCGGGGCATTCCTATAAGTGCTCCATCCCCAACCTCAGAAGCTAGCGAAGAGTTCCAATCCCAATAGTACCAGTAGCAATCTGATTATATGTGCGTCTTGCCTTTCCTCTAAGCGTTGAGCATCAGCCAGATCCCCTCGTCACTTCACGCTGTCGCATTCTTGCCAGGCCATGGTGATCCATTTGCTCCTCCGAGGTGTACACGTGCTCCCACAAGGCCGCAACCACGTCTGCCTTGT
Organism: Cepaea nemoralis; assembly: GCA_014155875.1. Classification (NCBI taxonomy): domain Eukaryota; kingdom Metazoa; phylum Mollusca; class Gastropoda; order Stylommatophora; family Helicidae; genus Cepaea; species Cepaea nemoralis. The sequence goes on from JACEFZ010015864.1 coordinate 357,012, forward strand.
CATGCATCAATATTCCACCAACTTTTGCGGAGCCAGCCAATCTGTCTGCCTGTTCATTCCCCAACACACCAGCATGCCCCGGAGAAAATATCCAGACGATGTTTGCAATCAGTGGGAGAAATGGCAGAGGCAGAGCAAGAGAAATGATGCTGGATGAACTGAGACAGTGGCATGGAGGGATATCACCAGAGTTGATCCAGATCACCAAGAACTGAGATCTGTAGAGAGGCATGCAAGCTGGCAAGGTACATAATGATAATAATTGTGATTAGTTATCATAGATCTGACTGCTTGATTCAACCAGGCAATAGCACCTTATAAAGGTTTTATGTTGCATATCCCTTGCAGAACATTGCAGTCAACACCAGCATTTTTTCAGCTGCTGTTGATGTAATAGGCTCAATAGTTAGCCATTGCTTTCTGAACGACCAGCTCACATACCCCCGTAAGTTATCAGCGCGGCGTGAACCGCTGCCGATTCTTGCAGCTGCTGTTTTCCCCACGCAGATATATGGGTTTATGAACTATGTCGTTAACCCCTTGGCCAGGGAATCCGGCCTTATAAAGGTGGAACACTGGAATTCCAGACTATTTAGTCATGTAATGAGAATGAAATTGGAAGCAGTAACTGCTATGCTCTGGTGGCTTATCCTGTTCGGAACTTCACCTCCATTAAAGTCTTTCAAAATGTCTCTCTATCATTAGCCAGATATCCTACCTCGACTGCTGTCATGTGTAAATTATCAGTCTCATCCTGAATCCATCTGCATTGTGGTTTTCCTCTTTTCCACTTACCTGGAACCCTTTCCTCCGTAACTTATTGTGTCTAGACTTTTATGTCTTTTCATCATTAAGTGTCTTGCCAGCTGGCATTGATCTCGGTCTTTGGTGTTCTGGGATCAACTCTGCTGATGATATTTTCCATGCCACCATTTCATTCCATCTAGCACAATTTCTCTTGGTCTGCCTCTCTTCCCTTTGATCTTTCCAGTTGTCACGATATTCTCCAACATCTCTCTTCTTATCATATGACCAAAGAAAGCTGTTTGTCTCTTATTTTTGTATATAATGTTCTAGTTTCATGTCTTTTTACGTGTCCAAAAATATTTTATTTTCCTCATATTTGTTTTGTCTTATAATCTTGTCTTCAATAATGATTGGAAAGATCTGCTCAGTCTCTTTTTCAATGGCTCACACAGCCATAATTATGCCAATGTTGCTGTACTATCTGACTCACTGTCAGTGACCTGGACAGAAAAAATGGATTGTTGTGGCGTGCTTTTCGTGTCTTTCGTTAAGTGCAACAAAGCTTTGGCAACTTTTATGGATATATTGTCCTGGATAAGTGGGGTTTGGTTATACACCTCAGAGTTCAGTATGTGTGACTTCGGCATGCATTTTTGTAGGGTTGACTTTCCCTGGACACATTCCATCCAAGATTACAGGGGCTCTACCTGTGGATGGGTTTTCTTTCCTAACAATTTTGCTAGGATAGTGGCTGTATGGCCTACGCTTTGCAGTTTCCAACTGCCTTGGAATTTTTTTACATGCACACGGGACCTCCTTTTTTTCCACCCTCATCTGAGAGGGCTAGGTATATATCGTGTGATATTAGATACCAAAGATTCTTGTAAAAATTCTCATCTGTATGCTAGGATTCAAACAAATGCAGACACCATAAGCTCTCAGCCATGCCTCCAGCACTGAAATCTGCTGCTGCCTTTCATCTCCCATTGGAAGACAGGCTTCAGCCAACTCAAGCTAAACCCAGTGTGGACTTGTTCATGATTGGGTGGATTGTGCAGCTACGGTTATTTACATGATGAGGTAGGGTGTCTTACACCAACCCTCCATATTCATATCTGACAATATGCACGGTAGGTTACAGCGTTTTGTTCTTTGCTACCCTTGTTAGTCACCGTTTCAACTTCACGACAAGGGGTTGACCCCTAATGCTCCATTCCTGTAGCCAGTAAATACCACACAAAATTCTCCTGACTGCCCCTTGTGAAAAGTGTAACAGATAGGAGTCTCAACAAACCAACAGCCCGCACAGGTCATCATCATCAAGTGCCGTGCCGGCTGGCGTAGGCGTTCATGGCTCTCCATAGATCTCGGTCTTTGGTTTTCTGGATCAACTCTGCTGCTGATATTCCTCCATGCCACCAGTCTCAATCCATACAGCATCACTTCTCTTGGTCTACCTCTGCCTCTCTTCCCCTCGATCTTTCCAGCACAGGTATATTATGCATAATGCTGTTGCCAACATAAAAGTCAGCCACAAAAAAATACAATTCATCGTCAATGGAAGCGGCCACACATTTCTGCATAAGGCACCCTTGTGTGCTCAGGAAACACATTAGCACCACTGAAATAATATGAGAAATCAATTGACAGGTATTGGCTGGCACTCACAGAAGTGAGGGAAAGAGCAAGTCAGAAGACGGACTAGATGACAAACAAATAGTGTAATACTAAGGCAGTTAACACTATGAGATTAGTTTCATTTTCATGCCAGCGGTGTGTGGGTGTACAAGGAAATGAGCAGGCTCACAGTTAAGGCTACTGTGGAGGGCAGACGAGCCATGGAACAGGCTGATATATTGAATGCTCTACGAGAAGTAAGACGTTTGCGAGAACCAAGTGATGACTGAATCTACAAGCATGGTCAGACTGCGATAACAGCAAGTTAAAAGAGGTATTGCCAGACGAGCACTATTCAGGAAGCCAAAGAATATTAATAAATCAACACAGAACTGGTGTCATGCTAGGAGGGGATATAAGCACTTATGGACTGAATGTTTCGATGTGCAATGAGGATGATCAGTCGACTAACACTATGAGAGTAGTAAAGTTGTAGCATGATCTTTATAACAGTGGTGAGATACTGGTGATAAACCTGAAACAGTATGAGAAAGTAAACCACCGGTATTGATTAGCACTCAGAGAAGTAAAAGATAGCTGTAGAGATCAGAGGATACACTAGACAGTATAAATATTGAAAGCTATACAGGTACATCTGGATTTGACCCTGTCACCTCCAAATGATGACAGCTGAAAGACCAAGTGCACTTTGACACCCAACCAGCTACACAAGTGCACTTTGACACCCAACCAGCTACATGGCCTAAGAGCAACATCAGATGGACTGCCAATGTTTTTTATTTAGCTCTTGCTTCGCTTTGAACTCAAGCGTAGTCCATACACAGCTACTTCTAATAGCACTGGACTGAATTTTGCAGATGGATTAGCTTTCCCTATTACCATTGTCCCTCGCCATCAGGACAATAGGTCAACATTTTAGAACTGACCAGTGTAAGGAGTTGAACCCCCTACCTCAGCATACCCAGTTGTTAAGAACAAGAGCTCCTATCCATTCTGCCATCTGACCTCTACTGCTAATGTGATATGAGAGAGAGAGATGTTACAGAAAGCAATGGGGAAGCTGTGGCTGAGAGGTTATGATATCTGCCTCAGGATCACAAGGTAACGGGTTTGATCATGCATTAGGACTTGAATTTTTCCCAGGAACCATTGGTGTCACATGATGTCACATTTCCTCTTGATCTCTTGGGTAGTGAGATCAGATACCTAGCTTTCTCATATAAAGGCAAAAAATAGAAGGTTCTGTGAGGGAGTCCTGCACGTTAAAAATCCAATGGCAGTTTGGCATCACAAAGATCAGGCCATAAGGTTACTCAAGTTGCATATCCTTTACAGGATGTTTGCAGTCAACACCAGCATTTATTGCTGCTGTTGATGTCTTGGCAAGTTTGCGCTCAGTAGTTTGCCATTTCTTTCTGAATGACCGGCACCCATACCATTTTGTATAAAAGTTGTATACTGCGCCCGTAATACGGTCTGCTGCCAAATCACGTGCAGCTGTGTTTTGGACGTGGGTATACAAAATCACGAACCACGTCTGTAACTCCTACGCCATGGAGACCGGCTATAGGGTTACTTACTGCCGTGGCAACAATAGTAGGAAAGGAAACCTACCAGTGGGTAGATGGAATCTGTCTAGAGGAAGCGAAGCTTACAAACATATGCTGAAGTTTGACACCCTGACCTTTGAAGTGCATAACTAGGCAAGACTTGAAAGAGGATCGAGGAAAAAGAAGAATACAGAGCTTGAGCATGCTGCACGTCTAAAATCTTCACGCGTGTCTTTTAATAAACATTCTAATAAACATTCTACTCGTCAATGAACTACAAAAAACAATGTTTAGGATATTGTAATGATGAGTATATTTGAACATTACACCAACAGGGTTTCATAATAAACAACAGTGCAAAGACTACAAAATAATGCTGTCAACAAACTAAGAAAGGCTGCTGTACAAAATGCACAGAGTTTTAATGCAGGAAACATCACAAATATTTGGTAACAAGAAAAACAATTTACTTGTCGGCTAACAACTGACGACAAAATACCGTAAGAGTAATCTCTGTTTTCGTGACAATAAAAACCATTATAAAAAAGATCTGATTTACTTTTAAGTGAAAAGTGTGAGTGAAACAATCATGAAAATTTGGTGACAATAAAGAAATGAAGACAATGATGGAGAAGAGACAGCCCACAACTAACAGTGACACATTTACAATAAAACAGATAAGACTATTTCTGATCTCTAGGCAGAATATATAAATAGTATGGGTGCCAGTTGTTCAGAAAACAATGGCAAACCACTGAACGTAAACTTGCTAAGAGATCATAAACAGCCAAAAATGCTGGGGTCGACTGCAACATCCTATAAAGGATATGCAATTAACTTTATTTTAAAGGCAGAATATATAACGAAAATTAAGAAAGCTCAACTTTAAATTTATTTAAGATATTTTTTTTTAAATAATACAACAAAAGTTGTAAAATATAATGAACAAAATGTCCATTAACAGGAACCTGTTGTGGGTATATAAAGAGTTAGAACCATCATATGTTTCTTGGCATGAGTGCAGAGGAATAGGTGACCAATCTTTCCCTCCTGTAGCGAACAATGAGAGATGGCAGTGAACCTCTGTCCAACCCAGCTCATGCCATTGTCAACAAAACATTCTTGCCTTTCCAGAAATGCACCCACTAAAATATCATGAATGAACACCACATTTTGAGTTTTTAAATTAAAAGATTTAAAAATTAATATCTATAAAACATCCTAAAATTGAAAATGAACCTTAAGATGACCTTTTATATTTTTAAACATTACTTTTTATGGGACTAATTTGGGGGGGGGGGGGGGGGGGGGTGTATTTGTTCCCTCGCTGTGAGTTCAAGCATAGTCTATACACCTGCCACTACTTCTTGTGCATTAAACTGATGTTTGTGTGTGGATTAGCTTTCCCTATTACCGGTTCATTAACATTGGTCCAACTGACCGGAGTAGGGGTTGAACACCCTACCTCGGCACCAGCACACTTGATGTTTAATAAGTGCTCTTATCCATTCCACCATGCTGACCTCCTTTTATTGGGCATATATTTCATTACATTGTCAAATCTTCTGTATGAATACTGCTTTGATTTCTTCAGTTTTAAAATAGTTTCATATATATATATATATATATATATATATATATATATATATATATATATATATATATATATATATATATATATATATATATATATTCATTCATTCAGTAGCATGTCCTATGTTGCTTAAAAGTCGACTTCATCGCACCGGGTTTTATCCCATATGGCTTGGTCTCTTTCCGCAGCGCGGAAAGCGTCACATGAAGCACGAACTCCGTAGCTTTTAGCGACGACCCACAGAAGTCTCCGAAACATTTAACTCGTAAACCGAAGGGTGCGGCCCGCAATCGAACCCACAACCTTCGGATCACAAGTCAAACGGCTTGACCACTTCGCCACAGTTAGAACCTCACTCCCATAACAACCTCCCAGAAAACGGTCTCGATCACAAGCAGGATGTCCCGCATCCGATACACCCATCTGGAGATCATCCGCCACATCCTGCACCCATCTTCTCTTTGGCCTTCCTCTTCCTCTCTTCCCAGGCATATACTCCTCCATTATTGTTCTCTCCAAACTTTCATGACATTTCAAGTGACCAAAATATTTAAATTTCTTTGTTTTATCGTCTTTAATAGCGAACCTTCTTCAATATTTAGCTCTTGAAGTATGGATTCATTTGTTTTTTTCTTTATCCAAGATATTCTTAGAACTCGTCTATAACATTTATATTCAAAGGCATTGATGAGCTGTTCAGTTTGTTCAGTAAGTGTCTAGGTCTCACAGGCGTATGTTGCAATGGGAAAGATGCATGCTCTTAAAAATCTAATTTTTGTAGTTCTATCTGTCCCATTTCATAATTTATTCAGTTGTTTTAGTCGTTGAAGAGCAATAAATAGTCATCATTGTTGGTAATCAATGACCCAAGATATTCGAAATTGTCCACCACCTCCAATTTTTCCACATTAACATATATTTCTTTCACCATAGTAGTTTTATCTGTATGCATTATCTTTATTTTTGCTATGTTAAGATATAAGTTGTGATTTTCATTATTCCTTTGGATTGAGGTTATTAGGTTTTCTATACCATTCTGTGAAGTCTAGTAATAATGTATCATCAGCATATCAAATCTCTGGTATCTCATGACCACCAATATTTAGGGCATCATATATATATATATATATATATAACCCACAACTGCTCTGTAAAAGTGATACAATGTAACTTCTCTCTCTCTGCTTAATTTATACAATTCATGTTTCAGATTATTCCATTTAATAACAGCATATGCATATTTTACTTAGTCTTTCCTCTTCTACTCTAAGGTGCAGAGGTATCTGTTTACTGTACCAAAAACAAAATGCTTTCATTTGACAGATTGAGGTCAGTGAAACAAATTTCATATGTATATATTCAGAAGTCTTTTGTCAGGGTTCCTCTTCCGGCTTGCTGTAGTTGACATTATAATCATGTAGTAAGTACTTTGCATATTACTTTATACAAGTGGGAAGATAACTTCAAGAGATGGACAAACAGCAATCTGACAGAATGTACAGTCAGGGTGAGAGACAGACAGTGTTGGAGATCCATTGCAGCCAACCTTCATTGTGGAGATGGCACCTGATTGACTGACTTTGCAGAACATCACTCTCATCACAACCAAGACTCTTGATCCTTCCTCAGTTCTCCTGCCTCATAAATTATCATGCCCAGGTCGTCTTGAAGTCTGTACTATGCATAATGCCGTTGCTAGAATGCCAACATAAAAGTATGCCACAAAAAATACAGTTCATCGTTGATGAAAGCGGCAGTCACTAGAAAACCAGCTGCCACACATTACTGCATAAGACAACCTAGCTTGTTCAGTGACCAGCCGCCCGCCAAGTTTCTGAGCATGCAGTTCATGCTACAAACAACTACGGACAGATGTAAAAGCACTCCACACAAAATTCACAGCTCAGTGTCGCTCCACGCACTTGTGTGCGTGTTTGGTATGTTATGTACTATATGTTATACAATGGTGTTCTTTCCATAATGTTTTATATTGTCAAAGTATTTTAGTCACTGAAATATGATGCTGTATATCATCCAGTTTTCTTAGATGTTCAGTTCTTGTAAAATGTCAGTATTTTTCTTCTCGATTCATGATATTCTAAGAATGTTTCTGTAACAAAGTTACGTTTAAGTTCAAAAGCCTCGACTTTCTTCCTCAGTGATTGTGACATAAACACTGAACAGAAACGCATTATATAGCCAACACAAAAGGGTTGTAGTGCAATGAACCCATCTCAATGCAAAATACCTGACAAGGAAAGACTGACAAATTAACACATAAAGGTGGAAGTATCAGCCTGATATTGACACTGTAATGAAGCCAAAAAGTTTGTAAGAAGCAGCTACAGATTAAGTGAAAAGCAAGCATCCAGGTCATCAGAAAGATGGTGCATATTACCAATGCCACAGATGTGAGCAAGCAGTAAATTTTAGAAGCTGCACGGTACATAACAGTGTAATGTATCATCTGCCCATGAACTAAACATAGGATCTGGTGATGAATTAACTGTGGAATTGAGACCAAACATTTACTTTGGAGAATCCATGATGAATTAACTGTGGAATTGAGACCAAACATTTACTTTGGAGAATCCAACGCAATGAGCAGAGAAAGCACTGTAAGCTTACACCAGCTTCCTTTGAGAAGAAACTTTATGGAGATGTCAACAACCCCAAGTTGACTGTTGCTTTTGTTAAATACATTCTGGATTATATCAGTTGGTGTACACAGCAGAAATTACCTAGAATCTAACAACATGGTTCATATAATAGTGTCATCAACATCTCAGTTAAGTGAAATCTCAGAATTAAAATGTTCAATATGCTGGCATTAATTATACAAAGGTATAAACAGTTAAATAAAACGATGGTAATGAGTTGACGTTGACCCCCACAACATGGCATCAGAAACCACAATTATCAAACCCCTGATAAAAACATGACATCAGAAATCACAAGTGTCAAACCTCTGATAACATCATGACATCAGAAACCACAATTGTCAAACTCCTGATAACAACATGAAAGATTGGTATTTGGTAACATGAATGAACATCCTGGAAGCAAACAGTTCAGTCTGAAAATGTCTTCTGTAGCAGCAGATGTAAGCAACTTTTATGGAATACCCATTTTACAACAAATATCTGGAGATAACAAAAGCTGCCACACCAACGGCAATTGCTAAGCCAAAATATATGGAATGACGAATATATGGCCGGTACTCCCGCCAGCGCTCGCTTTTTCTTTGCTTTTTTTTCATTTGGCGAATCTTCTCCATCGTCTGTTTCTTCCTGTCCTCCCTGATCTGATGACGGATATCTGCTGCACTGTATCCAAATAAATCAGAAAACACATGTAAGAATTCCACATTACAGGTAGAGAAATTCACACTTGAGCAATGATATGTGTATGTTTCATGTATCACTGGCACCTTGTCGTCTTGACAGATAATAGTTTGTTACATTGTGCTTCAAAAAAGGCATAATAATTACAAACCATGGTGATAAGACCAGGGATAGATCTTCATAGCACAAAGCCTGGGCTGAACTGCAGAGATCATGTGTTGCCCATGCAGCATGATCCCTATCTCGGCCTGCCTAGTTTACTCCAGAGGACAGGTGACACCAATACACCCCCTGGAACAGACAAGCTGCCGGATCAGTAAAGCAATGCTCTAACTGTACACCTGTTGGAGCTTCAACCCTAGGCCAGTTGCCGACCAAGGCTTAGGGTCTTTTTTTCCCCCCATGTATGTAATATATATATATATGTGTGTGTGTGTGTGTGTGTGTGTGTGAGAGAGAGAGAGAGAGAGAGAGAGAGAGAGAGAGAGAGAAAATGAAAATGAATGCTGATGTTATGAGTTAGTCAAGAGATCATTCTCATTGCGCATCGAACTATTTGACCATACGTGCTCAGATTCTCTCCTCAGTATCTCCCTCAGCGTGCAGTGATGACAGAAGGCATAGAAAGTCCCTGCTGGTTTTACTGAACCTCACACAAGACACATGCCAGGTTCAGTAAAACGGGCAAGGAGTTTCTTCTTTCCTCACCTGCCTGCAGCAAGAGTACAGGGCCACCTTTAAATCCAACATTGATATCTTTCCTTGTCCTTGGGGGGCTGCGTGGTCTTGAGGTAAGGTGTCCGCCTCGAGTGCTGGAAGTCCCAGGTTCAAGCCCCAGTGATGACCGGGATTTTTTCTCGTGGACTTCTAGTAATAAAATTTCCCCTGGTCTCTGGGTAGTGAGATCGGATGCCCGTGTGTATTGTTGCGCACGTAAAAAATCCCTTGGCAGTTGGAAATCGAAAAAGAGTAGCCTAATGGCGCTGCCCGGGCAAAATTTTGAGTTAAAAATCTACCCAAAGTATTTCAGGATCCTCGCCGCTGCTACAGAGTTCGTGCACTGAGCTGAGTTTCTCCAGACTCAGGTTTGAGTTAGGAGGAGAACGGAGCACTTATGGGTTGCACCCGTGTGCCATGATATTGATCCATCGACTAAACTAAACTAAACTTGTCCATAAAGCTTGTGGGTAAATATCACAACACCTTTGTCAAAAGTAGATTCATTTAAAGAAAGGACTTCGGTTTGCTCATCCATCAGAATCTACTTATATGGTAAAGTTTTATCTATCAACTTTGAGCAATTTTAAAAAACACGAAAAAGTTTGAATTAATCCAGAATTTGACAGAAGAAAGACAGAGAGCACTGACGTGGACTCTGAGGTTGACCCAGCCCAAAATGGGTGCCAGGAAATGTTCCAGGAAGTAAACATTGACACCATCCATCAAGTGCTGATGGGTCTATACAAATAAGGCAGTAGCACTATATACTCAATATGCCTCAAGTTGTGGGGGGAAAAAATCCTTAACTTTTTTACCACATATCCAATATGCCTCAAGGTGTGGAAAATGGTCCTTTATTTTTCATTTTATAATAAACAAGGGGTCACAGCGGTAAAGCCATCTTCCTTATGCTCTGAAGGCTGTGGTTTGTTTTTAATTCTGTCATTCAGTTCACGAGAGCAAATTTTTCAGATCCCTGAAGGTCATTGCTGGAGCTATGGAGTTTATGCTGTGCGGATAAAAACCTGGCGCAATTAAATCAATCATAGCTTAAATCAAGGCAGTGCAGAAGAAGCTCTGAAGAAAGTACAAGAAAGAACACATATGGAACCTCTTAAAAAAAACAGACCAAAGAGTTAAACAGCCCAAATGGACTGATGCACAAAGCAAAATGTAGTCAGAAGCTGAAATAATAGAAGAGTAGAAAGAAACAAAGTGAGAGTGAAGGTGACCAAGCATCAACGCGGAACAGGAAGAGAAGAGAATATACACTACAAGAACAAGAGCAGAAAACAAAATATGAAAGTGATAATAGATCACAAAGGTACCACAACAGACCAAGATGCAAGAGAAAAGAGTGCAAACTTGACCATACATGATAAGATAGCAACAGAGAAGAAAACAACACCAAGTCTATAAACGCAGAGAAAATAAACAAAATGAGCAAAATATCCAAAAGCAGAAGCTGAAAGGAAACACTACAAAGGCCCCAAAAATAACTCATCGACAGACAGCGGAACAGGGCCTGGACAGCTTTTTTCTTCAAGCAGGCAAGCAATCAATCGTACTGCCTTTAAATCCCTTTCATAATAAACAAAACAGAGGGAGGGCTGGTAGAATAAAGCAACACATAGGATAAGAAGGTGGAGAGGATTATATATATATACCTGATTTCTTCATCTGTATCTTCTCCATCATCACAATTTTTATTTTCATTATCACTTCTACCAAGTTGTCTGCGTCTGGTGAAGTCTTTGGTATCATTATCTTCTTCTGGGGGTGACTGTTTGACTTCATCTCTTGGGTTCAGGCTCAGTTCTGCTCCAAAACCAATTGTAGTCTGGCTGCCGCGACACAGGGCTCTTCTTTGGTGGTAACAGTGGTGGTTCTTCATCAGCACCATTAGATATGGTTAGGACATTTGAAAATGGTGAATATGAGGGATGAAGGCTAGTGGTTCGTTCAGGGGGCTGGGGTGGTTGACTTTCTATGTTGTTCTGTAACAGTTGTTAGAATAAAAGAACAGGTAAATAGTTTATAAATACTTTGTAATAAAGAAACAATAAACAATATTTATCCAGGGGAAATAAGTAGTGAATTAAAATAGGCCTATAAGGACTATCACACTACATAATTCCAGAAATGTTTGATGCATATGTTGCCTCTAACAATTATCCCATCTTTCTGTCAGTAACAGCCACTTGGTGTCCATGGTTTATTGTCTTTTGTCCACCATTTGGGCACAGACCCATCAACCAACTCCAGCCAAACTGTTCTAACCGTTACCATCACCTGTAGCTCCTTCTATGTACTCCTAATATTATTCATCTCTGTCATTAATTCTCTTCTCCGTGTATTTTGAGGTCTTCCTACTGTTTTGTATGCCTTGTGCCTTCTAGACAAGAATATCTAGTTATATTGTTCTCAGTGTGTCCAATCCAGCATCAGTATCTTTATTTCACCTCTTAATTCATTGGAATTTGTTCTCTCCCTGAGCTGCACATTTGTCATACCATCTTAGTTCTACTATTCTGTGTAATTTATTATTTATTGTTTTAGTCATTCTCCATATTTCTGATTTATATAGTTAACTGAATTAGTAAGTGGAGAGATCATCCTCACTGCACATCAAACTATTAGTCCATAAATGCCCAGATCCCTTCCTCCACATCTCCCTCAGTGTAGAGACTGACAACACCAGTTCTGTGTTGGCTGACTATTCTTCTTTAACTCCCCACGTAGCTTTATCCAGGTAGATTTGCTGTTCTTGCCGTGTGGTCAAAGTTCTGACGATCAGAAGCCTCCTGTTGTGCTCCTTCTGCCATATGGCACTGACTATAAGAAGCTCTAACTCTGAAACATATCCATTCCTTCAGCCATTTACTTGTCCTGCCTCTCTGAAGCCATCATACAGCAGTACTGATTGATCATAAGCTGATTACACGTGATTCCTTTTTCAGCTAAGATATAATTTAAACAAACTGACATCACATAAAGTTATAAGCATCCTACCTCATCATAGGAATGGTGTGTTGTCTGGACACTGCCAAGTCCACTCTCACTCAAGACAGCATGCGCTCCCTCAATAATAGCCAGATATGAGAAACGCAGCTGGTCTGCTGTCTGTATGAGACCCATCCGAAACGAGCGCATTTCTAATAATGACTTTCGTACTGTCCACACAATCAAGAGTGCCAGCTGTTTCAACCTGAAGACAATTAGATAAAACAATAAATCACGCACTTATCTATAACTCCGTGCTTCTCAAAGTGTATTGTGCTATGTTTAAGTCAATACTTTTGTAATTTTGAGTTCTCACATGCATTATAATGTTCTGTGTGTGTGTGCGCACGCTGCCTGCGCACCCACACATTGACACCTTGCCGACTTGACAGATGATTGTTACAATGTGCTTCAAAGATAGGTATAATAACCTCTCCAAAGCACAAAGCTGGGCTGGATTATAGAGACATTGTTGCCCATGCTGCATGATCCCTCCCTCAGCCTGGCTAGTTTATCCAGAAGAAAGGTAACACCAATACGTCTGGAACAAGACAAGCTGCAGATGCTGCCAGATCAGCAATGCTCTAAATGTCCGACTGATGGAGCTTCGATACTAGAAAAGTTGTCCATCAAGGCTTACAGCCTGGTCTGCCCTGCCATGACATTTGTCACTAGGTTGCATTTCCTTGCACCAGGATAAGACTTGTACCCTCACAGCTGTGCTCAAATATATATATATATATATATATATATATTATATATATATATATATATATATCTCTCTCTCTCTGTGTGTGTGTGTGTGTGTGTGTGTGTGTGCGTGCGTGCGTGCGTGCTTGCGCGCGCGCATGCACACGCATATATAACATGCAATCATCGGAGTCTTGGATTATGTCTGTGTTCTTATCCCATTATGCCATTTGGCCAAGCCATCTAGGTATTTATCATGCTGCCTTCCTCTTGCTCTTTTCCCATCAAGTTTGGCAGTTGTCACTAAGAATTCAAGGTTATTTCTCCTCATAAAGTGTCCAACAAATCTTGACTGCCTACATCTAATTCCATAATCAATATATGGTTTTAATTTGTTTCTCATTCATTTTATTTTTCTTTCTACCCATGGTATTCTTTGCACTGTCCTCAGAAACCACATTTCCACTACCATGAGATGTTTCTCAGCTTGTTTGCTTATTGCCAATGTTTCACATGCATACACCAGTATTAATTCTATATAGCACTTCAATACTCTTTTTCTCACAGCAAATGACAGATTTTTTATTGGTCAGTATGTTTCCCATATTGTAGAAGGGTACCTTTGCCACAGCAATTCTTGTTCTAATCTGTAGAAGGCATCTTTCAATCAGATATGATTGTTATGAGATTGTTCCACAAGATTCATTAAAGACTGCCCCAAGTATGATATTTCAAGGTAAACCTTCCGGCCTAGAGAAACAGTGGAAGCTAAATTCACAGACTGCTGAGTGAACTAAAACAAGCAGCTGAGTTTATACAGTTTAACTTGTGGCAAAATTGCTGATATGGACAATCCATTTCAAAGGAAGAAGAAGAAGCAGCAGCAGCAGAATAGGAAGCTATTGAGTATTTTCCTTGGTCTCATATCCATACAACAGAGTACAGACAACATACACAATATAAGAAGACTAAGATATGTGGCTATATGATTAACTTTAACTAAAGAGTTGGTGCACTGACCATGACCAGGCAGGAATCCACCAGACAGAAAGTTCCAGACCTCCCAATTCCCGCACTGCAGTGAACAATTGCAGGTCCAACATCAGCCTCCAGTGATTTGGTTTGTCGCACTGAGTGCAAAAAATAGAGGAAGGCATTCGGGGATGATGGCACTCCAAAATCTGGCCAAGTTGTGTAGTGGAAATGTAGCACTTCTCGCCTGTCACCAGACTGCGGAATAAGATATAGAGTGAAACATTATTTTCAAAATATTAATAATATCTTTACTGGCATCCTGAATATATATATATATATATATATATATATATATATATATATATATATATATATATATATATATATATATATATATATATATACACATATACAATATGTTAATTGAATTGCACAGTATGCATACGTGTGAATACTGTTTCGTGCTGAGCCAATTCAGGGCACAGGTCTCAGCCTTTGTTTCCATTGTGAAGCTGCTTGTCATGGCAAAAGAACCACCTACTTCCTTGACAGTTTTGTATCTTAAGCTTGTTGAGAATGCCCATGCACTTCGCTTACCCCAGGCTCCTGAGCCATCCATAAACACCACTGCATCATCCTCTTCAGTGTTATTAGTTCTCTGACCTCTGAGTCCACTGCGGCAGGATCTTGCTCTCTGCAACTTGTGTCAAGTGTGATATGGACAGAGATGGTAGCATGGGAATATGTTGGCATTGTTAACCATTCTCTTCCAAGATTTATGTCTGTGAGTCTGCACCCTTGGTAGATGGCTTCCTCAGCACATCCCATCCATGATTTCCCTCTTCAGTCAATTTCCTTTATCACAAATTATTGGTAGTATACAAGACAGAAGGCGACAAAGAGATAAAGGGGCCAAAACATTCAATGATGAGGGACATCTGAAGATCGGAAACCTCCTGTTGTGCTTGCTTTGCTATGGAGTTCTCCTTACTAAACGTGATCACTAATGCCACGCGCCACTGACTACATGAAGTTCTAACACTGAAGTACTGAAAGTACTGACACTTACTTCCATACTTTAAGTGCTGAAAGTCAATAAAGGCACTTACTTCCATATTTTTCAGCTCTAACGTTCTAACTGTGAAATGCTGGAAGTCTTGCTCACTCAAAAGTGTGACTCTAAGACTGTACTCTTCAAAGTACATGTCCTGGTCATATCCATAATCTGCACCTAGAGGCCAGTACTGTGAGCACTTCAGCTAAATAAACACAAAATTGAACATATAAATTGTATTGCATTACATTTCCTTTAGCCTTACTACATTTACCATAACAGTTGGTATTAAATAGTCAGGTAGTAATGCACATTTGCCTGGCATTTATAATGCATGTATTATTATTGTTGTTTAAGATTAACATAACAAATGCTGTTAAAAAAGTTAGTTCCATGTCATTTACAGGTCACTGCAATCAATCCCAACATTAATTTTAGTTCTGTAGTTTACCCCCAGACCATGAAAATTAATGCCAAGCTGTCTGCTTTCAAATTGCCCTCTGCTGACTTCGTTCCCTCGACTCCGTATGTTGGGGAATTATGAAACTGCATGGCTAATAAATGGTGTATAAATAAAATAATGTATGAAAGGAGAGAAATAAGAAGGGCAGATGGGCCTGCATTCCCAATTCTTAACCTTTGATAATAAAGTTCATTCGTGTAATGCTCAGAGATACACATAAGTGCAGGAATATCATCATAGCCTGCCCATTCTTTAATGTTCACAGTCCAGGATTTTCTTAGCAGTCTGCCTTCAACTGATCATTGTAAGGTTGTTTCTGACAGGGAGTCATGATGTGCAACATGCTCAAACCAGGTAAGTTTTCTTAACTTCACTAATGCATTATTGATAGAAGTAGTTCTTTCTTAGTTAGTCGTCAGACTATCCTCTCTGCACATTGGACCATTCAGTCCATAAGTGCTCAGATTCCCTCCTCAGTATCTCCTCAGTGGTTTACAACACCAGTTCTGTGTTGGTTGACTATTCTTCTTTATCTTCCTGTATAGCGCTCTTGTCTGGCTTCACCCCTTTTGACCTGATGCTCTTGCAGTCTAGTCAAGGATGCAGATTAGCTGTCATCTCTGATTTGTTTAACTGCCCTGCCCCTCTGACGGCATTTAATATATCAATATGGTTCATTGCTTGTCTGCTTTCCACAGTAACCCAGTCCGGCAAACCTATCCTGCTTGCTCTTTTCCTCCTACACCCGCATGTCCTGGCACACAAATAAATCTGTTTTTATCAGGCTTGACCTCCTCATAGACTCTACCCATTACTGTTGAGTAGTTCTTATTGGTCTGTATGCATGTTCATTTCCTATCAAAACATTTGTTTTGTGTTTTTTATACCTGATATGCAGAAATATTACAGTGTTTGAGAGTTTACTGCCTACTATTCTAATGGACCTGCTAGCATGAGAAACATGTATACAGGAAGATTCTAACCTGGTACAGACAATGACACCAATGCAGTGCTGGTGGAAACAACATTTGTTTCTCATTTTCATAATAACAATTAAAAAACAATAAATGTGCCCTGAAGCAGGAATCAGCTATGGGCCTGAATGCACAGAGATATAGATAGCCAGTCTTTTCCTCTGTTGGCAGATGATGAACCCTCATCCGACTGAGCTCGTGGCATTATCAGCACAAGCTCCTATCAACTACACTAACATGCTCGCCAATAACATAAGTACGTAATTGTTATTTGGATGGTCTCCGGAATTTCTGATCAAGTTGGAAAAAAATATACAAGTATACAGCAACAATATGCTTACTGTGCCTTTTTCTACGACTCTGTTGAGCATCACGATGGCTCTTGTTCCCTGTTCCCACGTCATCTGCCAGAAGTCACCCATGGTATGTTCTAAAGGACCCTTTCAAGGAACAAATAATCATGAAAACTACATGTCAACATTAAAGAAGCCAAAGCAGAAAAAGCTAACAAAACTGGAACGTACCGTAAAATAAATTCAAAACGCTAAATAAAACTAAAATACATTCTAAACAATAATAATTTAGGTCCTCTGGCTCTCGATTTATTGCAGGTCAATAATTATCAGGAGCGCAACAGTAAAAATCACTATTTGTCTACCAAATTTGTTTTCTTCTGAATAAGTTTTTCTGCCAATTTCATTCATGTATATTTATATATTATATTTATACCACATATCTTCTTTGGTTAAGTTTTACTATTGTTACTATGTCTGTTAAGTTCAATGCTCTTTTGTGATCAATGCAATATAAAAGAATTAACAAGCTAAAGCAGCTCGGGAAATGAATCAAACAATGACTACTTGTTGACTTCATGTTAGCCGGTTTATTTATAGATCTGTTTTTGTTATTCCATTATACAGATCTTTTTTGGTTATGTTTTATTATTGTTGCCGGTCTCCCTGGCCTAGGTGTTATCGACTTTCTCCGTAATCCTGTTTATCCACGTAGGGTAACACAGTGCTGCTAGAATCGGAGAAGCGACTTGCGGGGTATGTGTGCCAGCCGCTCAGAAAGCAATGGCAAACTCCTGTGCGTAACCTTGCCAAGACAACAACAGTGGTAAAATGCTGGTGTTGACAGTAAAGGATATGTGGAAAAAAAAAAAAAATTACTATTGTTACTATTTCTGGCGAGTTCAATGCTCTTTTGTTGTCAATACAATGTGAAAGAATTAGTAAGCTCAAGCAGAACAGGAAATGAATTAAACAACGACTATCTGTTGACTTTATGTTAGCCGGTTTATTTATTGAGACCACACTATCACAGGAACCACTGGTGACATAGTGGTTAGTGTGCTTGCCTGCCAAGACAGTGGTCAGGTTCAATCTCCAGTACATGCAAAATTACCTTTCCTGACCAGCATGGCTCTGTAGTCTGCCCAGGTTTATAAAATGGTTACCAGAGAATCTTCCAGGAATTGTCTGGGAAGAAAAGAAGATAAGGACAGGAACTGGCCCCTCGTCATACGTCATGGAGTAGAATATGTGAAGGCCTCACACTTCACACTCCAAAGGCAGAATCTGCTATGGGACTACCTCTACATTCCCACAACTCTGCTAGCCTGCATACAAGTAAGAAATGTACTGACTGCAGCAGAATATAGCAATACAAAATCAAACAAAAAATCCAAGTTGGGATTCTAAGGAAGAGCAACAAACACAAACTCATATTCTATATCGCACAAAGATGGATAGGCTAAGTGAATAGAAATCAAACAACAATCAATACCATTCATAAATTAATGGAAAATATATTTTTTAAGGTTCCAAATTGCTGTATGTAGCCGGGGCGCAGTGTTGGGGTGAGCGCCCAACATTGCTTAAATACCCCAATGGCTCGTGAATACATAACCTCTGCAGCAAAAGTCCAACTCCTGGCCTTCACGTGGCGGAACTGTTTTAACTAACAGGAGAAGGGGCGACGGCGAGTATCTGGCGCCGGAAAATAACCAGTGTGCTCTAGATGTGTATACACATACATGCATGTGCAGACACGTGTGTGCGTGTGTACACATCTGAACTCGAGTGAGACCACAGTCTGCTCTAGCAAAGGAAAGGTGCTGAAGACGGAGGCAACCAGCCAGGAGGCGCACCACAGAAATCAGGATGCCACGCAATTACGCAAAATGGAATATGTTGACTGCTGCTAAACGTTATGGTGCTCGCCCTGCTTTGGACCCCCAGGCAGGTGCAGTGCCGGGCCCTATGTCTCGAAAGGGTCCAACCCCAACTACTGGAGGTCCTTCTCAGATGTCCTGTGGAGCCAGGGGACATGAGAATAGAACAGCTGGCCATACTAAACTAAGACTTAAAATAATGCACTGGAATGCGGAGGGAGTCAGTAACAAAAAAGTAGAATTAGAAAACATCCTTGACAAAGAAAAAGTAAGCATATGTTGCTTGCAAGAAACTCACCTCAACGAAAATATAGCCTTCAAAATCAGAGGCTACCAGTGTTACCGATCTGACCGAAAGGACAGGCGAAAAGGTGGGATACTTACCCTTGTAAAAAATAACATCACTGCTTCCCAAATCAAAGTCTATATGGAAGGGGCTGAGTATCAGACACTTAAACTTAAAACAGGCTATACAGACCTACATCTAATCAATTACTACTGTCCAAGTGACCGTCCACAGGCACTGGACACACTACCATTAACAGAAAAAATGATTGTGTGCGGCGATTTCAACAGCCACTCGCAGAGTTGGGGCTATGATCACATGGACCAGAGAGGAGAGAGACTGGAAGACTGGCAGGATGAGAATAGATTCATCTTGGTTAACAAGCCGTCCGACCCACATACTTTCTACTCGAGATCATGGCACTCTACAACTACACCTGACCTGGCTTTTCATTCACCAGACCTGGAGTGGAACATTACACGAATTGTTGGGAAAAAATTAGGTGGCAGTGACCATCGACCAGTCTTTCTAACTGTAGAAAATGAGCTTGTAAGTGAAAGCAGCACCCTCTCGAGGTGGAACTACAAGAAAGCAGACTGGGCAGTGTACAAGAATCGCACCAGCATACTGGTTAGAAACCTGAACACTGAGAAAGACATAAATAAAGTAGTTGAAGAGTTTGGGAAATGCATACTACAGGCAGCGCGAGAAACAGTACCAAGAGGAGCCCGTAAACAATATAAACCCTACTGGAGTAGTGAACTGGAACAGTTGCATAATGATGTGGAAGTGTGTAGAAAGCAAGCAGAGGCCACACCCAGCCAAGAGCACCACAATAAATTCCAGCATGCAAAAGCCAAATTTCAAAGGGCCAAGCTGCAGGCTAGACGGAAAAGCTGGCAGGAGAAAACGGAGTCTCTGAACTTTGAAAGAGACACAAGGAAATTGTGGAAGCTAATAAAACAGCTTAATGACGAGGGCACAGGGAGAAACTCAAAAATTGCGCTACATAAAGATGGAAAAATCTTAACAAGAAAGCAAGCAGCTGACCATTTTGCGGACTCATTCGCACAAGATAACAATATCAAAATTAGTCCAGAGAAACAACAAGAGATTCGAGAGAAACGACAACATACAGGACAGAAGGAAATAGTACATGAGGTTCTGGAGGCACCCATCACAATCAGCGAACTGGAGCTAGCCATATCAAAACTGAAAATGAGAAAGTCACCAGGAGCTGATGGTATCTCCAATGAAATGATCAGGAACCTAGGAACAGAGGCCAAAGCAAAGCTGTTGCAGATCTTCAATAACAGCTGGACCTTAGGCAGTGTTCCACAAGCCTGGAGAGAAGCAATCATGATACCCCTCCTAAAATCAGGGAAAGATAGTTCCATTGCCTCTAGCTACAGACCAATTAGCCTCACCAGCTGTCTCTGCAAAACACTGGAGCGCATCATCAATCACAGACTGCAGTGGTACATTGAAAGTAAAAACATCCTTGTGCCACAGCAGGCTGGCTTTAGGCAGTGCTACTCTACGGAAGATCAGACAACCTACCTCTCTCAAGAAATTGAGGATGCATTCCAAGAGAAGAAGCTGGTGCTTGCGGCATGGATAGATTTGAAGAAAGCCTTTGACAAAGTCTGGAAAGAAGGTCTGATGAATAAACTGAGAAACTGCAAAGTCAATGGAAGAATGTACAAATGGGTGAAAGCATACTTGCACAACAGAAGAGCCCGAGTACAGATAGACGGACTAAAGAGCAAGAAAGTACTACTGCGTCACGGAGTTCCCCAGGGCGGAGTATTGTCCCCCACACTCTTTCTAATCTTCATCAATGATCTCGTTGCTAATCTACCGCATGGAATTAAAGCCGCAATGTATGCCGATGACCTGGTTCTATGGAGCACAAATGAACATGCATCAGTGGCCACCAGATTACTACAAAGAGCTGTAGATACATTTGTTGCATGGGCAAATAGATGGTGTGTCAGCATAAACACTGACAAGTGCAGCACCACCCTATTTACCCTCTCTCCAAAACAAAAGGCAGGGACCATCCAGATAAATGGAACACCCCTACGAGAAGATAAAGAACCAACATACCTTGGAGTAACATTTGATGGCAGGCTGACATGGAGAAAGCACATCAACAAAGCAGTAGCAAAAGCCAGAAGGAAAATAGCCATCCTGAGAAAGCTAAGTGGAACCACATGGGGAGCCAGTGGGAAAATACTTAGCAAAGTTTATCAACAGAGCATACGACCACACCTGGAATACGGGTCAACTGCATGGTGTTCGGCAGCAAAAACCACACTACAAGAGCTGGACAAAGTGCAAAATCAAGCACTTAGAGTCACCACAGGAGGGATGAGATCAACCCCTATAGTGGAAATGGAGAAGATGGGGAGGACACAAGCACTGAGTGAGCGCAGAGATACGAAAACGCTAATACAAGCAGAAAAGTTCCTCAGCTTGCCAGGCCACCCTATGAAGAACAGATTTGAAAACCTAGCTATGGGGCGGTTGAAAAGAAGTAGTTTTATCCACCAGGCCAAACGACTCTGCAGAGAAACCACCGATCTGCCCACAGTTGGTATCCCCCTAACAACTATTCCAGAGCGAACTCCATGGAAAGATGAGCATAGACTATCATTACAAATCCAGACAAAAGTGAGAGGAATATTTGACAAGGAAGATCAGAACAGTCTGCAGCGCAGAACAGCCACTCTCAGCTTCCTTGATGAAGAATACCCACAGGACCTCTGGATCCGAGTCTACACAGATGGGTCAGCACAAAATGCTGTTCGAAATGGAGGAGCGGGAGTGTACATAGAATACCCAAATAATACCAGGGACACAGCTAGAGTACCGACAGGAAAGTACTGCCATAACTACGATGCTGAAATTGAGGCAATCAAGATAGCAACAGAGAAATTACTAAATACCAGCAATGGTACACAACCTGTGGTGCTATTGACAGATGCAAAATCAGTACTCAAGGCGCTCCTGTCTGGGAAATTGCCAGTACTAAGGACACTACTTTCTGAACTTAGCAGTCAGCATAAGGTCACCATACAGTGGATACCATCCCACTGTGGAGTACCCGGGAACGACAGAGCTGATCAATTGGCTAAGGAAGGAGCCAAAGAAGAACAGCCTGATGTGCCTGTAACATACCACCAAAAGAAAAGAATGATCAAATCAGTCAGAAAGCCACCAAAACCTGCTCAAGATGACTACCACGTTATGGATAGACCAGAACAAGTCATTATTCTGCGCCTCAGAACAGGGCACAATAGATTACGCAACCACATGTATACAAAATTCAAGATTGGTGGAAACAGCCATGTGTACATGTGGATTGGCGTCACAGACAGCAGAGCACATACTCCAAGACTGCCCAAAATATAACATATCTAGGCAAACCTTCTGGCCTAGAGAGACGACAGTGGAAGATAAACTCTATGGACCGCTGTGTGAACTGAAAAAGACAGTTCAATTCATACAAGAGACAGCACTGCAGTTATAGACATATTTCAAGCGAACGAAAGAAGAAGAGGAAGAAATATTTTTTTTAATTCCAAGGAAAAAATAAATAAAACAATGGCAAGGAAATATAATGAATAAAAATGTTAAATGGTGCCACAGATGTCTGATATTTCGGTTACGACAAACTTTTGTCACGGACAACATGAGCATTCTTAAGAACACAAAAATATATAATAGGTGCCTTAATATTATTAAGTGTCAGAGGTTTTAGTCAATATGACTGAGCTGCCATATGACAGTAGATGGTACTACCTGCTTTCTGTTAGCGTCAAATGTTGGGTGGCACTAACCAAATCCGAACCCCACATTGTGAATACGACTTCAGGAGTAGGAGCACAATTAGGAGGGTACAAGCTTCACCCTAGTACAAGGACTAAATGTCATAGCTGGGCAGACCAGGTCCTAAGCCTTGGTTGGCATCTGGTCTAGTATTGAAGCTCCAATAGGTGGACAGTTAGAGCATTGCTTTGCTGATCCGGCAGCTTCTGCAGCTTGTCTTATTCCAGATGTATTGGTGTTACTTTTCCTCTGGAGTAAACTAGGCAGATCAAGAGAGGGATCATGCTGCATGGGCAACACATGGTCTCTACAATTCAGCCCAGGCTTTGTGCTATTTCTAAAGCACAATGAAACTATCATTTGTCAAGACAGCAAGGTGCCAATAGCAGTAATAATACTATTGCACACCTGTTTTCACAAAAACTGTTGAACTACTATGCATGCTGACTAACAGATGGAATTGTGCATCTTTTCTTTACCACTTCCATATTTGTTGTTCACCATTGTTTTCTTTAGCAGCATTGATGTTAAAGCTGGTCCAAAGCACAGAATTAACTTAACCTAAAATACCATTTGACACACCTAATATCAATACTGCTAAAGAAAACAATAATGGTGTACAACTAATTGGGTATTTTGAACCAGCTCCATAATGTTATAGTCCAATTAGCACTCGACGTGTAATGTGGTCTACAACACACTGGCACCTGGATGCCAGTACGGCTGAAAGGCTTAGAGCGCTTGATTGTAAACTTCCAGTGTGCTGATAGTGAGGTAGCAGGTTCAACCCCTACACCGGTCAGTTGGGCTAAAATGTTGACTTCTCGTTCTTGACTTGGGAATGTAAATTACAAGTACCCCAGATGGAGTGGGTTCGCCTGATAATGTGGGACACTGGTAATAGGGAAAGCAAAAGTCAGCCCAGCATGGACTATGCTCAAGTTCAAAATGAGTGAAAGGGGAAGAAAACAATGTAGCCTTTACTTCCCAGCATATTTCCTGGCATCCATTTTTGGCAGTGAGTGAAGTTCATTTATTTTAAAATCTGCCTCCATGGGGATTTGAACAAATAACCAACAGACTGGAAGGCAAGCATGTGAGCCAAAGTATTCAGCATCTCCCTCAAGCATTGTACAGTGCAAACCACTTAAGGCGATTTCAGATCTGGCGAAATTCTGTTGTGAAGAACAATATTGTATTGTATGTTGTAAATGCATTACTATATGCTTGAACTCTTATAAAAGGAGTTTCTGATAAGAACTATTTCTTGGTTCCCAGGTGATTTTGCCTTATCAGGTATGCACTGTATTATGTATAATCTAAAGGCTTCCATATGTGCTGATTTCAAATATAGCAGGAGGGAAAGATGCCACTATTCCCCCATGCACTCAGGCCTACCCAAATGTGATGGACCTAACATTTCACATATCCACAGCAGTAGGTTCCTGATACAAAACTTGTATTTCTCCTTTTGCACCTTCTTATACTTAAAATAATTACATGTCTGTTATGTTTTACTATGGACTTTCTATGCTCATCATATCCTTGTTTTTTTCTCCAATGGACTGCATGCAGGGATATCATGAATGGTGAATTGGTAGTAAGGGACTAATTCCTACAATGCTATGATGAATCCATTAATAGTAGTTACCGCCATGAATGATGTATCACTACTCAAGGTATCCTATAAGGCAAGAATATTGATAACTGGCTCCGTGGCGAACGCAGTTCGTGCGGACGCAGTTCGTAATCCCGAATACATGCATTCGAAACACAGTTGTGTTTGTTTTTTATGAAATGGTATGGGTGCCGATCGTTCAGAAAGCAATGGCAGACTGCTGAACGTAAACTTGCCAAGGAGTCATGAACAGCTAAAAATGATGGGGTTGACTACTATGTCCTGTAAAGGACATGCAACGAAATGAAAAAAAAAAATTAGTTGATTTAAACATTTAACAGCAGGTCAGCATGGTTGAATGGGTAAGAACATGTGTTCTTAAACATCTGTTGTGCTGATGCCGAGGTTAGGGGTTCAACCCCTACAAAGGACAGCTGGACTAAAATCTTCTTCTTCTTCTTCTTCTTTCGTTCGCTTGAAATATGTCTATAACTGCAGTGCTG
This sequence comes from Cepaea nemoralis, assembly GCA_014155875.1. Classification (NCBI taxonomy): domain Eukaryota; kingdom Metazoa; phylum Mollusca; class Gastropoda; order Stylommatophora; family Helicidae; genus Cepaea; species Cepaea nemoralis. Next base: position 382,181 of record JACEFZ010015864.1, read on the forward strand.
TCTCTTGTATGAATTGAACTGTCTTTTTCAGTTCACACAGCGGTCCATAGAGTTTATCTTCCACGACTAAAATGTTGACCTGTCATCTTTGACTTGGGGATGTAAATTACAAGTACCTCTGAAATAGGAGTGGGTTCGCCTGTTGGCGAGGGACACTGTTAACAGGGAAAGCTTATCCACATGCAAAATTCAGTCCATCACCACTATAAATAGTGTGTATGGACTACGCTTGAGTTGAAAGTAAGCAAGCGCAAAAAAAAAAAAACATTTAACAAACCTGAGTAAGAATGTATTTTCTATTTGCCTCTGGAACTTCAATAAGGCTGGCATTAATATAATCATTCTCTCCACGTAATTTGACTCTGCTGTGATCATCTGCAAGTGAGAACAAAGAGTGGAAAATATTACACAACAGACGGAAACATTAATAAATAACTTCAACATCATCAACAGACATAGTAACAATAGTAAAACATAACCAAACAAGATCTATATGTGGTATAAATAGCAGATATAAATATAAATGATTGATAAGGATTTTCTTTTCTTCTTTTTTGAAGGATTTTGAATTTATCCATGCTCTATGTTTTTCTTCCCATTTGCCAAGGACTACTACACATGATCTGTTCCAAATGCTTTTAACGTGCTGCCAACAGTTTCTTTATTTTTGAGATATTGTACATTGTACTTTATTTATAATAAGTTATGTAATTCTTGAGCATTAATTAAATTTTACTTATCAGCAGATGCTGGTCTGAATATATATATATCCATACCTCTAAAAACTTGTATGTCATGTAAAGATTATCTAACATTTTTGTTAATATGCATATACTTAATTTTATTTTCTGTATAGCGATTGGGTGAAACACATGTTACTGTATTTATTCCTTTATGTGCAAAAATTGGTGAATAATTCTCTATATTTGTTCATTACCCTAAGTCTGTGTTTCTCCATGATCTCTTCACAACCTCTGTTATCTTATCCTATCTTGGCATTCAGGTCTCTCATCAGAATTTTGATATTGTAATTTCTTTGATTACCCATAGCACTTTGAAGATTCATGTAAAATTCCTCAGTTGATAAATCATTATAATTTGTTTCTGCATAACGATCAGCTTCATCGTGCACATAACAAGAAGGTAAGAAACAAATCACTAAATTCACAAATCATTAAAAGTAAATTTGCATTCACAGATGATCTTAGAATTTGAAAGATAATGTGTTAAATACATAAAAGTCTTACATGGGCTAACATCCTTGTATCGGTTCTTGTGCTGATTATCCAGTGCTTTTGCACGTTTGGTGGTAAAATCCTCATCAAGTGATGTGAGCGAGGCCTCGTTTTTTAAACTCTAATGAAAAGAAAGAGCATATTAAACCGTGTCTATGCTAATAATGCCCTTAAATTAATTTCATATAAGATCTTAAATAGTTTTTAAAAACATGATTTAAGGATTAAATATTTTTTAGCAGCTCATTCTCATCAGCTTTGTTTTTACTACAACAAACATCTCTTTAGTATTATTTATCTTGTCAAAGTAGTTGCTATGAAAGATAAAAATGGAAGGAAGTGTACCGGGTGATGTGGAGAAGCAAAAGACCACAATGTAAATGGATGAAGATGTGATAGATAATTTACACATGACAGCAACAGAGGCAAGGCATCTGGTTTATGATAGAGAGAAATCTCGATAAACTGTTAGTTTAGTTTAGTTTAGTTTAGTCGATGGATCAACATCACGGCACACGGGTGTAACCCATTAGTGCCCCATTCTCCTCCTAACTCAAACCTGAGTCTGGAGAAACTCAGCTCAGTGCACAAACTCCGTAGCACCAGCGAGGATCCTGAAATACTTTGGGTAGATTTTTAACTCGAAATTTTTCCTGGGCAGCACCGTTAGGCTACTCTTTTTTGATTTCCAACTGCCATGGGATTGTTTACGTGCGCAACAATACACACAGGCGTCCGATCTCACTACCCAGAGACCAGGGGAAATTTTATTACTAGAAGTCCACGTGAAAAAATCCCAGTCCTCACTGGGGCTTGAACCCGGGACCCCCAGCACTCGAGGCGGACACCATACCTCGAGACCACTCAGCCCCCCAAACTGTTATGGAGTCGAAGTTCAGCACAGGACAGGGCAATGGATGAATGAAGTTTATGGGCTGTGACAAAGCTAAATTCATGATGGAGTTATGTATTCACATAACTTTATACTAGCATTCTGAATAAACATAAAGTGGAAAAAAAGAAAGATTCAATTCAAAACAAAGTCAAGTGTTTATTAGCATGATTCAATAGTAATAAATGGCTGTTAATTTATTTTGAACATATTACATAAACAAGTTAGTTGCATATCCTTTACAGGATGTAGCAGTCAACTCCAGCATTTTTGGCTGTTTGTGATTTGTTGTTGTTTTTTTTGCGCTTGCTCGCTTTAATCTCAAGCGTAGATCATAAACACTACTTCTAGTAGTGCTGGACTGAATTTTGCATGTGGATTGGCTTTCCCTATTAACAGTGTCCCTCACCATCAGGCGAACTCACTCTGACTTCAGAGTTACTTATATTTACAACCCCAAGTCAAGGACAATAGGTCAACTGTCCGGTGTAGGAGTTGAACCCCTTACCTCAGCATCAGCACACCAGATGTTTATGAGCACGTGTTCTTATCCATTCAGCCATGCTGACCTACGCTGTTTGTGATTACTAGGCAAATTTATGTTCAGTAGTTTGCCATTGCTTTCTGAACAACTGGCTCTCATACCATTGTATGGAAACCAACGCGCGGTCTGCTTCCAAATCGCCCATAGCTGTATTTTGAACTCGGTATACGGGATTGATAATGAAGTGGGACAATATCAGCCAATTAAGAGAGGTGTTAGGCAGGGATGTGTGATGTCTCCAGATCTTTTTTCCCTGTACAGTGAAAATATTTTCAGAAATGTAGAGGATATAAATGGAATCAGCATTGGAGGACGAAACATCAATAACATTAGATATGCAGATGATACAGTATTAATTGCAGACAATGCGCAGGACCTGCAACAATTAGTAGATGTGGTTGTTGTACACAGTGAGCAACTGGGGTTAGAATTAAATTGTAAAAAGACTCAGGTTATGGTCGTCAGTAGGAAGGAAGAAGTGCCACAATGTAATATACGAGTAAATGGAAATATTCTTCAACAAGTGAATCGGTACAATTATCTTGGAACAGTTATAACATCTGATGGGAGATGCCTTGAAGAGATTAGAACAAGAATCGCCATGGCGAAAGTAGCCTTTAGCAAGATGAAAAACATTCTGACCAATAAAAAGATGTCAATTGAAACGAGAAAAAGAGTGTTGAGGGGATACATAGAGCCTGTTCTTTTGTATGGATGTGAAACTTGGACAATGAGCAGTCAAGCTGAAAAGCATCTGATGGCTGCAGAAATGTGGTTTCTGAGGAAAATGCAAAGAATACCATGGACAGACAGAAAAACCAATGACCAAGTACTACAGGAGACAAATGAACATCGTAGACTGATTAAAGAAATTAGACGTAGACAGTCAAAATTTTTTGGACATGTTATGAGAAGAAATGGGTTGGAGAACTTAGTGACAACTGGCAAGATCGAGGGGAACAGACCAAGAGGAAGACCGAGAGGAAAATACCTGGATGGCTTGGCCACATGGCATGGATGAGACAGGAACACTGAGCTGATCCACGACACTGGTGATCGAGTGAAATGGCGAGTTATGACCGCCCACGCTTTCCGGCATGGCACATGATTGATTGATTGATACGGGATTACGAGCTGTGTCCGTAAACCCTTCGACGCAGAGCATTTTTATATCACCAGCACCAAGTCTTTCCTTCTTCTGCTGCCAAGCCTTTCTATCTTTTGCCATCTCCTGCAGCTTCTCTATGTCCTCCCCTATTTGTCATCTTTGTTCAAATTCTCTTCCCTATGTGTATTTAGCTCTCTCTCTCTCTCTCTCTATCTCTCTCTCTCTCTCTCTCTTGTGTTTGCAATGTGGGTTACAGAGAAAGCACTGCCATGTTATGGCATCAACAATGTTTTCTCAATGCGTGTCTGTGTTTATATATCCTACTGACCTCCAGGATCCCCTCCTCATTGTCTTCATTTAAAATACGACATATCTAAGCAAATCTTATGGCCTAGAGAAACAACGGTGGAAGATAAAACTCTCTAAGGACCACTGAGTGAACTAAAAAGACAAGTTAAATTTATACAAAAGACAACACTGCAGTTATAGACATATTTCAGGCGAATGAAAAAAGAAGAAGAAGAATGTCTTCATTCGTTGGAATGTGTTTAGTTCTTTCAGGAAGCTCGACATTAGTGACTCTATCATGATTTCTACCATTCCAGTCCTTGTATTCTGTGCAAGTACCAGTTAATGAATGACTACACTAAAGTTTATCAGTAACTTTCAGTAACTGTCTCAGTCATTCTCCAAGTCTCTGATCCATCAAACATGCACTATACAGGTGCACCAACCTGATGCCAGATTTAAATATTCCAAGTTTGACACTAGATTTAATGTAGGTCAGCATGGCCGAATGGATAAGGATGTGTGTTCTTAAACATCCAGTGTGCTGATGCCAAGGTAAGACCCCTACACCGGACAGGTGGACTAAACATGTTGACCTATCATCCTTGACTCATACCTCTGAAGTCAGAGTGGGTTCGCCTGATGGTGAGGGACACTGTTAATAGGTAAATGTAATCCACACACAAAAGTCAGTCCAGCATTACTAGAATTAGTATGTATGTTTGAGGTCAATGCGAGCAAGCACACAAAAAACAAAAACTAGATTTAATTTCTGTTGACAACCTCAAATGCCCTAGTGCTATGAAAACTCCCTCTTGCCCTCTGCATTTCTGTGTTAACATCGGTCTGTTTCCATGCCCACATTTGTCATTTCTATCTCTACATTCACATTGCTACCAAAATATAATATTAATCATAATGTATGATTCCTTCTCTTGAAGTGAGGTTTAACCCAAAGAAAATTGGGTTATCATTTGTCCGATTTATTCCCATTATCTTTGTCTTGTCTTTCCTTATGAATTTTCATAAAATTGTATTAATAATAGTTCATGTGTTTAAAATAATCAAGGAATTCCCAATTCAATTGGGTAATGAAACATGTATTTTCTACACTACAAGTACAGTTCAGTACCTGTACATGCAAGCTGCTGCTAGCTAGCTTCTTCCAATCAATCAAAAACAATGTAATTATGTATCATATTGACATTGACATTGTATTGTAATTTAATTAATTGTATTGTTTTCAACCAGTTTTATTGTAGTTTTATTTAGTTTTACTCGGTTGGTGGAATATTAATTAATAATATAGTATATACTAACGAGTCTGTCTCCTGCGCTGGATCGATTACATAAACGGGGGGTTCTTTATGGGAACAGTAAGCAGAAATTTCAAATACTTGGGGATGGCTGCCGCATCGGAGCACTGAACTTCAGAACAGTAACACGCATGGGAATCCTACAATATGATATCATTATCAATGTCAATGTGCAATGTGCCGTCGTTCGAAACACATACACACGAACATAACATTTGAAACCATTTCTTAGTTCTGAACTTAATAAATAAATTACGTACCTCAAACACCTGATTCCATTTACCGTTGGTGTTGAACTCGATAAACTCAGTTTCTGTTTTGGAAACCATCATTTGTAGGCTTAGTTAATGGCAGAGCAAAGCTTCTACCCTCCTCAATCATTCATTTCACAATTTATGTTTTAGTACACTTGGCTGCACCGAGCCAGCACTTCCGAAATCTTATCCATCGCAGCAGAAAGGAAGCAGTTTTAGGTAAGTTATCTCCCTTTGAAGTGGTCCTCAAACCATTTGAGACATCGGATATGGTTAGGTTATGTGTGTGTATGTGTTGTTGTATGTTGGTTTTTTTTTTTTTTTGCGTTTGCTGGCTTTTGAACTCAAGCGTAGTCCTTACATATGCTAGTACTTCTAGTACACTGGACTGATGTTTGTTTTGGCATATGGATTAGCTTTCCATATTATCAATGTCCCTCGCCGCTACGACTTCTGAGGTACTTGTAATGTAATCTCTCTCTCTCTCTCTCTCTCTCTCTCTCTCTCTCTCTCTCTCTCTCTCTCTCTCTCTCTCTCTCTCTCTCTCTCTCTCTCTCTCTCTCTCTCTCTCTCTCTCTCTCTCTCTCTCATTCAAGAACTAGAAGTCAACATTTTAGTCCAACTGACCAGTGTAGGGATTGAACCCACTATCAGCATCAGCGCACCGGGTGTATTGGGTATCGGGTATAGAATGCTAGCCCCAAATTTTTACAGACCAATTGTCACTTAATGGGTGATATGTTCAACATCACACCGGTCGCCTTTACTCCCCAGAACATTCCCTGGAACCCATTTGAGACCTGGGAGCTGCCGGAGAGTAGTGGCTGGACCTCGCATGTCAGCCCAGTGGTCGTGGGTTCGAATGGGAGATCAGCATGGCTTAATGGATAATAGCGCTCGCTCTGAAACGTCTGGTGTTCTGGTGCCGAGGTAGCGGGTTCAACCCCTACACCGGTCAATTGGACTAACATGTTGGCTTCTTGTCCTTGACTTGGGGACAAAAATTACAAGCACCCTTGAAGTCGGAGTGGGTTCGCCTTAGGTCGAGGGACAATGGTGATAGGGCAAACTAACCCACAAGCAAAAAAAAAACTAGGCAAGTGCACTAGACGTAGTAGCACGTGCATGGACTACGCTTGAGTTCAAAGCGAGCCAACAAAACAAAACATGGGTTGGAATTCTCAGCATGGCGGCAGATTTCTAAAATTAACATGGAATTCTTGATCGACTCATACTAAAACTGATACCAAGACATATTTTAGGGAATAAAGGCGGTCGAAGTGACACTAACAATAGCACCCACAGAGTACTGATTGGCCCATTAAAATATGAGTCTCTGTGGCTAAGGACTTGCGAACGCGGTTTGTGAGCCCGTATACCCGGGTTCGAAACACATCAGTGCTGGGTTGTTTTTTTTTCGAAAAAGGTATAAGAGCCGGTCGTTCAGAAAGCAATGGCAAACTACTGTACGTAAAACTTGAAACAGGAATCACGAATAGCGAAAATGCTGAGATTGACTTTGTTATCTTTGTTATCAGTTGGGGTATCTTCGTTGCACTCCGGACATGTCCATAGGTGCTCAGATCCTCCCCCCAGCATATGCATCAGCATCCGGTGGCTAATAGTGCCAGTTCTGTGTTGGTTGACGAGGCGCTTTGTTTTCCCGATGTACCTCTCGCGTCTGGCTGTGCCGATTCTTACTCCCAGGTCTTTCATCCTGGAAAGCGATGTGGAATCACTGGCGTCAAAATCCTCTGTTCTCGCCATATCTTTAAGGGCGTTAATAACATCGGCACGATCCATGGGCTGGCCATCTACAGGGGGTGCAGAGCCAGCCAGTTTATCAGCTCGTTCATTTCCCTCGACTCCCGCATGTCCCGGGACGAAGATGAAGGTGACTTTGCGGACAATAGACTTCCGCAGCGACTCAGTCCACTGTCTACGTACAGATCCAGCTTCGACCTTCTGAATCATGCTCATTGAATCACTTAGTACACACACGTTGGTATAATGCTGTGATTCCAGCCATATGAAAGCCTGTGTAACTGCCATCACCTCCATCGTCATGCTGCTCGTGGTCATAGCGTGGGCACCACTGGATTCTTGAACGGTTCGGCCCGCTGAACGGGCTGTACATGCCCACGCACTTCTCTGCTGCTTTACAACAGATCCATCTGTATAGATGAGCACTTCGGGGCTATCTGAGTGATCATAGATGAGCGCGTTAACCTCTGCATTGACAGCGGCAGGGTTCTGCTCTCTGCACCGTCTGTCGAGTGTGATAATGCAGGAGAAGGTACACTTAAAAGCTGGAGGCACCGGCACCCATTCCTTGCCGGGGTTGATACTGGTAAGACTGCAGACCTGTCCGACGACATCTTCCGCCCGACCCATCCATGATTTGCCCCTCTTTAGCCTGTCACCCTTTTCTCTGAATACAGCGTCATGCAGAGGGTGCTGCTCATCTGCACTTATTTTTAAGTATGCACGAGCTCTCCAGATCTTGATCCTGTGTTCCATTGTCGGGAAGTCAAGGAGGTATCTCATTGCTACACAGCTGGTGTCTCTCGTGCAGCCCAAAATGATGCGCATGGCTTCGTTTTGTACCTTTTCAAGTCTTCCAATCTGTGTAGGGCTGACAGTGAGGATGGCCAGGGCATACTCGATGCGTGAAAGCACAAGTCCTTGGAACAGAAGTAATAGCAGTCTTTGCTCGATATTGGCAGTCGCCATGACTCTCATTGCTGCCAAACCTTTTCGAGCCTTCGATTATGACATAGTCGACATGATCTCTGAAGGACAGGCTACGATCAAGCCTCACGCCAAGATATGTCATTGACTGGGTTCTACTCAGAATGCTCCCATCCATTCTTACTGCCGGCAGGTCTGTTTTCACAATATGGTTGTTTAGTGAGAACCATGTAACCGTTGCCTTTGCAGGGTTGACAAGGGCATCGGCATCAGCACACCATGAGGAAATTCGATCTAGTTCGCCCTGCATATAGTTGGCAACCGCCTGTCTATCTCGACCCTGTCGATACACGAGGATGTCGTCAACGAATGATAGAGTCCTACCCCTCCCATCCAACTGTTGTTCAGTGATCGGCACCGTATACACGTTGAATAGTATTGGTGACAGTGGTGAACCCTGCGGCAATCCTGGACATATCGTTATCGGCTCAGAAGACCAACTCCCGCATCTTAGCACCACCTTCCTTTGGAGTAGAACTGCAGCTATCCATCGTACAAGGTGAGGGTGCACTTTCAGTCTGAGGAGGGTTTGCATCAAGTGCTCGAAAGATACTCTGTTATATGCGTCCTCTAAGTCTATGGCGGCCGCACATGTCTCTTCTCTGACCTGAAATCCTTCGTAAACATCTTGAGCAAAGACCGCCGCATTCAGCCATGACTCTTTGTTGCGTCTGTATCCTCTAAGTGTGGGCGGGAAGCAGCCGAGCTGTTCCAAGTCCCAAGCAAGTCTGTGTGCTACAATTTTCTCCAGTAGCTTGCCAACAGTATTCTGCATCGTAATAATTCTGTAGCCGCTTATCTTGGAGTGGTCTTTGTTCGGTTTTGGCAGCGGCAGCAAGTAGCTGTGTAGCCATTCTTCTTTGACCTGACCCCTCTGGATACTGGTGTTGAATTCTCTGGCCAGTTCTTCCATGTCATCATCTGATATCACCATTAGGTCACCATATCGGATGCCGTCTGGGCCTGGGGCGTTGTTAGGTGATTTCTTGAGCATCGCACGCAATATCTCAGCTGTGATTGTCCATTCTTCGTCTGTCCCGACCCCCTCGCACAACTGAGAGAGTGTTGTTGTGGTCCTCTGTCTGGCGGGCTCGTCTTTCTGGTCAGTCTGTTCTATGTAGCGTGCAAGAAGGGCCTTACCTTTATCCGCATTCGACTTTTTCCATGCGAGGTCTGTGCCTTGAAAGTCTGGAATACCCCTACGTTGTGCAGCACCGTTCATGCTCTTGTGGAGGCGCCAGAATGTCGTAAGAGATTGCTCGGAGCACACCTTCCTGCAGAACTCGTCCCATTTGTCGGCCTTGGCCTGTTTGGCGCAGGATTTGAATAAAGTCGTCGTCCTAACGACCTCAGTCTTCAGGTTCGCCAACTCAACCTGTGGCATGTTAGCCTTTCTGGCCTTTTGCCAGTCTTTGACAGCCTGCCTCTTTCCCAGCCACACCTTCTCGACCTCTCCATTCCACCATGGTGGCTGCAGCCATCTTTCTTGTCTCCTACGGGAGGAAGTTAGTTTCCTTCTTCTGATCTTGCTTATGGCGTCTTGACCAGTGGTGTCGTACGGGAAGGCATTGGTCTTGTTTCTTTGACTCATGGCCCCGTCTGTCACAGGATAAATTAACTTGTCAGTCGATCAATGATAACCAAACCCGACATTATTTTGCTAACACAATTGACGCTTTTATGGTAAACAAACTGAGGAAAATACGTCTGTACAGATTCTCGACACCTGGTCAACAGTGTGTATGAGATCAAAGGGAGTCACGTAGAGTTGTCTACACATAGTCGACAAGTTGATGACAGGATGTTGTTCGAGAGGTGTGTACTGGCGACATTTGTCTACAAAACGGAAGTTGGTCGTTGCAAGTGATAGACAGAATGCCTGCTAGAGGTCAGAAGGATTATGTAATGGGAGAAAGGTCTTTGGCTTACAGACAACCCGGATATTTGTTGGATGAGACAAAGAACTCCACAGATGAAAAGGAAAATTGACAGCTAATTGACTCTGGTTAGTCTGGAAACAGGAGGACAAAGCCAGATTCTGGACTGATTGGCGTCTGGACTTTCCGGTGACTCACTCAAGCACCTATATAAAACCCAGTGCAGTAAACAGGTGGATGGAGTCGAGGAAAACATTCTGAAGTGTAGAATTGGGGACAATTCCCAGTTGTGGTATATTAGAGGGACTAGCCTATCTAAGTAGTGATAGTTATCCACGGACATAGATCCAATCGGATTGTCTAGTTTCTCGAGTAACAACAGGAATAGACATATGGTAGGAAATTAATTATATCTATCTTAAGAGTATGATTAGGAATAGAGTGCAGTACTGTGCAGTGATATAATGTATTATGATTAGTGATAGAATGTTCTATAAGTGCGGTGCTAGAAAGTATCATAGGAGCGTCGGCACTAGTATTCTATTGTGTGGCTTCATGTAGCTTGTGTTATATATCATTTTACTCGGGAAGTTGAGGACAATGTAGTGGAATAATAATTAGAGAGATTAAGGATGGTTGAGAGGGAGGAGGGGAATGTGTAATGGTAGGATCTTCAGTAGGGCATCTGCTGGGTTTCTACCCGTTCCTTTAGTCTTTCCTGGTGTTGCCATGTCTCAGATCATATGATTGATTTATTTGGCCGTATGACAGAGATCGGATCTCTGTTATAGATCTGAGTGCTGTTAATTGCATACAATCACCTAATTACGGTCAGGACTGAGTTGCCCTCACCATGATGTTATCTGCTCTACAGGTTCCATGTACAGTTCCCCTTGAGTGTTCCACGTGAGTGGGAGAGGGTTTACTTCGAAGAAGCAGTTTCAAAGTTTGACAATGATGGCTCAGCATCTGAAGACAGAGGTTGCTGAGAGGCCGCTACATAGGGCTTATACCCAAGTTGGTTTGCGGGAACCTGGCTTCTGCTGAGCAGGACATGTTGACGAGAGGGAGGTTTAGCCAAGGGGTAGATGTACCAATAAACAGTCAGAACATTGCATAATTTATACTGATACCCAGAACAGTTCGATGGTGGTGTTAATATGAGGAATCTTTAGAACCAGTGACTCTAGATCCATTAAGATTTCTCCACTAACAGTGACAATAGGATTAGAATTTCCTGATTAACAATCCATTAAATAACCGAGGAAGTTCATAGTGTGAATCAGACTCTAATTAGACAGTGTTTGTCAGGGGTGTCCAAGCATCCTAGTGGTTCCAGAGACAACGGAGGAAGTCTTCACGTGACCGGAGGAGCATCACCTGGGTGAGGCTACCTGTATGGGATACATGGTGCTGGTGTGTCTTCAGCACAGGGATGAGAATGAACTACTCTTGAACACTGATCTGAGTCTATAGACGATTTAGAATACACGTCACACATTCTACACCTTATACACACATACACTTCTCCTACATATACTCTGTGCTTTAATAAATTTCTTGTTTTTTATTTGTTGAAGCGAGAGCTGTCAAGTGTGTTATCTTGGAGAAGAAAGAGAGGGGGCATGATCCAGGGGTGAGTAAGAGTGAGAGGAAGGTGTCTTCAGATTGAGGGAGTGTGTGGACGGAGTCTGCTGGATATCTCCAGAATAGAGATATTGAATGAAAACAAATGTGGGTATCGATTCTCTTCACTCCAGGGACGACACTAAAGTGGTAAAGAAGAACAAGTAAATAATACGACATTCATTCTTTACACACACGACACCGTCTTTCTTGATCAGGATGACACAAGGGTAGTGGTCACTATCGTGGTATCCCAGTGTGCCCCACCGGCACCTTGGTGCGATGGTGGGCGACACCAGAGCCAAGTCAATGATGCTGTCAGAGTCGCCTGGTCGAGTGGCCATTCTAGTGACCTTCCCATCATTCAGACAGATTAGGGCAGCAGATGCCAGGGCGTCCTCCAAATCTTCTCCCTGTCTATTGGTGATGCAATTCCCCCATTGACTGCCTCTGGCATTGAAGTCCCCGCAGTAGATGATATGCCTTTCATCCATATCGAACAAACTCTGCCATTGTCGCACGTCGACCTTCCCATTTCGCGCATAGACGTTAACGATTACAAGCTGCACTGGTGTCATTATTCTTAATGCCTGCACTTGCAGGGCATCGCTGTTCCAGGCGGACATATCGATCTTGACTGCTACGTCCTGTGAAGGACATGCAACTTACAAATATGAATAATATGAGGGGGGCTTCGTGGTCTCGAAGTATGGTGTCCGTCTTGAGTACTGGAGGTCCCGGGTTCAAGCCCCGGTGAGGACCGGGACTTTTTCACGTGGACTTCCAGTAATAAAATTTCCCCTGGTCACTCTGGGTAGTGAGATCGGACGCCCGTGTGTATTGTTGCGCACGTAAAAAATCCCTTGGCAGTTGGAAATCGAAAAAGAGTAGCCTAACGGCGCTGCCCGGGCAAAATTTCGAGTTAAAAATCTACCCAAAGTATTTCAGGATCCTCGCCGGTGCTACGGAGTTCGTGCACTGAGCTGAGTTTCTCCAGACTCAGGTTTGAGTTAGGAGGAGAACGGAGCACTTATGGGTTACACCCGTGTGCCGTGATGTTGATCCATCGACTAAACTAAACTAAACTAAATATGAGTCTAGCACTAAATGCTTATTGCAGTCAAACCCAGCATTCTTTGGCTGTTCGTGATTCCTGAGCAAGTTAATGTTCAGTAGTTTGCCATTGCTTTCTGAACGACCGTGAGATGGCGAAACATGACCGCACCAAGATTACCGGCATAGCCCATGATGAATATGTTATATTGTTATAATGAAGGTGGTTCGTAGTGCGGTTTAATCTTTTCCTGGTCCTTTGTGCTTGGTCCTTCTTCTTCGTCTGCGTTCGTCCGGAATGTTGTTTTAGACGTAATTGCGTTATGCCTGTTTACAGCAGAGCTGCGATATTTGAACCTTTCAGCCGACACATCCGACTTCTTAAGGCATTTTTAGCCGGGTTACCTTCCCGGGGTGCTTTAGACCAGTGGTTCTCAGCCTTTTTTGGCCCATGCACCCCTTCACCATATGTTCATATGGGGGGGGGGGGATTCTCCACCGGTTGAGAACCACTGCTTTAGACAATTTCCACTGATGCAGGCATGGCAGGGTTCCTCTTTCCAATGTCTCGTTCCTCGTTATTTCATCATCAAGGGAATTGCCGGCTGGCGTGGGCAATCATGCTTCTTCACAAATTGCGATCTCCGACAGATTCAGTATGGATGAATTTATGTCTTCATACTTCATATGTTGACCGCCTTCCGTGCCATGACGCAATACTGTCAAGAACCTTCCCTCACTGTCTTCTTCTATCTCTCTTTCCACAAATCGTTGATCAAGATTTTTGCAGACCATTGTTTGGACACTTTATGGAACAATTTGGACACTCTACCGATATTTGTTTGTTTGTTTGTTAGATAATCATGCTCGTTTTTTAAGCACAGAAGTGTAGAGGAAACTGCATCTCTTGTCTGATGAAATCACATTTGAAGCACTTGTTCACCGTCTGCTGCAAAACAGCGACAATGAATTCAAAGACTCTGGGATTCGCTCGAAGGCTCAGTCAGCAATTTTCCAAATCATATGTGTATCGACAGAATTGTCCCGAGACAAGAAGTTCTTCATCTCTGTCAAGCCGTATTCGAGAAAGAATGAATTCTAACCAACAAGGTGATCGGAGCTCGGGGATAGCGGCAGCACGCAAGGGCTTTGTGGTAGAATTTTTTTTCTTCATTTTTGCGTGTTAAAACTGAAAGTAAACTCTAGTGTATCATAACACTCACACTGTATCATATGCATGAAAACAATAAATATAATATATCATAATCAATAATAATAATATATCTTAATATAAAAAAAGTCTGATATGAAATTATGTACATATTTTATAACAGTAACAATTATTACCTTGATAGTCACGCAAGTAATATACTTAATAAGTAGTATAAGTTAACATGTTTCACCATCATTTTCCATATCATATAATGATATATTTTATTTTATAATTTACTTACATAATATTAATATTTAATAATTATATTATAATTACAAAATTGTTGCACGTCCTTTACAGGACGTTGCGATAAAGTTAAGTTGATTTTCTATGTAGTTTTATGTTCAGTATTTTGTCATTGATTTCTTACTGCAAAGTCAGCATTTAAGTCAAACTGACAAGACACATTAAACTAACTCAATAGATAACAAAATGGAGATTAAAATTATAAATATAGTGAAAACTTATTGAATGATCTACCTACAGTAAGGGCAGATTAATTAACAAGTATAATTAATGACATTATTACATTAAATGAACACAATATACAGAAGGCTAACACTTCACGTTGTTTAAATTGGACCAACAATTAACCTGGAACACATTGAGAATAATATAATATAATAATATCCATAAGACACAAAGGCAGCTTCAGAGGACAGCAAAGGCATGGCATATGTTGGTTTAGAGTTAATGTTCCATTGTGAGAATTAAATTGTAAGAAGACACAGATTATGGTCGTCATTAGGAAGAAGGAAAATACCACAATTTAATATACAAGTAAATAGGAATATTTTTAAACAAGTGAATCGGTACAGTTATCTCGGAACAGTCATAAAATCTGATGGGAAATGTCTTGAAGAGATTAGAACAAGAATCAACATGGCGAAGGTAGCCTTTTGCAAGACTGAAAACATACTGACCAATAAAAAGATATCAGTTGAAATGAGAAATATATGTCATTTGCAATGAGAAAAAGAATGTTGAGGTGCTATATAGAATCTGTTCTTTTGTATGGATGTCAAGCGTGGACAATGTGCAGACAAGCTGAAAAACATTTGATGGCTGTGGAATTGTGTTTTCTGAGGAAAATTCTAAGAATACCATGAACAGACAGAAAAACCAATGATCAAGTCCTACAAGAAACAGTTGAAAACCGTAAACTTATTAGAGAAATTTGACGTAGACAGTCACAATTTTGTGGTCATATTATGAGAAGAAATAAATTGGAGAATTTGGTGACAGCTGGCATGATCGAGGGGAAGAGAACAAGGGGAAGGCAGTTAAGTAAATACATGAATGGCTTGGCCACATGGTATCGTCGAGACAAGAACACAGAGCTGATCCCCGACTTTGAAATCACGTGAGATTGCAAAACATGACTGTGCACACATATTGGCCCGGCACATGATGATGATGTGAGATAAAAGACAGAAGGAGAAGAGAAGAATAATAGAATTTGCCACAGGATGTTATTTTTTCTCTCCCTGAATCTGATGTGGTGCATCTTTGACTACGTTAAAATTGTTGCTTGTGCAAACCTATTACTTCTTCTTTCAATAGCTTGAAATGTGTCTATAACTGCAATGTTGTCTCTTGTATGAATTTAACTGTCTTGTTTAGTTCACGCAATGATCCATAGAGTTTATCTTCCACTGCTGTCTCAGTAGGCCAGAAGGTTTGCTAGATATGTTGTATTTTGGGCAGTCTTGGAGTGTGTGCTCTGCTGTCTGTGGCGTCAATCCAAATGTGCACATGGCTGATTCGCCATCTTGAATTTTGTATACATCTGGTGCGTAATCTATTGTGTCCTGTTCTGAGGCGCAGAATAATGATTTGTTCAGGTCTGTTCATAAGGTGGTAGTCATCTTGAGCAGGTTTTGCTGGCTCTCTGATTTGATCATTCTTTTCTTTTGGTGTATGTAAAGGCTGCATCAGATTGTTCTTCTATTGCTCCTTCCTTAGCCATTCGATCAGCTGTCTTGTTTCCGGATACTCCACATTGAGATGGTATCCACTGTATTGTGACCTTAAACCTATTACAAATTCTTCAGGGAGAACAATATCAGTAAATGTATGGTTGTTTTGTTTACATCTGCAGGTGTCAATTGAAGGAAATATCGGCTGTGGAAAAACAGAAATGTTAAATTATTACAAGAAGACACAAAATTGTGAGGTAAATTATATTTTCTGATAGAGTCATATTGTTTTTTTTTTTGTTGCTATGTGTTTTATTGAGTTTAACATTTTATATTTACATTTTTATTAAATTAACAAAAAGAACAAACTATTAACTTCTGAAAGCGATATAACCTTCAGAAAATATTTATAGTTGTGAGGTGAGAAATATAATATTGGGTGAATGTCTAGGAAATCCTGGATGTGATGGGTTAACAGTTTCAATCAATCTTCTTGAGGAGGCCATTGAATGGCTCTGAAGAAGCACGCACGCGCGCGCGCGCACACACACACACACACACACACACACACACACTCTCTCTCTCTCTCTCTCTCTCTCTCTCTCTCTCTCTCTCTCTCTCTCTCTCTCTCTCTCTCTCTCTCTCTCTCTCTCTCATTCTCTCTCATCGTGCAGACCAAGATAGAAACTATTCAAGTCCCACACAACATTTATTATGAACAGGGCCTCCCTTGGAAGGCGAGGTGATCAGGGAAATCTACCAAAGACACTACAGGAAAAATAAACTCACTCCATTACAAAATTGTGTCCTTGTGTGTGGATCACCTCCTCACTAAGATCACAACCAAACTGTAACACAGTATTACATAACAAATGTGAACAACACAACGTCCACAATTTATAGACACAAATTCCAGGTTTCAACACAAAAATATATTGAGAAGAATAGTAGGTCTCAAGGAAATCCCATGTTTGGCCTGTGGATAACAATTACTCAACCAATAGTTCAAACACATGGATGCCAAATCAGTGTAAAATGTTACATGATTTCCCTCAACATAAAACCAACCAACAAATCACAAATCATTAACTCAATAAATCTTCAAATCTATCTGCTTAATGATGGTAACAGTCTCTCATGTTCATATCACTGTGGAGTCTGATCATAATTAAATATTCTCCCAAATAGCTCTGGGAAAAACTTCTTCTTCTGTATCAAATCCCCTGTGATAATGATCTGGTTCGTGTAAACTAAGCGGTACTGTCAACAATCCTGGCTCAACCCTGTTGTTGACATCCACAGTGATACTGGGTAGACCTAATCGTGATCTGATATATAAGTCTGCTATAAGGCCCAGTGAAGCTGAGGCCAGGGGTCAGTCAAAAAGTAGGAGTTCCTCTTCAGGCTGAGCAGAAGGTAGTTCCCAAATTGATTGTGGAAAATGAAAATAATGACGACCATCTAGCTGCTCTGGTTCAAACGATCAGAAAAATACTCAACTATCATCAGCAAGGCACTTCAGCACGACCAGTCTCATGTCAACAAGGCCATCCCCCAAACTTGGGGATATCACTGGAGCTCTTTCTCTACACAATTAGCTGTAGACTATGGACAGGGCTGGTACCAATCTCTGAATATACTGGTGGATATACATTCCTCAGTAGTACCGACAAATCCTTCAGTGATGCAGACAAATCCGTAGCGAACAATGATAAAACTCTCTTCCTTCCACATTAATTATCCAGTGGAACAAGATGTTGTAATCAGCCCCTTTGGTGTTAACACTGTTAAAATACTGGTTCTTCTTCTGGGGTTTTGCTCTAGGGCTTTGCTGGTATAAAACTGATATTTGAGCACATGGGGATACCTATCCTGGTATACCATGGCCTAAGGGTGTTGAGGCGGGGCAAGCAGTCTTGACACAGGAAAATACTCTTGCGGGATGCACAAGGTGAATTTCTCAGCTCATATAGAATGATGTAGACTGTCCCTTTAGTTCAGTTTAGTGAATCTGAACTTCACACCTCATACTCCACTTGTTGGTCTGATAAAAACATGATGGTACTCCCAGTGTAAGTTTTGCAACAGAGGAAAAGATGTTGAGCTGCCCATAAATGTGCTGGTCGACCATGTGGCTTGGGTCTTGTGTGATAATAAGCATCCCTGACACAAATGAAGAGAGTGTAAAACCAACCCCCTGTTAGTCAGGTTCAAAGCTCCTAACTTTTCATTTGCCAGCCTTTAACATTTCAATAGGTCTAAGTATCCTGAGTTCAGGACCTATCCACACCATCCTTCTCCCTGTCAATATAGAAATGCAAAAACCCTTCTGTACACATTTTAAATACAATCACAATTCATCGTAATAGAAATCTCACAAACATCAGAAACAAAGAGAAAGGTGGAGGATGTTACTAAATTACCCATCCCGCTTCTCCGGCGATGGAGCTCACTCCAACCTGATGTAATGAGAGTGTTATTTGCACATGGATCAACTCCTGCTCTCCATTGATGTGATGATGTCATAAGCATATAAACTCATTAAAAACAAGGACAGCAAGATAAAATAAGGTCACCAGAATTAGACCAAGTTGTCCTGTGGTGACAGAATTCTGGGTAATATAGACATGTTGTGATAGAGGCATTCGGTTGAAATAAGGTCATCCTGTTGAGACAGATGCATCTAGTTGAGACGATGTCATCCAGTTAAGACACAGGCATCACGATAAGACTCAAGGCGGTTTGAGATAAAGGCATGTTGATATAAGGTCAGCATGCCAACCCATCATCCCCCGTCTGTAATGCAAAGTTGGTCTTTATTCTCCTCAGATCAGACCTGGTTCACCAGTGCCCCCTTTCATCTCCTCCTTCCCACTGGGGAAAAGTTCGATCAACTTCACTAGCAATTATGGTGATCATTAATAGACCACTTTGTACATGTGAAACAATTCACACGAAGAAAAAAAACATATACTCATTCATGGATTAAAGCAGGATTCATCCAATATATATCCATCACACTTCAGCGAAAGTTCTAACACAAGAACCTCTTTTGGTCTTTTCCCAGCCCAACTCTTAGAAGTGGGTGGTTGTCGACCCCTGTTGGACCCACGGTTGCAAGCATATCAAGAGCACCCAATTCAGGAATGAATTCCACTATGGCAAATTCTTAAGACTGCTATTAGCCAGTCACTGAACATAAATATTCGGCAAGTCACCAACCATCATTGTGCAATGGTGGCGTAGTGGGCACATCTTGCAAGATATCTGGGTATATTGTACATCCATTTTTCCTTTCTTATGAGATTATAGCTCATAAGAAGAACACAACAATCACTCAAATACTCCCGCATCCTCATGAAAAAGATTACATGATTCAATCACACATTCTGAGCACAGGAGTTGTAAAACACAGACTCACAAGAACTTTCCACATCTGGAGTAAGAATGTGCAATGAAGTGCATCCATAGGGAATAGTCCCTACAGCACATAGGAAAGATGCAATTATGCATTGAGAGTGAGATTACATTCACAATCATATAGCAACAACACATAGCAGACAAACTGTTAAGCATGGTAAAACTTCAGCGGAACAGGCAGGTCATGTCTACAGAAAGCGAGGCAAATCAGGCTATCCTTCTCTCAATGAAGTTCTGATTTCACAGTCTACAATTCACGCACAAATACACTGATACCTGCGCTCCCTTTCATCTAGAAGCACAGTCATAGCATTTACAATGTATTTATAAGCCTTAACTGTGCTACAGAGAGCGAAATTGGGCATTATAATGAAAAATCCTCCCCTGGGCTAGGAGAGGGACTTGTCAGGCTGACATTTTCTGGGCAAGTGACAACTAAGTTTCGGACGGGTTCTAGCAAGCCTTGGCCGGAAATTGAACCAACCAATGGTCAGGCTCACTTTAGGATTCATACCCAGTCCATATAAGGAGCATCTACCTAGTACCCTGTTTTTCCAATTCTAGGAAATTGAAGGACGTACTAAATTTATCACAGTAGTTCAGTAAAGTGATTTTACTAAAAGGCTGTAATGTTGTTGTTTTTTTTAACCACATCTTCCAGCTGACTTTAATTTCTTGTTGATACAGATATTGTCAGTTTAATTTTGTTTTGTGATCTGTTGAAGATCGAGTTACTTTATGTATTCATTTATGTGGGGAAAAAAATTTCCGCCTATAACATATTGATTCACAGTACAGATGTTCTCCAATAACTCTCCATTTTTGTTCATGACCTCATGTCTATGCTTCCCTATGATCTCTTCAAAGCATGTGTTATCTGATCCTGTCTTGACATTCATATCACCCATCATAATTTTGGTATTTCCATTTCTTTGATTACCTATAATTCTCTGGAGTTTCATTGTAATTTGTGGGTGCGTAACATTGGATTACATTCATGTTTACTTTCTCTTGTGTGATTTTAAATGTTGCTGTTATTATTCTTGAATTCACTGCTTCTCTTTCTATTAGTGCTTTCTCTGCCTCTTTAGATAGCTTTAGGGCCACTCCCTCACTGTAGGAGACATTTCCCTCTGTATGACCTGAGAACAGCATTGTTTCACCTGAGCTTATAAGCTTTTTGCCTGTTGTGTTCCACTTTTTTTTGCATAATCTCAAAATGCTAATCTCATAGTATTTTAATTTAATAAATATATTTTGTGTGTGCAAAATAGTGTTCTCGAGTGACAACCAGTTGTTGATAAGTAGTCTGGCATAGCTGAATGAAAGTGTTGAAATCTAGGGTTGATCATCATACACTCCTAAATATCAAAACAGGCATACCCTAGACATAACCATAGCCGTTTCTAGTTGTTACAAAGGATTGTGGTAACCCTAGTGTCAACAATACTGTAACCCCTTGAAGAAATCTTCTCACTGAATGCCCTAAACCTTCAAATTCTAAGAAAAACCTACTAAAGTTGCCTCCCAACGGTGACAGACTTAGTCTGTGGGTCCCCTATAACAACTGCAGGGACCTGTATCTTTATAAGAATGGCATTTGTCTGTAAAGAATCGGTAAGTCTGCAACACTTGGATAACAAAACACTCCATTATAATTTAATGAATTTGTTTTACCTGACAGATCCTTCGAGAACCCGTTGACAAGTGGAGAAACATTCAAGGTTACAATGCTCTGGCAAGTTTCAGTATTTTGTAATTTATTATTATTATTTCTCCTCCTCCTCCTTCTTCTTCTTCTAACCATCCTTCTCTGCTGCTGCTTTATTTCCCAATGATATGTAATAGTAGAAAGAAACGAGACAACAAAGATGTGGTTCCTCCATTGAATGCTAAGAATCCCCTGAATGGCTAATAAGACCAGTATCCAAGTACTGCAAGAGGTCAGTTCACAAGCACACCAGGATAAGACAATCATGATTATTAGGTCATGTTATTTGACAAGGGAGTCTGAAGAAAGTTGTGACAACTGAGAATATTGAGGGTGTTAAAGATATAGATCAACAAAAGAAAAGATTTGCTGGAAGGATTAACAGAACAGCACAAAAAACTATCAGCAGTCATATTTACCCAGAGGACCAATGTTTGTGGAAGAACATGATCACCTATATCACTCAGCATGGCCCTTGATGATAAAGATTATGAGGCATAAGCCCCCCAACTATGTCCACATACCCTCCTCTCCTTAAGCCCTTCACCTGTCTCATGCCCAGCCCACAAGCTCTCCTACTTTGTTATCCCTTATAGCTATTTTCATGTTTTTTCCATGTTACAAATCAGTTTCTAATGTACTTCTACATGTACGTTCCCATATCTCTCTTATAAACTTCCAACACATGTTTCTTTTGCCATGTGAATTCTAGAAGAGCTTTCTAGCTGACTCATGTGTGTCTTACCTACTGCCAGCATCTTTTCTTGATTTACTGTTTGGCAGTGAAACTACTCAATTTAAATTGTATGTAAACTTCAACTTCTTATTATAAATATACTATTTTTAAAGGTTCAGAGTCAGCTGCAGTCGATTTGGGAGCAGATCGTTTTGCATTGATTTTGACAATGGTATAAGCGTGCTTTGTGGCGAAGGGGTTGCGAATGCAATTCGTAATCCTGAATACCGCATTCGAAACACATTGCGAGCGATTTGGCAGCAGACCGATTTGGGTTGGTTTTTACAAAATGGTAGGAGGTCATTCAGAAAGCAATGGCAAACTACTGAACATAAACTTGCCAAGAAATTACAAAAAGGCAAAACATGCTGCGGTTGACTGACGTGCTGTAAAGGATGTGCAACAACTAACTTTATGAGCATGCAGAAAGCTGAACATAAAATTTGTAGAAAAAAGACAAACAGTCAATTTTTCATTGGCAGTTATGAAGTAGTTAATTGTATTAGTAAATACTGTATGTCCATAAATTAAAGGATTCTGGCAGGAAAACAAGGCAAAATGATTTCTGACAGGAAAGACTCGTAGTTTGGCTGCTATATATGCAGCTTTCAACTTCAGGTTTATTTTTGTAGCCTTTAAACTTCTGCAGCCTATCTACTTGGCAACAGGTGGTTTGAAATTCTGTTAGATGAACTGAGTTTCAAAGCTGATGAGCTTGACCTATCTGGGTTCTCACAGTTCACCACTTTTTCATGTTAATACGAGTAAGAAAGTAATGCACCACATGTTTTATCTCACTGAATCCATCCATCCATCATGTGCCATGCCGGAAAGCGTGAGAGGTCATGACTCGCTATTTCACTCGATCACCAGAGTCGTGGATAAGTTCAGTGTTCTTGTCTCGACCATGCCATGTGGTCAAGCCATTCAGGTATTTACTTCTCGGTCTTCCCCTTGGTCTGTTCCCTTCATCTTGCCAGTTGTCGCCAAGTTCTCCAATTTATTTCTTCTCACATGCCCAAAAAATTGTTACTGTCTACGTCTAATTTCTCTAATCAATCTACGATTTTCATTTGTTTCTTGTAGGACTTGAATAGTAAAGATAAATCATGAAATGTTGTATTATTAAAATTTGGAATATTTCTATTGTTTGTATGAAATTGCACCACATTTAGACAATTAAAACAGCTACAGTAAGCCATTAAAATGCCATTTGTGAACAACTTGCATTACAAACAGCGAACCGCAATAGAATTTCTAGTGCTGGAAAAAGGAACCCGGTGAACAATCACAAACATGTGTGTACTGTGTATGTAATTTGTGTAGTCATCAGGAACACTGTCAATCACTCAGCTCAGAGAGTGAAAGCTTCAGAAAGTGAAGAAATGGAGTTTCATGATTGTGGCATGTTAAAAATAATTGGGGGTGGATCCCTAAATTATAATCGCCAACTGTTAAGAGAAACTTGAAATGACTCGATAAGACTCCCTAGGGGTGGAGGGTGATCACAAGTTGAAGTTTCCTAACAGCGGGTCAGTAGAGCCCCGGAAGGTCACAGCATTAAAGGAGGATAAAGCTCACTCTGGGAAATTTAAGATGCTTGTAGTTTTCCGTCCACACTAGGCTCCAATTGTATGTTTTGACTAATATAGTTTTCTAACTAGCACTCCAACACAACAAAAAAAACAATCAACAATTTGTTAAATATCATAACACTATAATGAGATATAATATGGGGTTTGGTTACTGTGTGCGTGTATGTTAGAGTGGAATATGGTATCATGTACACAAATCAGAATAACACCATCAACGATGTAACAAAATTAATCATCAGCACAGCTAAGAAACCAAGGTTCCAAAATCTACACTAATGCTCCGGTATACAGTCTCTTACAACATATATACGTCCAGTTGAAGTGAGTACTTTGTGACCGTGTAGTGTCAATGAACGCTCTACTCTGATTTAACACAAATGGAACTACAAAAGTTTATTTGTCACTTAATTTCCCGTTGAAACTATATTTGCTGTATCTCTGAAGACGAATGGAAATTGAAGATGTGCACGATCAAGACAATTAGTTGTTCGGAAATTGTGTAAATTCTCCAGCAGTGTTGCCAATCTGTTGTTTGTTCAAATAAATGTACGTAATAAATAATGGTAAAATGAATCTTCAATGCCGATACTTCTTATTGGCTGTATTAACGTTCTCAAGGCATTTTCTTCTGTTAACTGACTGTGACAGATGTCGAATTCTATTATGTGATACATCAAGCAATTGAATAGTAAATGTATCTTCTCAGGCATTAATGCTGTAAAGAATGTACTCAACGTAGCTTGCCTTCCATGAACAGCATTTTGGATTAAAACCATAAGGACAGATGAAATCGAATCGTTGACATGATTGTGTCAGAATCAATCGCTGTTTACTTTAATAAACAACTTATTAGTTGTAGCATATCATCCAATAGTCATCAAATTCTACCGTGCCTGGCGATCTCCCAGGGCGGCCGGTAAGTATATATTTGATATTGTATATTAAATGTTAGCTTAACAAACCTTTAAGTGATTGTTCTTGACTCACGATCTATGTCTTTCAACTCACCTTCCCTCCATTCTACAGGTCCATCCATTGCCATTCTGAATTCTCACTAAACAGTTGATTCATTTTCAGCAGAGTGTGTCATAATATCTTTTCTATCAGTAACTGTAATTGTCGTTTACACAGTATTTCATTTTCTTCATACTGCAGACTACAGACTGTTGAATGACTGAATATCGTTTCCCGGATGTGTTGTACTCAACCAAAATAATGACGTCATGTTAAGTTCCAAACACTTTTGTTCGTGTGTTAGAGAGTAAATTATATACAGTGACATCATGATAATAATCTGCATGCGACCTCGGCCCTCACTTGTATTTGGCTCTATCTTTTGAATGATAAATCGTTTATAACTCCAATATAAGTTAATAATACAATAACGGTTCATAATTACCGCTGTGCAGCCCCCATGCCAAGGAGCGATGGGGTTTATATATATATATTATATTTATAAATACCTTCCAGTCCTCCTTGTTCTTTAGGTGAAAACCAAAAATGGCCACTGCAACCAACCTTCATAAGACGACTCTGGATATTTTTCACAGTCCAGTTTAATACGACGATTTCGGAAACAAAACAGTCGCTCCACAGAAAGTCCCAAACATACCTGACAACTACACATACTATTCTAAAAAGGCGGCATAATATTAGCCGTGCCATAGTGACAAGAAACCGTGTCCGACCTAACTGCCTTTATCGTGACGTTTTCGTGCTTGCACCAAAACGTCTTGCACACTTTTCCTTCTTCTGAAACTAATTGTGTGCAAAGTGTGTCTTACAATCCATAGCCTGATCCAGGTGTATGGCACTCTTCTTCCAGAAACCATTCCTTCCTTGACTGTTTTCTCCAAACCACTATGATATTTAATATGGCCAAAATATTTCAGTTTCTGAGACATGAACTTAATAGCATACTATTGTAGGTGTTTGTTATCCACTGTTCAATAAATCTATTAATTGTAGTGGCATTGTCTCTTTCTGTTTCTGCTTTCTTGTTTTGATCAGTTCACACATTGTAAATTTGTATCTTGACATTTCTGCTTCTTCTTTTTCTCGAGGCATAGGTCCTCAACCAAGCCCAGCCAACCTATCTTTTGCCATTTCCTGTGCCATGTTCACCTTGTTAATAATCTCTGTCTCTAATGCTTTTCTCCATGTGTTTTTATGTCTCCCACTATTTTGTTTGCCCTGGGTTCTAATTATACTGTCCTCAGGTTTTCTCAGTGTGTCGCATCCAGTGCCAGAATTTTCTCCTCACCTCTTGATTCACGGGAAGTTCCATTTAGTTGGGGATTAAAAAAATTGCCTTATACTTCCAAGTCGACCCAGCTTAAATTGGTGGGGGAGGAATGGTCTAGGAAGTAAAAGTGACTGAATCCTCCCCAAATTTGAATACTACCACCTCCAAATCGGTTGTGCTGACGAACAAGTTTAAGGATGGGTTGAAGTTACTTTTTTCTGTGAATAGGACAGCATTCCATTGCAGTCTAATCCATCTGACACGTTGCTCTGCCCATTTCAGGTGCTGCTGACGATGTCTATGAGACAAGTTTGGCCCAACATAAGGTCGCCTTGCAGTAAAGCTTGTATCTCTGAGTCATCGTATGGCTGTTATTTGAGAGACTTGCCCACGTCTACCCACTGTTGCCTTTGCTGATTCTTCTTCTGTGTTCATCCGGAGAGTTTTTTTTCAGACATGATTGCGTTGTGCCTGTTTACAGCAGAGCCGACACATCCAACTTCTGCGGGAATTTATTGAACGGGTTAACCTTCCCAGAGCCTTTGTTATTTGACTTGTTAGGAGAAAACGATTCCTTAGGTGACTCAGCACAATATGACAATCTTGCGCAGGGATAGTAGGTGGGCCACTCTGAAGTCTATCCTAGGCACTGCCAGTGGTTCTGTCATATTCATTGAGATGTACAATAGTGCTGTGGTGGCAATTCATCCTTCTAGCAGTGGCTCACGAGCTCATTCTGGTCTCCAACATACCAATGGCTCGTTGGCGGTCGTTTTCCGATAGTCATGGCATTTCAAGCACATGTACTGGGTGTTTTGTCTCGACAGCCTTTTTATGCCGAGTATACTGCCACAATGTGTACACTTTTTAAGGGTCATAGCTGTTGGAAATTGTGTTGCACATGTAACTTTCATTGTTTTCATGTAGTCTGTACTCAAACCTGTGGGTTGAATCATGCACTTTCCATCCAGCAGCCATTCGCTCTATACCTCATGATAAACACTGGCAAAAATCCATTCCCATACTTGTTTTTCCATCTTCTCAGCATCAGCATATATAATAGTGGTGTCTTTTCAATGTGATTCAGTATATTTATGTATATCTAATATTTCTTAGCTATGTCCCTTCGTTTGTATTAAGCAGAAGACACGTGTTAATTGTTGTAACTTTAACTAAATAAATGTAAGGCTTTTGTGAATTAATTAACATAGTATTGTTTTTATTTAATAGGAGCTCATGTATGAGAACCCAGAAAGATGGGGAATGGCACTCCAGACTTATATTCAGCTAACAATGCTTCAGATGCATACAGTACCCCAGGTAAATTATGTCACTTTATATACAATGGGTAAATGTGCATGGGGTGTGTTCTAGCACTGTTGCTAGCACACTTACCTACAAGCCTTCTTATCTTTGTGAGGAGGCAGATTTGTAAAATTGACCTGGGTTACCAGGATTATGCAGTAGATTTTGGGAAATAAAGGCGGCTGCCATGATATTGACCACATGACCCCTCGAGTACCGATGGGTGTATTCAAATATGAGGCCAGCACCATATGCCCAAAGATATGTAAAATGAGTCTTTTACTTTTTTAATACATGTGGAATGCATGTAAAGTCCTCACCAACACCTACAATTCAATATGTAAATATGATTAGCTGTAAACTATGGTGTGTTTTAATGTAACCACTGACTTTTCTGTTATTTTTATTTATTTATCATGTGTTCATTTAGCATATTTCCATGTCCTTGAGACAAACAAAATTGTACATATGACCCAGAAAAATCCATTTTGACTTGCAAAGGATTAAAGAGCAAAGGATTAAAGAAACTCCTTTTAAATGTTCTATTATACTAGCAGAATAAAAACAGGACAAGATATTTTGTTGCTTTGGGTCTTGGTATCTCAAGTTTTAGTTTGTATGTGAAATGTCTGTCATACCGACTGTTTTAGCTGCATGCCTTTGAGAGTGTAGAAAAAAGACATTAATATATTTTTCTTAGAACCGCCTATTTATGAAACAACCACATAATCAATTGATTATTGCTCACTGGATTTAGGAGGTCAGGTGTTCCTTGCCAGTGAGAAGTCCTGATCGTTCGGGTCCCATCGATTGACGGACGTCGGTTGCGGCGATTGGGCAATCTTGAGCATAGCCTACGATGGGTAGCGTTGTGATATTCTGTTGTGATAATTTGGTGTGTCCAGTGTGTGCCGCGTGGTTACACACCCGCTTCACACGCGTGATCCGGGACTGTTTCCGGATCCGGTCAGGGATATGCACTACTGACGAGCTCAAATGAGGGTGAAACTCGAGTATAGTGCTTCCATATTGACGTGGATGGGCCTTAGGTTCATACCAGAATGCGATCGGCGTTGCCAGTAGTGGGTTGTGCTCAATATTTAAATTTCAAATCCCGAAACAACCACATAATCAATATATATATTGTTTAAACATATTTTTTTTTTGAGTTGCTGGTCATGAACAAGGGTGACTTGAGAAAACCTAAGGATAGTATAACAAGACCCTCCCTTGACTGAAATCCACAAGAAGACCAAAATAGTGGGAGACCTAAAAAGACACTGAGAAGAGAATTACAGACAAGAAATGAATAATATGGAGTGGACATGGATGGAGCTGCAGGAGAAACAAAAGATAAGATGGCTTGGCATGAGTTTGTTGACCTGTGACCCAATGGGGGGATCACGGGCCAAGGGAATAACAAGACAAGTGTGATAATGATGAAAAAAAATGCATGGTGAAAGAGATGAAAACTGCAATCAGGCTTTTCAATTCAGTAGCACTTCAAAGCAAATCAAAGTCTCTCTCTCTCTCTCTCTTTTTACTAGGAAAAACCAGTACGGCTGATGGAAAGATCAATTCACAGTGCCAAATATTGTTTTGTGGAGAATCTGTTCAGAAGGTAATAACAGTATAGTGTGCTTTTCATCATTATAGTGATTTGTTCAAAAATACAACAGTGATTATGGGGGGGGGGGGGGGGGGGGGGGGGGGGGGGGGAGAACTATTACATTTATAATGACAAACATTGCAAGTGTTTGAGTTGTTGAACCTTATTGTGTTGAATTTAGTTGATGCAGTTATTGCACACCATGAGAAACGGATTAGAATGAAACAGTTGGAAAATATAAATTATGGTCATTTGTTAACATCAGTGGAAGGCTGTAGCTGCATAAATTGGAACTTTTGTTGATAGCAGATGTTAAACCAAGTTGAGTAAACAGAATGACAGCTTTTGTTACGCTGAATTATTATTCTCTTCCTGTTATTTGCTGTTGGAGTAGAGACCCTCAACCAAATCACATCACACCATCCAATCTTTTGCTATCACACCTCTTCTAGAAGAGCTTCCTGTCCTCTTGGTAGGCTGAATTATTCCTTTTGCTATCACACCTCTTCTAGAAGAGCTTCCTATCCTCTTGGTAGGCTGAATTATTCCTTTTGCTATCACACCTCTCCTAGAAGAGCTTCCTATCCTCTTGGTAGGCTGAATTATTCCTTTTGCTATCACACCTCTCCTAGAAGAGCTTCCTATCCTCTTGGTAGGCTGAATTATTCCTTTTGCTATCACACCTCTTCTAGAAGAGCTTCCTATCCTCTTGGTAGGCTGAATTATTCCTTTTGCTATCACACCTCTTCTAGAAGAGCTTCCTATCCTCTTGGTAAGCTGAATTATTCCTTTTTCCTTCAGTCTTGTTCGTGGTTAGCTACTCTACAGTCAGCATATCTCTTCATGTCAAAGGAACACACAAGTCCCATTTTCTTTTAAAGGTGAAAACATGGGACAGGAGCAGCATTCAATCATTTTGTTTTAAAAATTAAAGATCACATTTCATAGCTCCATAAGAGATCCAGTTTCCTCTCATAGATCACAGGAGGAGAATCTCAGCACAGTGCATGAACTCTGTAGCATTGTGGATAATTCACTGTATGTATACCAAAATCACACATCTTATTTTTTTTTTTTAGTTAAAGTTTTCTAATTTTGAAATTTAGCCAGGTAATGGCTTATTTCACCTACTCTTTTTGATATCAAACTGCCATGGGATTTTTAATGTGCACAGTATTTACACAGGTTGTCTGAGTTTTTTGCTCTTGTCCAAGAAAGCTAGACATCTGATCCACTACCACGGGATCAGGGTAGAAAGAGAGTATACTATCCCTTTCTAATTTTGTAAACATCCAAACAGTCCACATGGTAAATTGAACCAGATCTGTGTGAGTTAAAGATGGACATTTTAACCTCTAAGCCACTCTACTGCATTGGCAATGTAAGAAATGTCTGTAGAAAGCATATGCACAAGTATAATTAAATTATGCATCATAATTCATTCTGTCATGGTCGGACTTCTTCGCCCCATATGTTTTATTTTGTTTTGGACATAATTTTGTCCTGCCTGTTTACAGCATAGGTGTGATATTTATGATAAACTAAAATGATGATAAATGATAAACTTAACTTAACTTAACTTAAATGATAAACTTAAGATAAACTAATCTAAACTAAACTAAACTGTGATATTTATGCCTTCTAGCTGATACATCCCACTTCTTCCTGGTATTTGTATCTTTCTGTGTTGATGGTTACACAATACTCATTGTCAGAGTCCAGAGAGGGTACAGTGATGCAGCGACATCGTTACGCCCGCCAGGCGACTTAGCTCCCAGTAGGGATGCAGGAACCTCGTTACGCCGCCAGGCGAGTAGTAGTTACCGGCCTGCAAGACTGCTGGCTGATGAGCGACCAGCGGTCAGGCCAGGACGATGCTAAACGCACGCACGCCTCGTGAAGCCACCTGAGGTGGGAGGCAAGTGGCGAACTAGCGGCAGACAGCTCTGGGATACGGACTTGGACGGACGCAAGATAGAGAGAAAGGCGTTGTGTGGTTTCTGTGCTGAAAGTCGAGTGTCTGAACATCTTGAATGTTAGACTTGTGAGCTGTATGGTAGATGTAAGTGCATTGAAGTATTACGTATATATTGTTGTGATCATCGTTCTGTATTTAATGTGTGAATAGATCCATTGAACGGTGTGTCGTTGAGTCTTACGTCAAATCACGTTGTACTTGTACTGTCTCACATGTGTTAGGTTAGCGAGCCAAAGTTAAGACCCTGACATGTGTGAACGTGGTGGCATTCGTCCGGCTTTGAAATGAACGTGGTGGCATTCGTCCGGCTTTGAAATGAACGTGGTGGCATTCGTTCGGCTTTGAAATGAACGTGTTTATGTGATTAACGATTTAAAACTAGAGTTTGTGAACTTAGAATTTTTGTCAAACTTTATAGTACATGTAAATGTGATCGTGGAAGGCTCATTTTGATTTATTACTACATTATTTAAACATGTGTAAGACTAGTTGTAAACGTACAGTGCATACATATTGTTTGATCTTGTAAGCGTGTAAAACATTTGTGATTTGTGAAACTTGTCACCGTTTTGACCTTGTCGACATTGTGATCTTGTCGCCATTGTGACCTTGTCGCCATCTTGTAAACTTGATGTCTATGTCCTTACTGAATGTCATCTTGATGTAAGTGATGTGTCATCAATGTTGTAGAGTGTTGAGATACATGTAGATTGTCTTTGTGCATTGAGTTTGTGGAAAGCAGAAAGTTTTGGAAAGAAAGTAACTTGTATTGAAAAAAAATTGTTGACGGACAAACTTACGACCTACAATTACACTCAACGCCATACAAACCTAATCAATACTTAGTGACAAGCAGGCACACACCAACAAATAGACGCTAATTTATTTTCCTCCAAAAACAAAGCAGGTTTTCCGTACCATCCGAAACCTTGCCGTAGAGGTCATTTGTGGTTCGAAGTAGCGACCCTACAGTTCCTAGCCCGATTTCCAACCGTTCTTCACCGCATCCGGGGCACTTGAGTATATTTTTCTTTTCATTTACTTTAAGGATGCAATTTTAGGCACGTATTGTCAAAATAAGTCAATTGTAAATTGCTCATTACTAACCACTTATAACATATTTTGTGTGGCTGGTATTTCATTGACATTGTCCATCATGTCTTCATTATTTGATTTCATCGATATGGGGATAAAATTACAGTTGACAGGTGATGAATTAACAAAATGGAGTGAGAATAAATACTCTGAATACCTATTAGTACAAGAGAAAGCTAATGAACGCGATGAAAGAGCGGCTGAAAGAACATTAAAGCAGGCAGAGATGGCTGCCAAGCAAGTAGAGGCAGAAACAGCTTTAAAGCAAGCAGAAGTAGAACTGGCTGCGAAGACAAAGCAAGCCGAATTAGAACTCACTGCAAAGACAAAGCAAGCTGAGATAGATAGTGAACTAAAGAAAGCAGAAATGGAACGAGAAACAGAACTGAAGAAGGCAGAAATTGCAGCTCAGAGTAAGAGAGAAGAACTGGAGTTACAGTTGAAGATGAAACAACTTGACACTGAGACTGCGATTAACAAAGAGTCTAAGAAATCTGAGAGACTAGAGAAAGAAAACCAGTACAAGAAATATCAAGGTATTGTACGTAATTATACCTCGGGTGACTGCATCGCAGCCTTTACCCAAAATTTTGAAACTTTAATGGAACATTACCAAGTTCCACTGTCTGAATGGAATATTGTTTATATGAGGAGTTTATCAGGGGAACCTCTTAAAGTCATTGAAACCATCCCCAAAGACCTCAGAAAAGATTACCATTATCTGAAATCTAAGATTATGGCACATTTTATGTTAGATGAGGCAGGTTACAGAGAACAATTCAGTAAGTTGAGCCCAAAACCGACTCAAACGTTCTCTGATTACCTCTGCTTAGTCCGAGATATATTCACCAAATGGACTTCAGCAGCTAAAATTGACAAAAATTATCAGAGACTAGAAGATCTGATCATTAGAGATAAAATCATTTCATCCATTCCATCAGCATTTTCAAAATTTTTGCAAGAGAATGAATGCACCAGTGTAGATGAGATTGAGAGACGTGGTTCAGTATATTACACAGCCAACAAACATTGTTTTGCCAGTGAAGCTACTGACATTAATTTTGTAGCAGCGGCTAATTATGACAAACCCTATAGTAGGCAGAAACCTCATAGGCCTACCTCTGAGAAGTTTAATCACTGCACTTTTTGTAAATTTTCACATCATCAGAATGAAATGTGCGATAAGCACCCAGGATACCATACTTACCTACTAAACATGGTAAACAGACAAGATAAGGAGCGTAAATCCTTCAGAAGTTTGCGTAAATGTTTCCTCTGTAAGGCGTACGGACACCATCGGAAAGATTGTAAAGGCAGGCAAATGACCAACAAAGCAAATGCCGCCTTGTTTGACAGTTCGTCGTCTGATGAAGAACAGCCAGAGAAACATCCTGTGAACTCAGCACAGGCTTTTGACATATTTAGCGCAAATAAATGCTCTGTTTGTAACACCTTTTATGAAGATGGTATTTTAACATGCGGTCACGCCATCCCTATTGCCAATGAAGAAGCTAACTTGGTAGTAGATTCAAAAGGCAAGATAATCGTCCATCACGGATATGTGAATGGCAAGTCTGCTGCGGCCCTTCGTGATACGGGCAGTTCACTCATTGGTCTGAAGAGAACGTTCATAATGCCTACAGACTATACAGGCAGGCACGTAACATGCAGAACATTCTCAGGCAATATTGAGAAATACCCATTAGCATGGGCATATATTGAAACACCTTTCCTCACTGGGAAAGTAAAGTGCGCTGCATTAACAAACCCAGTGTGTGATGTAATTATTGGAAATTTACCAGAGGTGAATGACAAACCTCATGACATAACATCTATGTGTATTGATGATAACATAACATCACCATCCAATGTCATCATTGAAAATGTCACACCACCTATTGATTGTATGGTAGCTAAGGTAGCACTAAGTTCTCATGACATCATTGATAACATTGTTCCATCACCATCTGATATCATTGAATGTGTGAACGCAGTAACTAGATCTACTGCTAGAGTGCAAGATGAAATTAATCAAACTGAGGCTATACAAATGCTTAGCCCAGTATCACTACCTACTAACACCATGAAGGAAACGTTTGTAACAGCTCAAAAAGCTGACCCTTCATTATCAAAATACTTTAACCTGATCGGCCAAAAGCCAAAGGTAACCAAGAATGTAAAATGGCATTTTGCTGTGAAAAACGATATACTCACCAGGTATTACACCAGAGGTGACAATACAACAGAGCAAACTGTTTTGCCAACTAATTATCGCAAGCAAGCCTTACATCTTGCCCACGATATACCTCTTGCAGGGCATATGGCATACGTTAAGACCAGATCAAGGTTACTGACACAGTTTCATTGGCCAAAGTTTTGCAATGACATTAAAGAATATTGCAGAAGTTGTGACACCTGCCAGAAACTGGTAAAAAAAGGTAAACACCCACAGGCAAAGTTGCAAGTTACTGACTTAGCCAGTCGACCTTTTGAAAAACTATCTGTCGACATAGTGGGCCCTCTTAATCATACAACAAATAGAGGGAATAAATATATTCTAACTGTCATTGATCAATGTAGTCGCTGGCCAGAAGCTATTCCGCTAAAGAACATAACTGCCAATGATATAATGGAAGTGTTCTTCCATATTTTTTCTCGGATAGGTTTTCCAGATACTATCCAATCTGATAGGGGCACTCAGTTTATTGCCGCATCTACCCAAGCTTTCACCAAAATGTTGGGAGTGAAGCAATGTTTCAATTCCCCGTACCATCCTCACAGTAGTGGAGTAATAGAAAAATTTAACGGGGATCTAAAGCACATGCTTGCCAAAGTAACGCAAGAGCACCCCAATAACTGGGATGTATATCTACCAGCTATTCTTTTTGCTTATCGCGAGGTACCACAGTCTAGTACCGGTTTCTCTCCTTTTGAACTTATCTATGGTGCCAAACCACGGGGCCCATTGACCATTTATCACTAAATGTTAACTGACTCTACTCCAGTACTTAAACCCATATCATCATACGTATATGTCACATCATTGCGTGAAAGAATCATCAAATCTTGTGTTATTGCAAAGAATGCACTAAAGGTAGCTGGTGCTACTTATAGACAGTATGCTGACAAAGGTAACAGGACAATAACGTTGACACCTGGACAGGACGTTCTTCTTCTACTACCTAGTGACAGACACTTATTGACTGATTCTTGGCAGGGACCTTTTAAAGTGACGAGACAGATTTCACCTGTAGACTACGAAATCCAAATAAAAGACAAACACAAAATATTTCACATAAATATGCTAAGACCTTACCACAACAGAGACAACGAACAAGACGATACGACAGCTTGTACAGTGATAATAGATCACGAAGATGACGATGTTAGTGACGAGATTCCAACACCTGCATTAGACACGACAAACTGCTTGAAGGAGATCAAAATCAACCCAAAGTTGACTCAAGCAGAGACAAACAGGTGCAAACAGCTTATACAACAGTACAACACCATCTTTTCCAACAACCCAGGACAAACAGAATTAGTACAGCATCACATCACACTCGCATCAAACACACCCATAAGATGCAGACCATACACCATCCCATTACATTACAAAGAACATTTACATCAGGAGATCATCAACTTAGAGAAAAACAACATCATAAGACGATCCCAATCAGACTTCTCATCTCCAATGGTGATAATACGCAAAAAGGACTATACAATAAGACTGTGTATCGACTATCGAAAGCTAAATAAAATAACTGTTCTAGATTTGGAGCCAATGGCAAACGCTGACGATCTTCTGACAGAACTGACAGACGCTAGGTTCTTCACGAAGATAGATATGACTAAAGGATATTATCAGATAGAAGTAGACGAACAGAGCAGACATCTGACAGCATTTGCCACACCGTGGGGACTGTACGAATGGTGCAAACTTCCATTTGGGTTAGTAAATGCCCCAGCCACCTTCGTACGTATGACACGACTTCTTTTAGTAGACATTCCTAACATAATTTGCTATATAGACGACATCTGTGTTCACACAGAGACGATGACAGAGCACATTAAGACGTTAGAACAGACATTTGAACGTATTAGACAGCACGGACTGACTGTAAAGCCTGCGAAAGTAGACATAGCCTACCAGGAAATATCTTTCTTGGGGTACAAAATATCCAACGGCTTTGTCATGACAGACGATAACATTGTGTCAAAGATACTAAAACTCTCACTTCCGACTACAAAGAAACAAGTCAGAAGTTTGTTGGGACTAATAAACTATTACCGGCAGTTCATTCCTGATTTTTCCGAACTGACCGAAGTGTTTACTAATTTACTAACAAAAGATAAACCAGATAAAATTGTACACAATGAATGCCTAAAAATTGCATTCCATAAAGTAATAGCATGTTTTTCTGATAACAGTTCAAATAATCTCATCCTGAAATTGCCCAACCTCAATTTACCTTTCAGATTGCGTACAGATGCTAGCTCCGTGGCGATTGGAGCAGTCTTGTTGCAAGAGTACAATAACATCCTCCATCCAGTGTACTTCGTATCAAGGAAACTAAATCCCAGAGAACGGGCATGGTCTATCCCTCAATTGGAAGCCCTAGCTTTAGTAGTAGGTATAACCAAATTGTCCAGATTTCTTCTAGGACGGCATTTCATCGTGGAATCTGACAGCAGCCCGTTGCGTTTTATAAATTCAGGTGTACCGTCAAACCATATGGTAGCGCGCTGGTCTTTGAAACTTCAAGATTATAGCTTTGAGGTTCGACATATCCCAGGCAGATCCAATTCAATTGCCGATCTTTTGTCCCGTTGTCCAACCGACCCAGTAAGCACCAATGTCTGAGTGCAGTGTGTACAAATACACTCAGACCGACACAGCCATTTACCAGTGAATATATTTTTTCTATTCACAAAAAGCTGTGCAATGTCTACAATATTGTGATAGGGGTTACTCCCATTATATATAGTGTTCTTATTTTACTAATTCATGTAGTGATTGTCGTGTATAACTGTGTAGTGTGTGGTAGAAAGCGAACTTTATTAATTGTATATACCAACAACAAAAACAGTGTCACATTCGCTCAAAAACTTACCGTAAGCGAACTATCCAATTTGACAGTGACATCTGCGTGTGGAACATTCCAGGGATATTTTTAAAGACGTGTGTGAACGTGTAAACTAAACATTGACAGCTACACCATTGCAGTGAACCGAAATCCATAGTGTTCGGTAGTGAAACATCCAACACATGAACAGTCAATCGTAATCCAGAAGGTTTTGTAGTGAAACATCCAACACATGAACTGTGAGAACATGGTACTTTCCGTAACTACATCAAACCGGAACAAGTGTGTTCTGCAAGCTTAAACATCAGCTGATTTTAGTGTTCGTGTGTACTTCCAGATTAGTTAGAAATTTAGAGCAAAATTAGCAGACGACAAATAAAAGTTTAAAAAGCTATGACGATTTTAAAATCTTTAGGAATCAACAAACTTAAATACACGAATTGTGTGTTTATATATTTAAGTAGTGTAATCTTAAAATCATATCTTGATTAATGTATTCATATTACCGACTTTTTCTCGTTAATATGAAGAAACGTCAAGCAATGACGCTAAGAAATAGGATAATTATTGTAAATTATTGTATTTCATAAATGTTAAAATTATTTCCCTTTCATTTAGTTGTTATTACAGCATTACACAAAGGGCCATAATTTGAAATGTATTCAGTAGTGTGTTGTGTATAAATAGACATGCTGTTGCCAGATTGGCGACACAACAGGTAGACATCTACTGGGCATGGCAGAGGGTTGCCGACATTGCAGACCAACACAAGAGCTACTGGCCAAATAAGGTCAGGGTTTGAGCGTTTTATGCGACTTATAAACAGCCGCATTTCGGTCTAGCTAGATGGTTTTTGTTTCAAGAACCATATTATTACTTTTTTTTCTGAATGCTGCGAGGTAGATGCGTGAAGCTGGTACTACCGATCTGACTGGGTCGTTAATGCAATTGAGGTAATCAGCCATCGAGAGGATGAAACCTGGCATGTGTTAAAGGTTGAACACCACATGTCGTTGAATGCAACTTCCATTTCTTATATATTTCTATGGCATATGTGTATTTATTTGTATGTTGATACCAATGTATATAACAATAGAAGGGTAGACTCTGACAAGGTTAGAATATTAACCCAGTATGTACATATATTATACATGAAAGATGACATCTTTCATGAATTTGCCGGGGGAGCGTGTCAGAGTCCAGAGAGGGTACAGTGATGCAGGAACCTCGTTACGCCGCCAGGCGAGTAGTAGTTACCGGCCTGCAAGACTGCTGGCTGATGAGCGACCAGCGGTCAGGCCAGGACGACGCTAAACGCACGCACGCCTCGTGAAGCCACCTGAGGTGGGAGGCAAGTGGCGAACTAGCGGCAGACAGCTCTGGGACACGGACTTGGACGGACGCAAGATAGAGAGAAAGGCGTTGTGTGGTTTCTGTGCTGAAAGTCGAGTGTCTGAACATCTTGAATGTTAGACTTGTGAGCTGTATGGTAGATGTAAGTGCATTGAAGTATTACGTATATATTGTTGTGATCATCGTTCTGTATTTAATGTGTGAATAAATCCATTGAACGGTGTGTCGTTGAGTCTTACGTCAAATCACGTTGTACTTGTACTGTCTCACATGTGTTAGGTTAGCGAGCCAAAGTTAAGACCCTGACACTCATCCTGTTTTGTTTTGTGTTATACTGCTGAAATTACCACACGATTTACCAAATTATAATTTTCTGAAAGTGTCTGGAAAAGAAAGGCAATGAAGAAGGGAACTGTCCACCCCACTTCATATGTCACAGTCTAGAATATATAACAACCTAATATTTCACACCTCAATGGTAGTTTCAGCGATGTGACCACCTCAGCTTCTGGCCTAGGGGTTAGCATCTTTCTCCGTAATCCCGTATACTCTCGTAAGTGACGGGATGTGCGCGAGAATTGGTAGCGGTTCTCGCCGCGTCGGTAACTTACGGGGTATGTGAGCTGGTCGCTCAGAAAGCAATGGCAAACTACTGAGCCTAGTGCATCAACAGCAGCTGAAAAATGCTGGTGTTGACTGCAATGTTCTGTAAGGGATATGCAACCTTTATAAGGTGCCATTGCCTGGTTGAATCAAGCAGTTAGATCTATAACTAATCACAAAAGGGATATGCAAAAAAAAAAAAAAAAAAAAAAAATAACATGGAGAAATAATATGCAGGAAAGGAAAATTTTGTTCATCAGAAAGGTTTTGATACAGTTCACATATTTGTTCCAGTGGGAAAATGCCAGAGATTGAATATCTTATACTCACAGAATGGTTTCAATGGATTATTGAGACACAGAAAGTTCATCTGGATCTCATTGGTAAGCATTATTTTCTGTTATATAGCATATAGGTAAGGATATAGTACACACACATGTTACCAGGACCATGAGAGAAAGCAAAGAATAATAACACTAACCTACCATGCTTGATGTAAGAGGACACTAAGGAGGGTTGAGTGAGACTGGCTACCTCATCATGGAGAAAAAATGTAGCTGCAAAATCCAGCCAATCATGAACAAGCCTAGTAGTATAGAAAGAGTCAAAATGATACCACCACTCTCATTTAGTTAGTTAGTTAGTTAGTTAGTTAGTCAGTCAAGGTTCCAACTTCACGGCAACAGGTCTCCATTATGCTCCATTCCCATGCCAGCGAATATCACACAAAATGCTCCCCACTGTCCAATGTGAAAAGTGTAATAGACAGGAGTCTCGGCAATCCAACAAGCCCACACAGGTACACTGTGCACAATGCCGCCGTCAGAATGTCAACACAAAATTCATCCACGAATACCACAGTTCATCGTCGATGGACTCGGCCTGAAAGAGTCACCAGAAAGACCTCATTGACCCAGGTTTTCTCACATGGCTCGGTCTCTCGAACTCCGCAGCTTCAGCGCCGACTCCCAGGAGTCTCCCGAAAAATGCACTTGTGAACCGAAAGGGCAAAACAGTCAATTCAGCAACCGCCAATAGCCATTGTTCTGAACATGCAGTTCACTGTACAGGACAGATGTAAAAGCATTCCATGTGAATTTCACAGCTCACGGTGTCGCCCACTCACTCACTCATTAGCAGAGCGACGGAACCATGTACTACCAGTCCAAGATGAGGAAAATGAGATTGCAAACTGTAGCCACAAGCATAAACACGCCATAGGCCTTAACGGCACAACGCCTAACCGCCATGCTGGCAACCAGAAGTCGCCACCCTCATTTAACCCGCAATAGATCAATTCTCGCCCCCACCAAAATATACAGGACTCTGTTTTGAAACAACTGACATTAATCAGAAACTCACATTTTGAGCAAGGAATACATGGTTTGTGCTTGTATTAAAAAACATCCTATAGTAATATTAGTTTTTCATTAATTTCAGTATATCTACGGACTGATCCTGAAATTTTACATGAAAGAATCATGAAGCGATGTCGACCTGAAGAGAAATGCATTCCACTCGTAAGTTCATGAGGGCTGCTGTTTGTAAGACTAAAGTCAGTATGCCCTAATTATATAGGCTTATTGGTGACATGGTCACTTTTGTGTGATACTGGTGACTATTATGTGGAGTGTACTAGAAGTGACTTTGTTATGGTGCATGAGCCTCTATATTATCTTTAACTTCAAATTATTTGTTAAGCTAGTTTACTGTAGCAATATAAAATTTTATGTACAAGCTAAGAATTATGTTTTTAAGTATCCTTTTAACTATTGTTTACATCAGTTTTAACGCCTATGCCTTGGCACTGTCAGTGGTTCAGTACTTCCTTATTTGTGTATATCTCTCCTCTCTCTGTGGTTTGGGGTAATATTATTTGTTTTCTTGCTATGCCACACAGTTTTTAATTAGGGTGGGGACCGGTTCCCCTTCCTAGCTACCATTTCTTCTTAGGTTGTTCTGAAAATTCTTCTGCTGCATTCATCCGGAGAGTTTTTTCGGACGTGATTGCGTTGTGCCTGTTTACACCAGAGCTACGTTTCTTGCGCCGTTAGGCCGACACATCCGACTTCTGTGGGCATTTGTTGACCGGGTTAACCCACCTGTGAAAATTATTATGAAACATAAAAATAACATTATTAATTATAAATTAATTATAAAACCAAAACATACCGTAAGAAACAGCCCTGTTGCAGACTTGTATCATGTTTTTTCTCCTCTAGTAAAATGTAACCATTTTATGAATGGAAGGCTACCTCGGAATGTTTTTTTACTGGAAATTTAAAACATAGAGGTAGTCCCATCACAGATACTGCCATTTGGGTGTGAAGTGTTAGGCCGTAATACATTCTACACCATGTCGTATAAGGTGAGGTTCCCTTCCTCATTGTCTGTCCTTCCCAGGACAGTTCTGATAATTGGTGTTCATTTTATAAGGCAGGGCTGTATTGGTTTGGGGAAAAAATAATCCTGCCTCTGCTGGGGATTGACCCTGGACCACTGTCTTGGCAGGCAAACACACTAACCACTTAAAAATGCTACTGTATAAAAAGTATCTATAGTTTATGGACTTTTAATTGGTCACAGAAGCATTTAGCATTACATATTTTATACTTTCATTTGTCTGTACAAATACTGTGAGTATTACTGGACAAACATAATGAGATATGTGATCACCCTCCCCCAGGACTACCTTAAAAACTCTGCACCAAGCTTCACGAAGGACTGGCTTGTACACAAGAGATTTCCTTGTCCCGCAGAAGTTTTGGTAAGATATATATATGACATTGGAGTTAAATGTTGAATTTGCCTATATATTATTGTAGAGTACACGAATCAAGAAGAAGAACAAATACTGAATTCTGCCAGATCTGAACATAAAAGAAAATGGGCCTGTAAACTGTATCATATCTTAGAAGCTGAAATACTTTAGGCATATTAAACAACATACAGTGCAAACAGCTTAAGGCGATCTTGGATATGATGAATTTCTGTTGTGAAGAACAATATTGTATTGTATGTTGTAAATACATTACTATATGCTTGGGCTCTTATAAGAGGAATTTCTGATAAGAAGAACTATTTATTGGGTCTCAGGTGAGTTCACCTTATCAGGTCTGCACAGTAGTAGCTTAGAAAGAACAGATAGAGAGTATGATATCTGGTAGAAGAGGCAGCCGTCATCCAGCATGAGACACATTGAGCATGAAAATGCATGAGGCAGAGAAATTGGTGAAAGATCAACATTGTCTGTGGCTAAAGGGATAGTGAACACAGTTTCACAATCCTGACAAACCTGGTTTGAAGTCAGCTTCAGGCAGTTTGAAAGCAGACAGCTTTGCATTGATTTTCACAATAGTAAGCACATAAGAATGCAATGGCAATCTACTGAACAAATAATTCTCTTGAAAATCACAAACAGCAAAGAAAAAATACTGGTGTTTATTGTATTGTTTATTATTAAATGCACATACAACTAAGTTAGAATGTCAGCTTTTTATTACTCTTGATCCACGGCATTCTATTAATATTTCTGTAACATTTAAGTTCAAAAGCCCTGAGGTTTTCTTGAGTGACTGTGAAGTGGTCCGAGAACTCACATTCATATGTTTCCACAGGAAAGATGCATGTTCTTAAAATGTTTACTTTGATTTGTTTGCTAATTATTTTGTTAATCTGTGCATTGCTATGGCCAATCTCCTTCAGACTTCATTTGCACTATCTGTTTGAGCGGACGAGCATATCAACTGAGTTCTGGAACTGGATTTCCACCAATTATGAGCAAATAATACTTTCTAATATAGCCTGAGAAGATATAAAAGTCTTAGACACTAATAGTACAGGTGTGGAAAAAGAAAGGCAATATGAGAGAGTGTGAAAAGTATGTAGGATATGTTAATGAAGCAACATGTGATCAATCATGAACGCCTCAGTTCCAGTATGTAGGGATGGCAGAGGACGTCCTCTTAATTTATATAATGTCTGTCTTAAACAGCCGTTTAGTCCCAAGTACAGACACCAATCGTTTGAGTCGCTGTGCATTACTCAAAGTCACACACAAAAAGTTACTCTTAGCATCTGTGCCAACTTACAGGAATGACGTGAAGGACTAGCCATTTTGGACCGACTGGGCCACCAACTTGACTGTCACAGATTCGCTTCATTTGCCTCGCATTCATCTTGGATGCTCGATCGATGGTTCTGTCTTGATGCACTCTATCTATACCAACTTCTGGACATGCTTCTTTAAACTTCTTCACTGGTTAACACTGCTGAAAACAATTTCATGTCCATTCAATTCAACACCGCTGGCCTAACTGTCGTTCCTGAAGTTTCTCCAGCGTGATGTCACTTTCCGTCGCGTGATGTTCCCGAGATGGCAGCCTCGGCTACTTTCATTTTCGCTTTCAGCATCTCAATGCTAAGTTCTGTTCAACCTTCTGCGTGTCCCATCTTCTAACATGATTTTGTGAAGAATCTAACTGTTCTCTTGTTAATACTAATCTAGCTGGTTCTTGTTGACAATAGATACATGGCAGCAGTCAATATAGGAGTGACACAGGGATGTGCACTCTCTCCTCTGCTATTTAACATCTATATAGACAGAATATCCAAAGAAGTAAGCCTTGAAAGAGCTGATTCAGAAAATTTCAAACTTTTTATATTATATGAAATAAGAGACCCAAATGAGCTGTTATTTGCAGATGTTCAGTTCCTTTTTTACGGTGACGAGGGCAGACTGCAAAATCATATTAATAAGCTAAGTTCACCATGCAGACGATACAATATAAATGTAAAATACAACCAACTTGAAAATAATTTGGGTTAGCAGATCTCCTGGATGTACAGATAAATAGTACCTCACTGAAGCAAGTTAAAGAATTTAAATATCTAGAAAGTACAATGACAGAATAAACTGAGCAATCAGAATCAGGTATTAAAAAAAACAAATGCTTGTGAATACCAACTGATGCTGATACTGAAACATTCAAACAAACGAAGGATACAGCTCTCTCTGAGCTGTGAATTTCACGTGGAATGCTTTTGCAGGCGGGAATCATCGCTGTAGCTACGGAGTTCATGCCTTGGGCGGCGCTTTCGGTGGGTCGCCCTGCAGAAAGAGGCCGAGCCATATGGGATACAACCCGGGGCAATGAAGTCTTTTTGGTGACTGCCGTTTCCATCGACGATGAACTGTATTTTTCGTGGAGGACTTTTGTGTTGGCATTCTGGCGGCGGCATTATGCACAGTGTACCTGTGGCTGTTGGCTTG
This sequence comes from Cepaea nemoralis, assembly GCA_014155875.1. Lineage (NCBI taxonomy): Eukaryota > Metazoa > Mollusca > Gastropoda > Stylommatophora > Helicidae > Cepaea > Cepaea nemoralis. The sequence continues at coordinate 426,269 of JACEFZ010015864.1, forward strand.
CCGATACTCCTGTCTATTCCATTGTTCACATGGGGCAGTGGGGAGCATTTTGTGTGATATTCACTGGCACAGGAATGGAGCAATATGGGGGTGACCCATTGCCGTAAAGTTGGAACCGCGACTAACTAACTAACATATACAGGCCCTTGTGAGAAGATTGACAAAAACTCAAACGAATAACGGACACTACATTGAGAAATAAATTTTTGAAGCGCAGACTTAGGGTTTCATTTCAGTGTGAATTTTATTTTTTGTTTGTTTGTTTTTTTTGCCTATTGAATGAAATTAAAAATTACGAGGCATTACTTATCGACCATCCCTTGTGTGTGTGTGTGTGCGTGCATGCGTGTGCGCACATGAGCGCACACACACACACTTGTTATTACGCAGGTATTGTTATTTTTGCAGGTAATAGATGGCAATCCTGCACTGGAAAAGATGGCAGAATCATATGAACAGCACAGGAGTAAAATTGTTAATCCGCTTACCTGCTAATTTGAAATTCTGACATCAAAGGACCAAAATGGACGTGACCAAGTGTGGGCAGTTTTTCTTTTTGTAAAAACTTTATGTTTGAGCAAACATACTCTGATTTTTAATTACCCTGAAACAATTTTGTTATGTGGTCAAGACATGATGAATTTCTTGTGGTCTTAAACTTGAGATGAGACTTTAAGCCTCATTGAACCGTATCTTAGTGTAGTCCATGCCAGGTAATGTTGGTTATCATGTCTGTCCACAGCCTTATGCTTCATTTACTGCCAATTATTTCTGATAATGGTGTTTAGTCTTCCCATGATGTCAAACTAACATCTTCATGGTCTACTCCTGCCTCTCTTCCTCTCCAACTGTTTATGGCCTACTCCATCTTTCCCCTTCTCATGATGTGCCCAGAGAATGTAGATTGTCTACTTCTGGTGCAAGAAACCAGATCTCTTCGTGAGTTAACTTCTTTCAAGATATTTTCATTACTTTTTTGATATATTAATGATGTTCTCAACATTCTTCTATATTTCTTCCATAAAATTACATCTCTATTAGTTAGTTGCATATCCTTTACAGGATGTCGCAGTCAACCTCAGCATTTTTGTGGCTGTTTGAGAGTTCTTGGCAAGTTTACGTCCAGTAGATTGCCATTGCTTTCTAAGTGACCATCACTCATACCATTTTGTGAAAACCAATGCAAGGCAGTCTGCTGCCAAATCGCCCGCAGCTGTGTTTTGAAAAGGATATGCAGGATTATGAAATGTGCCCGTAACCCATTCGCCACAGAGCTGGTAGTTTCCACATAATTCTTCAATAACTCACTGATTGTCCATGGTTCACTTCCATATGTCAGGTTGGCCCAATATGGTTCTTAAGAACTGTCTTTCTCACCCCAGTTGATATATTGCAGAGAATATTCTACATCTTGTGAAATGCTGCTTTTGGTAAGTCTATTCTACATTTCACTTCCTTCATACATCTTCCATCTGCCGTTATCAAAGTACCTAAATACTTGAACACACATTGTTTGTAATTACTGTAATTGCTAAATTGTAATTTTTTATTTTAGCTATTCGGATTAAAATCTTTGTTTTGACTTCCCGTTAACAGTTCTATCTACCATTTCTTGTAACTGCATTTAATTTTCAGCTATCAAAACTGCCTTCAACATATTGCAGGTTTTTTATATAATGCCCACAAACTGATATTCCTGGCAGAATGGCATATGTTGTATGAAACTTATCATTTCACTGTACAGATTGAATGGTTCAAGTGTTGGTACACAACCCCTTCTAACATCATGTTTAACCTGTTGAAAAATTCCCATTTGGTTGTCGGTAATTTTATAACTGCTTTGTATTGCCAATATATGCTTTTTATTATTCTCACATCTTTACATTCAGTGTTTAAATTTTCAACCATTTCAGTTATTTCCTCATCAAATGCCTTAATCAGTCAATAAAACACAAATATACATGTCTGTTCATGTAAATCATTCTTTCTGATATTACAATCCTGCGTATGTGCACATTATTACTCACTAATCTTGGCTACACCATGACCAACCAATACTGGTGCAAACTCACACATCGTGGATAAATCCACTAGGATACTCCTCCTTAGGTTCATACTCGGTCTATCATCATAAGTTTCTCTACTTTTCCCTGCCTTTTTCTGCTGCCCCCCCCCCCCCCCCCCCCCCCCCCCCCCCCCCCCCCCCCCCCCCCCCCCCCCCCCCCCCCCCCCCCCCCCCCCCCCCCCCCCCCCCCCCCCCCCCCCCCCCCCCCCCCCATATACATACAACATCACGCACAAACAACAGCCCATCCTCGATTCTCGTTTTGCCGTCTACATATCCTGATACCTGTCATCATTAACTCTTTAATATTCAGGGGTTCTTAGAAAGTACCTCACATTTTTTAATGTAGATTTTTTTTCTGTTTACTTATTAATAGTGTTACTGTAGTGTCATCTTATATGTTGTGTTTTCCTGTTATTGCTTGCTGATAAATGCTTGTAGCCTCAATGTTCTTTGTATGTTTTTGTAATTGTATTTTGTAAAGCTGCTCTGTTCTTATTTTTTTAAACTGTAATACTGTGTTTCACCATTTTATAACATGATAATCACACACGAGGAGAATTAGTGAATGTCTGGTATGTGTACACTACATCTTTTTAATAATTATATTTATCAACATACACTGTGGAGATGCCAGCAGCCTTAATGGACTGCTGCTTTATTTAAATATATTTAAGTTGAAGACTAAAGGTTTAAGAAGAAGATTTATATTTATCATACTAAAATCCTCATCACAATGAATGAAATGTATTAACTGTGTTAACAAGTTGTTCCTGGAATATTAAGTTTGTGTTCATATTAATTATTATATTTTAAACAATGAATATACTATAATTGGTGATGATATTAAACAGTTTTTGATAAGTCCACTTGGTTGGTTATATGTTCCTACTAATTTCCTTGTCAGCAATGTTCAGTTTGATGAAATGGAAGGATCAAGTGTGAATGAATAAGAGATCAGAAATTAAAACTATACATAACAACACCTACTTGTGAGCAACTATTACTGCAATGCACCACCAACATCAAAAGCAGCTTCCTCAAAAAATCATCATTATCTCCCACTTTTGCTGTCAAATGTCATGGGGAGGAATAGTTAGTGCTCCGGTGCCCGATGGGTGGCACTGAATAGTGTCATTCTGTGTGATTGTACAATGTCTTTGATGTCGTCAATCCATTTTCTTCTCGGGCGTCCTCTTGCTCTCGTAGCAGATGATCTGTGATGTAGGGCCAGTGATGGTAGTTGATGGTGTTGCATTCTAACGAAATGGCCAAACCACTTTATCTTCTGTCTTTCAGTAAATGTGGCACAAGGTGTTCATACAATTAACCTCATAAACCATGTCACTAAGCTTCTACTCAGAATTATAATGAGGAGAACAAGAAAGAAAATAAAAATGGGAATTAGTGAAGAACAGTATGGTTTTGTGGAAGGAAAGGGTACAAACAATGCAATATATATATATTATGAAAACTAATAGTAAGGTCAATGGAGACACAAAAAGACATATATTTGTGCTTCATAGATTATACTAAGGCATTTGATAAAGTAATACATGATGAACTGATTAAAATGTTGGAAAATATCAACATTGGGGCAGATTTAAGAATAATAAAGAATATTTACTGGAACCGCAGCAATTAAAATGGGAAATAAAGAGGGTAGTTACGAACAGATAAAGCTAGGAGTACGACAGGGGTGTGCCTTGTCACCAGATCTCTTCTCCCTATATAGCGAAGTAATAATGAGAGAGATCAAAGAGATGCCAGGAATACTAGTTGGAGGTTATAATATAAATAATATACACTATGCAGATGACACAGTATTGGTGGCGAATAAAGCAACAGACCTACACAAATTGTTGGACAATGTAGTAACAAAGAGTGCAAGGAAATGACTCTCCTTGAATATCAAGAAAACAGTAACCATAGTGATATCAAAGAAAATGGTGACACCAAAATGTGACATAGAAATAGGAGGGAAAATTCTTAACCAAGTGGATAATTTTACATACTTAGGGGCATTTATAATATCAGATGGAAGATTTACAGCAGAGATTAAGAACAGAATAGGGTAAACAAAAGCTGCGTTTCAGAAAATGAAAAGAATCTATGCAATAAGTCATTGATGTAAGAAAGAGAGTGCTGAAGTGCTACATAGAACCTGTTTGGCTGGATGGCAGTGAATCTTGGAATGTAAATGAACAAATTAAGAAGAAATTAGAAGCAATAGAGATGTGGTTCCTGAGACGAATGTTGCAAATTCCTTGGACTGCCAGAGTAACTAACAACGATTGCCTGAAACAGGCCAATGAAACTGGAACTACAACAATAAGAAAGAGACAAACAGCTTTCTTTGGTCATGTGATGAGAAGAGAGACATTGGAGAACATCGTGACAATTGGAAAGATCAAGAGGGAGAGATAGACCAAGAGAAATGATGCTGGATGGATTAAAACGGTGGCATGGAGGAATATCTATCATCAGCAGAGTTGATCCACAACACCAAAGACTGAGATCTGTGGAGAGCCGTGAACGCCTATGCCAGCTGGCAGGGCATAGATGATGATGATAATGATGTGAATGTTGTTTTCTCCATCACCTGGTCATCTTATTTATGTCACAGTTATCATGATAAAATGTTATCTGGGTCAATTCACGGGTAATGGTTGACACTATAATAATCACGGGTATATCCGTGGCGAAGTGGTCAAGTCGTCTGCCTCGCGCTCTGAAGGTTGTGGGTTTGATCCCTGGCTACGTCTTTCGGTTCACGGCTGCATTGTTCTCAGATTCCTGGAGATCTTCGCTGGAGCTACGGAGTTCGTGATTTGTGCGGCGCTTTCAACAGGCCGCCCTGCAGAAAAAGACCGAGCCAGGTGGGAATAAACCCGGTGCTACGAAGGCGATTCTTTCGACTTTTAAGACTTTATTTTAAAGACTATAATAATCAAGGAAAGAAGTGGAGGTCAGTCAATGGAGAACAAGAACTCAAGATCACCAGTGCCGAGAGGATCATCGGAAAGAACAACACCCCCTCCACAGTCGTCTTAGTAACATCGGAGGACCGAGTGATCCATCAATACATCAGATGGGAGACAAGAGAGACCAAGTTCCAGAGCACTACACACCGAGAGTGCTGCAGTGCTCTAAATGCCAGAAGTTTTGGCACACCGGCACAAGAGTGAGGTTGAGGTTTGCATATACTGCTCTGGGCCTCATCCATACAGTCAGTGCCAGCATGCAAAGATCGACAAGGACTTCAGGATGCCTAACACTAACAGAAAATGCGCCAACTGCCTCGGCAACCACGGCGCCAGGTACCTCGGCTGCCCCTGCCACCAAGACAGCAAGGAAGCTATGAAGATCGCCATCAAAACTAACCTGCCCTATAAAGAGGCTAGGAGGCAGTACGAGACCACCAATCGACTCACATAAAGCAATAAAGCGCGACTTGGAGGCCAACTGAAGGACCTGCGATCAAAGTTCAACTGCATGGAAGAAGAAAAATAAAGGACGCAAGAGAGCGGCTGCTATAAAGGCTGAGACAGAAGAAAGGCTATCAAGCATGGAGAAAGAAAAAGACAAGACGCAGGAAACACAGATAACAGCTGTTCAGCGCATCCTGGGCGAAATGAAGCAAGTTCAACAGAAGATAGAGCAGGACGTCGCTCGAATGACTGCTTTAAAGGCTGAGAATGAAAAACAGCTAGTAAAAATACAAGATATGAAAGACAGGACATCAGATACGCTACAAGAGATATTAGTGTCTATTAGCACTGCTCAAGACCAAGACAGTCTCACCCGAACTAGAAGATGCAAGAACACAGGCAGAAGAAGAAGAAGCAGCAGATGAAGGACGATATCGCTCCCCACCAAGATCGAAATGGCGAACCGCCCACAACACACGAAATGAAGGAAGATCAAGAAGACGTCCCAAACGATCACAATTACTGGAGCATAGTGAACGAGATGTAAGCCCCCTGACGGAAACAGCACCATATGACGGAGTGGGTACACAACAACTCCAGGCCTCGACAAGTGCGCGACTCTGTCCAGATATGAAAAACCTCATCAAGAAAGTAACGAACGCAATCAACCCATCAGAAGCCGGAAAGCTGACAACAAGCAGCTCAAAGTACGAAAGACAAATTACAAGCTACACCATAAACACCCCTACATAGCCAAGTCGAAAACTCGAAAGCTGAAATGGGGTATTCGTATCAACAATTGGATTGAGTTGGATTGGAGGTCAGGGGACACACAACTAGTGAGTTTATTTAAAAGTTTACTTCTCTTGTAATTTCAATGGCCTCAATCTTTTCTCTGCGATTTATGTTTTTGACAAAGTATAACACTTCGCCTGTATGTTACCGGGGTCATATGCGAAGAAAAGAACAGTAATATTCATGTTGATCGTTCTGGCGGGATTTTTAGGGTGGAAATACGCAGTGGCGTCACTGGGGTTGGTGTCACCCAGTGCGGTAAACTCTTGGTGTCACCCCTCTAGACTTTCACCATGGTCTTCTTCCGAGTGTTCCTGTACCATATATAATCGCATATAGTAATGTTTGTAAAATAAGTCAAAAAGTTAATAAGAACATAAGAAAGAAAACAAATTGAACAATATAACTTCAATACTTCAGGTAAAACATAAATAAAGAACTTCGACAAACTCGGACAAAGTTAAATTTTTGTTATTTTGCTATGTCTGCTTTCTCAAATTTGCAATTTTTTTATTTTGGTGTCACCCCTTGATGGTGTCACCCGGTGCGGCCCGCACCCCACGCACCCCCCTAGTGACGCCCCTGGAAATACGAAGGGGGGATGACGTTCTGATAATATGGTGAAGGGAGCACGGGCCAAAAAAGGTTGAGAACCACTGGCTTAAGCAGTATTTTTCCTGGTTCACTCTCCGTTTCTCTACCTCGACGTTCACGAGGTTCACTATACCCACCTCCAAGTGGGTATAGCGATGGGATGTACGATTTCGCCAATACTGTTTGTCATGGCCATGCAGGTTGTTCTGGATGCGGCATCCGGCTACGAACAAGGACAGAAACTCAATGAGGATTGTAGGATGTCGTCACTCAAGGCCTTCATGGATGACACGACTGTCCTTAAACCAGATGAGAGTCATGCACACCGCATGTTCCACAGGCTTGATCATCTGATCGACTGGTGCAGGATGGGCTTCAAACCCAAGAAGTCAATAAGCCTGTAGATCGTGAAGGGCAACGTGGCGGCAACTGCATTCAAGGTGGCTAACCAGGCGATCCCCCGTCAAGAGTCTCGGCTGAGTGTACGATTCCTCACTGACAGACAAGAACGCAGTACAACACATTAGCGAGACAACAGAAAACGGCCTGAAAGCCATCGATAAGAGCAGGCTCATTGGAAAATTCAATATCTGGTGCCTCTAGTTCATACTCATAGGCTACTGATTCCGAAGCTGCTATGGCCCATACTCATCTATGATGTGTGCACGAGCACTGTAGAGGCGTTATAGAAAAAGGTCAGCAAAGCCCAAAGGAAATGGTTGGGAGTGCCACCATGTCTGACGGACGTAGCGTTGTACTCAAATAAGTCCAAACTCGTACTCCCGTCCAAGTCTATTATTGAGGAATACAAAGTCGAAAAAACCAGGCTCGCGAAAAAACCAGGCTCGCGATGAAACTGCGCGAGTCCCAAGATGAAACAGTGAGCTACTCCCAGCCGACGCTCAGGACGGGAAGGATATGGAAGGTTGACGAGGCAGTAAAATCGGCGCAACATTCGCTCCAGCTAAAGGAAGTGATGGGACATACTCAGTCCAACAAACAAGGCTTTAGCTAACAAAATGACACGCAATGGTGGTCAAAGGCGTCGGCCAGGCACCGCAGAGACACGATAGTCGAGGAGATTCACGAAGGCGAGGACGAGAAGCGAGTGCAGAAAGCGGTGCAGCAGCAGAAAGGGCAATGGGTGTCATGGGAGGAACTCAGCAAAAGTCCCTCTTGTGGAACGATATATGGCGCTTGCCGCCATTGAGAATAAGCTTCCTTGTCAGATCACTTTACGACTTCCTGCCATCAGCTGCTAACCTGGTCAGATGAGGTTTATCCGAAGATCCAACATGTTCCATGTGAAGCAACACGCAGACAAGAGGGCTCAGACCGCAAAACACGTACTGTATGCGTGCAGAGCGGCCCTTGGGCAAGGCCGATTCATGTGGCGCCACAACAAGGTTCTAACAGAACTGGCAGCCATAGTGGATGTAGCAAGACTCCAGGCAAACAAGGGGGTTGTTGTTAAAACCGGGTGGATACGCTTCGTAAAAGCTGGACAAAAGTCGAAGAGTGGAGTCGACTGCCCTGACAGCCTGCTATCCATTCTCGGGTACACTGAATACTGGGAGCAGACAGTAGACCTGCAGGGCCGTGGAAAATACCCAGCGGAAATCCTGAAGTTTCAGCTGTGACTAGACTTTGTAGTGTGCTCTCCGTTGACTCAACAGTTAGTAGGCCTACTAATCGAGCTGACTGTTCCGTTCGAGTCAAGAGTCGAGGAGCAGCACACCTATTAGATGGAAAAATACAGTGACATGGTCGCAAGCCTGAGACAGAAGGATATGCCGTTGGCGTTAGGCTTTTCGCCACTGAGATAAGCGCGAAAGGCCTTGTTACCAACTCTGTATACAACGTGGTGAAACAACTATTTTTAAAGGGACAAGCAAGAACCCGGGCACTTAAAAGACTCGGGGAGGCAGCGTAGAAGGCCTAGAGAAGGCCTAGAGCTGGCTATAGAGCAAGCGCAATACGGGGTGGGACAAGGATACGCAATAAATGGTTCACATTTGCCTGCAATGTTAGTCACCGTCTCTCAAGAAGAAGAACAACCTCAGTAACACAAAAAAAAAAACCTCTCCTGAAGAGTACCACCTCACAATGAGACCGAAACAACAGCTACTGCGAAGTCGGCAAGGGAAGGTCTCGATAGATGCAAACAACAGGAGAAAGACGTTTGCGAGTCATGACCCAGACGGGCCCGCCCCTGAAAGTGTCAGGAAGGTAAAGGGGCCGACACTTTCGTCGATGAGGAACTACTTCTGATGATCAGAAGCCTCCTGTCGAGCTTGATCCCCGCCGGTTAATAAGAATAAGAGTAAGAGGAATAAGAGGAGCTTAAAATTTGATCCCCAGCGGAGTTTTTACACTGCAACCTAACGTCCTTGTAACAGGAGGGTGGCTTGAGACTGGCAACCTCATTCCGTAGAAAACCTCATCTGCAAAATCCTACCAGCCTTGACCAAGTTTACAAAGAACTTGGCGTGAGGAGGTTTAGGGCCTCTGCTGTACTAGGAGATCAAAGCAAGAAGCAGAAGATGAATAAGAATATTTGTTTACACTGCAAGCGACGTTGTAAGCCGAGACGAATATTTGGACTACGCGATATTTTTTCTATGAATTAACGATATCGATATTTTAAGAACAGTTACTAAGATTTTGATTATATCGATATCGTGTATCGTATCAGTCCAGACATTTTAATTTTGTCGCTTGCGGTACGTAACAGCCCGTTTCATGATAATGGACAAACAAGTGTCATAATTCATCTTCTCTTGGAAATATATACAGCTTGAATTTTGTCGCTGAAGAGAAAAACGGCGATAGATCATGGCGACAAGAAGCCTAACTGAAGTATTTATTCTAATGAGGAATAATGCCTTGCAAAGCAGGCATATATTTTCAGAGCAAGTGAGTTATTTTTTAGCCACTCTACTGCTAAAATAAATAAATCGCGGTCTGCTAGTTAATAAAATAATAAATAAATAAAATATTTTGTAATATTAAAATTTACTTACTATCTATATTTTATATATATATATATAATGTTCGGCTACAGCTTCTCTGTCGCTGCCTATTTTACAGTTGATGGTGACATCATCATCATCATCAAGTGCCCTGCCAGCTGGCGTAGGCATTCATGGCTCTCCACAGATCTCGGTCTTTGGTTTTCTGGATCAATTCTGCTGATGATATTCCTCCGTGCCACCGTCTCAATCCATCCAGCATCATTTCTCTTGGTCTGCCTCTGCCTCTCTTCACCTCGATCTTTCCAGTTGTCACGATGTTCTCCAATGCCTCTCTTCTCATTACATGACCGAAGAAAGCTGTTTGTCTCTTTGTTTATTGTTGTAATGTATATAGTGTTCTAGTTTCATTAGCCTGTTTCAGGCTAATGATGGTAATAGTGATATATTATGATAGTGAAAGTGATTGATTAGTGCAAGCAACTCATGTAATACATGTATACTAGTTAGACAGTAATATTGAGTGAATCTCTGTGACGAAGTGGTCAAGCCGTTTGACTCGTGCTCCGAAGATTGTGGGTTCGATTCCGGGCCGCACCCTTCGGTTTACGAGTTAAATGTTTCGGAGACTCCTGTGGGTCGTCGCTAAAAGCTACGGAGTTCGTGCTTTGTACGACGCTTTCCGCACTGCGGAAAGAGACCGAGCCATATGGGATAAACACCCGGTGCGATGAAGTCGACCCTGTCGACTTTTAAGCGACTTTTTATTTACATGATTTTAAAATTGAGTATTTACTAATGAGACCACCACAGTAGATAGGCCTTGAAAAACCAAATCTTATTGTACCTCAATTATGCCTGTATGTCAATTCTAAAGGAGATATTCACATATGAGTGTCAGTTTTTATGGTCAAGACTTTACCATGTTCCCCGTACTTTTTGGAACTCTTCAATGTGTCCATTACCTCCACTACTGATCTGTGCGTTCGAGATGGTCTCAAACGGATTTGAAAACTGACTTCAAAAATATGTTCTGTCATGTTAAACAATGGTTCAAGTATACAAATTAATTATTTATTATCTTTGAACTTGTATTTTCTTTAACTTTAGTAGTTCAAATTTTACGTTTTGAGCTGATCCGATTGATATTTCGTGTCGGCCGCCATCTTGACATTCCATTCGCAAAGACCAAACACGTGAGCAGAACTAATTTTTTTCTACCACCGTAATCAACCATAATCGATTAAACTTTCCACATAAATGTAAAAATTGGTGCAGAATTTGAATATGCATATAAAGATATTGTTCAATATAAATACACAAGCTCTAGAAAATAAAATTACTTACTTTGCGGCTGTAGCAAAACGCCAGTGGCCCATGTCCTTATGTATTCTGTTATTCTTGGTAAACAAGGGGAACCGGCTTTCGGAAGCTCTCAGTTCTTTATTCGCTCAATTCTCCATGAAAGATGGTTCTTTGGGTTATCTTCATACCACAATCTTTACATGGAGCGAGTATATATTTGTCTTTCCTTTCGGGTAGTCCCGAAGGCGCGCCTTGCGTCAAATGTGCACTGGTGCAGCGGCTGGTCAATTGATGGCCGGGCAAACAAGTACCGTTTGCAAGTTGCAACTTGTCAAAGTTAATTAAAGATAACGACAGAAGTGCAACTACTACTGAGACATTTTGAAAGGTAAACTTGGGTTGTGGGTGGTCCAGACAGACCTGGACTTATAAATGTATTTTGTCTCAAAGGGGAAGATGAATTGGCGAAAAGCCAATCATAACCAATGAAGAGTTGGTTGACCGTTGGCAATCTAAATGGGCGTCTTGTTCTTGGCATAGCCGGGGAAGTGAAACGGAACAATATATCTCCCCAGAGGATTTCATTTGTTCTTGGCGTCAGATGAGCTGTTGCTATCTTTCTGTCTACGGCTTGAATTGGGCATCTGGTCATCTTTCTGTGGAATATCATCATTGGATAGCTATAGTAATCTATGATTTATCTTCTTGAGCCAGAAGAGGCTATCCACAGGACTATATCTTTCGTCTGTTACTCGATAGGATGATGTCGGGAAGATAATGGACTTCTCTATCTCATTGAGAGAACCTACATTCCTCTAAATCTATGTGTTCTGTGAGGCACTACCGGTACCTTGCGGCGACAGCTCAGACAAGAGCAGCGGCCGGGAGGGGTAGTATCCTCTTTCCTATTCTTGCTGGGAGTGGGGAACTACACTGCGTGCCATACAACCCCAATACTATACTTTTAGTAACGAGGGGAAACACACAGATGACTGGGCACACCACACCACAGGATCGTAGTTGTGAGAAAGGCAGCGTTTGCAAGTGAGAGGGAAGCATGGAAATGATTGTGCCAAATCATAATAAAGGCTTGGTATGAATGTGGAGAGTGTGTCGTGTGGGCAAAAAGACAACAGGACTTCGTCCAGCTGGAGGTCTCCTCAAGCCCGGACGTGGCCAATCCAGGGGCCACCTGACAGGTCAGGCCCAGTCATTCAGGTATTAAATATAGTGTATTTGTGTGATACATGAGTCAGCCCAGTCGCTCAGGTTTTGTTTGTCATCTCCAGGGTCCTCTTCTATGGGAAGTGACTATGTCTTCTAACGGACATTATCACCAGTGCTTCTAGGCTAACGCCAATATGTCCGACGAGGCCAACTCAAGGTTTGGTGTGCTTAACTCTGAGACAGAGGCAAGGTGCAGGTCTTGAGGCAAGGACATTTTGCATAACTGGTGCATTGCCGGTTTTTTTCAACAACATACGCCTGAGAGCAGTTGTTGTCTGGAGGGAGCCTAAGAGTGATTTTCTTGCATACTCATTTTACACCAGACATTAAAAGGCACCCATCCATTATCCCTCCACGAACACCTCACCATATCTGCAACCGTAAAGCTTGTCATAGGTCAGTGAAGACCTGGTGCCGAATTAATTCATGTGGCAATGAACAGAAGTCCTCAACACACCAGTCGCTTGAATTCTACAAAAGCCTGTTGAATCTACAACCAGTTGCTGGAGAAGGAAGGAGATTCTGACATCTTTGGTGAGATATGTCTGGACAGATCAGACAGTATCTGAAGCTGGATCTGGGACTGTGGTGACTGGAGGCTCTGTGTCAAAACTTTACCAGTGTAGTGTCTGTGTAGATCTATTTGTTTATCTGCCTTTATGTGTTCCTGTGCTGTTCTTGATTAGGTTAATAAAATTACTTCCAAGTTGTTCTGACGACTGCCATGTTATTTATGTGTCAGCCAGAAGAACACTGCAGGAAATAGGTCCCTAGGTCGAAAGGAAGCGTGACAGTGAGTCCAGGGAAAACGGAGGAGGGTTGGCAGGTAAAGACCTATCCCAGCCAGGGCTATAGAAGATTAATTAAACATTGTGACCGGGCTATTTGGGACCCTCCACGTAGCTTGTTACAGCGGCAAATAATTAGCTGTATGTAAAAGCCATGATAATTTCAACCAGTCTCTGTGCACGGGATATTAGACTAACCTTTCCTGGCGAACTTACGATGACGTCTGTTATTGTCACGTGATATTTGAATGAATGAACGATTTGGAGACACAATGGATCCTCCCAGGGTGGTGCCATATATCACTTCCGTTTTCAATTCGGGTCGCGGCACGGTCGACAATGCTACTAGTATTCATAGTTTGATAATATTTGTTTCCAGAATTTGTTTTTAAGACTGAAACAATTGTGTTGGATACACAATGCCACAAGTGTCCATGTCTTGTCCATGACACCAGTGTTCACAAATGAAAAAATCTTAATCAGTTGATTTTTTAAATATGTTCCTGGATTTAAAAAAAACAAAAAAACCTGACACACATTTTGTTGGTATGACCTCCTAAATACATTAAAAGAAGCCATATCTTCAAGACTTCCTGTTTTTCACTATTTGATATTGTATATCTCATTCACACAGATAGACAATGAAACATTTAGCATCTATGCCTTGTGACATTTGGTACTCGAGATGCAGCATATATAAAGTTTGCCCATAGCGTAATGACATTGATCCCTTTATCAATCAGTCAATCAATAAGTTAATGATATCACATGTCCCACAGATCTCTTGGGTGATGAGCTTGGATCCTTCTCACATTTGACCACAACAAACAGGAGGTCCTGCTCGCAAGTTGTGCTCATTTAACATCTCACAGCAGTTGGAAATTGCAAAGAGTAGGCCAAAATTGTTAGGAAATCAACCCGACGCACGGGTAGATTTACCTCATTTCCTTGGATGGAGTCTATAGGAAGTAAACCTTACACTGATGCACTCTAAATTGGACACTTTGACCTCTGAAGTTCATAACTAGATGTTACATTCACAATCCTCAAAAGAGAAATTTAAGAAAAATATATTCACTCACTTAATTTATGAACTCTGTCTTCAGACCTCTGATGATCGCACATCGCTAATGTCAAGTGCCAACATGGACCCTGAACTGGGCATGGTGTCTGCAAGGTCTGGTTTGTTGCCTCCAGAATGGTAAGTGGTGAGATGGCTATTTAATTGTTATCTGTTCTTGCTTATGTTTTAGTTGCAGTAAAATGCATAGTGCAGTGGCTTGCCATCACAGTAGTCATGGTTTAGTCTGCAGGGGGATTTGTTTTGGTTCCAGCTCAGTACACCTTGGGAGTTGCTTAGACATATTGGCTAGATGCTCACCTCTCGGCCCAGTGGTCATGGGTTTTTTTTTTTTTTTTTTCGCTCGCTCACTTTGAACTTAAGTTGTGCTGGACTGAGTTTTGCGTGTGGATTAAATTTCCCTATTAACAGTGTCCCTCGTCATCAGAGGAACCCACTCCGAAGAGGTACTTGTAATTTACGTCCCCAAGTCAAGGACGATAGGTCAACATTTTAGTCCAACTGTCCGGTGTGTGGGTTGAACTCCTTACCTCGGCATCAACACGCAGGATGTTTAAGAACATGCGTTCTTACCCATTCAGCCATGCTGACCTATGATCATGGGTTTGAATCTGCACCGGAATGATTTTTAAAATTAACCTGGCCTCCCAGATTGACTCGGCCAAAAATAGGTACCAGGAAAAGTCTAGGGAAGTAAAGGTAATCAGCGAATACTGACCTCAACCAACACTGACAGAGTGCCAGCTGGTATATACAAATATGGGTCTAGCAACATATACCCAATGGGACCTCAGACGTGTAGATGGGTCCTTTACTTCTTACAGCACATCTTGATGAGTTTATGTATTCTCATGGATAAGAGCGCTTATTATTAAACATCAGGTGTGCTGATGCCAAGGTAGCGGGTTCAACCCCTGCATCGGCCAGTTGGATTTAAATGTTGACTTCTCATCCTTGACGACTTGAGCACGTAAATTACAAGTACCTCTGAAGTCGGAGTGGGTTTGCCTGATGGCGAGGGACACTGGTAATAGGGAAAGCTAATCCACATGCAAAACTCAGTCCAGTGTTACCAGAAGTAGTAGCATATTTATGGGCTACGCTTGCATTCAAAGCGAGAGAACAAAAAAAATATATATATATGTAAACTTGCTACTGAGATTTGTCTGGAAGAGATGTGATGGCGAAGAAGGGAACTTGTCACTCTATTACATAGTATCAATACATCATCATCATCAAGTGCCCTGCCAGCTGGCGTAGGCATTCATGGCTCTCCACAGATCTCGGTCTTTTTTTTTCTGGATCAACTCTGCTGCTGATATTCCTCTGTGCCACCATCTCAATCCATCCAGCATAATTTCTCTTGGTCTGCCTCTGCCTCTCTTCCCCTTGATCTTTCCAGTTGTCATGATGTTCTCCAATGCCTCTCTTCTCATTACATGACCAAAGAAAGCTGTTTGTCTCTTTCTTATTGTTGTATATAGTGTTCTAGTTTCATTAGCCTGTTTCAGGCAGTCGTTGTTAGTTACTCTGTCAGTCCAAGGAATTCGCAACATTCGTCTAAGGAACCATATCTCTGTTGCTTCTAATTTCTTCTTAATTTGTTCATTTACATTCCAAGATTCACTGCCATACAGCAAAACTGGTTCTACATAGCATTTCAGAACTCTCTTTCTTACACTCAGTGATAGTGACCTATTGCACAAGATACTCTTCATTTTCTGAAATGCGGCCTTTGCTTGCCCTATCCTGCTCTTAATCTCTGTTGTTTGCTGTACGAATACAATACTGTTAAATCTTATCACTTTACACAATTTCTGTAGCATCTGTCAATTGCTGGGAAACCGTTAAAATCCTTGGAATAGCATGAGAAATATACACACACATATGTATTGATTGGCACTGACAGAAGTAGATGATGTATCTCTTCCCACTACTTCTGTGAGTGCTGATCAACTCGGGTGAATTTCTTTCTTTCGCTACAGCTGCTTTGGGATTACCATTCCTTCATGTTTTACACCTCTTTAACCCTAGAGATTAGAAGCTAATTATTCTTTTTCCTTGTTTCCTGTAGCTGCTTTGGGATTACCTTTCCTTCATGTTTTGCACCTCTTTAACCCTAGAGATTAGAAGCTAATTATTTTCTTTCCTTGTCACCTGTAATAACTCCTGTCATTTAATCTTTCTTACATTTCTAGGTCTGTGAATCATAGTTTAACATAGTGGCATAGTGGTTAGTATACTTGCCTGCCACGACAGTGGTCTGGATTCAATTCCCAGCATAGTCAGGATTATATTTTTTCTAATCAGTATGGCTCTGTAGTCAACTCAGGCACCCATAGAAATGGGAGGTAGACAATTTTAGAACTGTCTGTGAAGGAAATATGACAAGGAAGAGAACTAGCAAGCCAACTGTATATGTCATGGCCTAGAATATATGAATGTTTGACATTCACGACCCAAGGTAATGGGTTCTGTCTACCTGTGGGTAGGTTTTATTTCCTATTAATTGACAGTAATGATAATTTCTTGCAAAAGATGTGCTGCTTTTTATAAAAGATAAAGAGAAAGACCAAAAAAACAGGATTTTGGGGAAATATAGAAGTTTATATATAATAAACTGGAACAAGATCATTAGGGGTAAAGAGCAAAGGAACATGATTGTCTTACAGCAGGATCCTTGCAGATTAAGAGGATGAAGAAAGAGGAAGAAGAGGATGGTAGTATTTGTAGAATGTAAACTGAATCACAGTTTATTATATGATACAGCTTGTCAATTTCTGTGTTTTAATTAATTTGCTTGTCATGATATAACACCAGCTCCGTGGCAAAGGGGTTACGGACACAGTTCATAATCCTGCATACCACGTTGGAAATACAGCTGCCGGCGATTTGGCAGCAGACCGCCTTACGTTGGTTTTTTAATGAAATGGTATGGGTGCCGGCCATTCAGAAAGCAATGGCAAGCTACTGTACGTAAACTTGCCCAGGAATCATGAACAGCCAAAAATGCTGGGGTTGACTGCTACATCCTGTAAAGGATATGCAACTAACTTTTAACATGATACAACCTTGAGTTAAAGTGGCACTGGAACATGATTTTGGATTGTGTATTTGTGACAGGTATATTTGTACCGTATTTCAGGATTGACAAGCTCACAGAAATTCAGTTTGAATTCACAAAACTTAAAGAGAAAAGTAAGTACTAAATTTTCTTGATAGTATTAATTATTTTTGCAATTTCTGCTCTGAGCCTTCATTGTAAAATCAGCAAGGCTATATCCTGATGAGGTCTTGATGTTGTCTGTCCATTTATATTTTGAGTGCTCTTTATCGTGTTTGCCTTCAAGTTTTCCCTCTGGTTTAGTTTTCAGTAGATTGGTGTGTCATTTGATATGACAAAAGTACGCATTCTTTTTCATTGTTATTTCTGTCTTTATTTTGAGTTTTTTTAGAAGGTCCTTTGTCTCTTTCCATCCAAGAAACACATCCTTGTCTTCTGAAGATCCACATTTCAAAAATCCAATTTAATCATCATCATTATCATATGCCCTGGCGTCCGGCATAGACATTTGTGTCTCTCTGCAGATGTTACCAGGTACTTGGTGTTATGGATCAACTCTGCTGATGATATTCCTCCATGTCACCATATTAGTCCATCCAGGATCATTTCTCTCAGTCTGGCTCTGCCCATTCTCCCACTGATCTTTCTAGTCGTCCTGATGTTTTCCTATACCTCTCTTCTCATTATTTGACCACAGAAAGCTGTTTGTCTCCTTCTTATAGTTGTATGCAATGTTCTACTTTCATTAACCTTTTTCATGATCTTATTGTTAGTTATTCTGGCAACATTTGTCTCAGGAACTGCATCTCTGTTACTTCCAAGCACTTCCTGATTTGTTCATTCATGCTCTATGATTCACTGCCATCAAAAACAACATATAACATTTCTGTATTCTTTTTCTGACCTTTTTTTTTTTTTTGCGCTTTGAGCTCAAGCATAGTCCATACACACTACTTCTAGAAATGCTGGACTGAATTTTGTGTGTGGATTCGCTTTCCCTATTAACAGTGTCTCTCTCCATCAGGCAAACCCACTCCGATTTCAGAGGTACTTGTAATTTACATCCCGAAGTCAAGGATGATAGGTCAACATTTTAGTCCAACTATCTGGTGTAGGGGTTGAACCCCTTACCTCGGCATCAGCACACAGGATGTTATGCGTTTTTATCCATTCGGCCATGCTGACCTACTTTCTGACATTCAATGATAGTGGCGTAATTAATAAATTACTTTTCATTTTCTTAAATGCAGCTTTTGCTTGACTTATTCTGCTCTTAATCTTTCTCAGTGTTTTTTCTCCATATATTTAGCCACAGTCCATGTTTCCACTCCGTACAGTAATGCTGAATACAAATAGCATTTGACGAGCCAAAATTGCAGTGTCTGTGATATTTATGTGGAGAGAAGTGTGTTTAATGTTGTTGAACTTGACTTTACCAGTATAATTCTTTTTGTAATTTCCGTGTCGCATCTAACCATGCTCTGTCATTGTTTAGCCATTTTAATTCTGTTTGTAATTTCCGTGTCGCATGTGCCATCTTCTGTCATTGTTTGGCTAGGGTAGATGTAGCTAGATATTTATCCAAACTTTCACTGTTTATGTGAATGTCAGTCTCTCTGCTCATAGGGTGAAGTCTGTTGACAATGAAATAATACAAGGTGTATTTTTAATAACTGTGCAGTGTTTGAAAATATTGCCGGTCCAAATTTGTACTTACCTATTATGTTGCATGAACTTTACAGAAGGTGAATACAAAACTTGGACTGGCAATATTTTCAAACACTTCACAGTCGATAAAAATACACTTATACCTAAAACCTGTGGAGGAAAAATGACCAACACAGCCCTGATCCCAGCCAGCCAGTCCATGTAGGCCATGTTGAATTATGTATTGGCTACATCCTAATGTGCCTCTCTGCAGATGTGAAGTTCCACTACCTGTCTTGAACTCTCCACTGGTTGCTGAGCTTGGAGAGGAACATTAGAGCTTCCTGGCCGAGGGGTTAGCAGCTTTCTTCGTTAACCCCGAATACTCTCGTGGTTGACGTGAGCGCACAAGAATTAGAAGTGGTTCGAGTCACGCCAGTGACTTATGAGAGTATGAAGCCGGTCGCTCAGAAAGTCGTGGCGTGCTGATGAGCGTAATCTAGCCTAGGAATCAACATACAGCTGAAAGATGCTGGTGTTGACCGCAATATCCTGAAGCAGGATGGAAATGCGGAAAAAAGAGAAAAAAAAACAGTCCCTGATAAGATGGTACTTTGGTATTACAAGGACTCTTTCAGGGCTCAGTCGAGCCAATGCATCAGACTTCAAAGTTAAATCTCACAAACTTTCAGGGGGTTCACATGCAACAACAGCAAATTCAACAATATGAATGTTAACTGTTGGTCTGTCTTTCCTTTTAGTGAACATCATTACTTTAGTCTTTTTGATGCTAATTTCTAGAACGTACTAATGGCTTTTGATATATACAATATCTTGCAGATTCAACAGCTGTTGTAAGTCCTCGACCATTATTACCATGCCATATGTGTATCTGAGATTGTCAGTGTTTTTCCCTCTGATGTTTAACATATCTGAGATTGTCAGTGGTTTGTCTCTGATGTTTAAAATATCAGAGATTATCAGTGGTTTGTCTCTGATGTTTAACATATATGAGACTGTCCGTGGTTTGTCCTCCGATATTTAATATATCTGAGATTCAAAACAATGTTTTCCCATAGTGAATTTGAATAACGAAGACACAAACCATAGATTGTACGATTTATTGCCTGGCATATTTCGCTGCATCTCGTCAGGCACATACTGCATAAGTCACACAACATAGAGTAAAATAACTAGATACATTGTGAGTGGTTTGTATCCCTGTGTTTAACTTATCTGAGATTGACTATGGTTTGTCCTCTGATATTTAACTTATCTGAGATTGACTATGGTTTGTCCTCTGATATTTAACATATCTGAGATTGTCTATGGTTTGTCCTCTGATATTTAACATATCTGAGATTGACTATGGTTTGTCCTCTGATATTTAACATATCTGAGATTGACTATGGTTTGTCCTCTGATATTTAACATATCTGAGATTGATTATGGTTTGTCCTCTGATATTTAACATATCTGAGATTGTCTATGGTTTGTCCTCTGATATTTAACATATCTGAGATTGACTATGGTTTGTCCTCTGATATTTAACATATCTGAGATTGATTATGGTTTGTCCTCTGATATTTAACATATCTGAGATTGATTATGGTTTGTCCTCTGATATTTAACATATCTGAGATTGACTATGGTTTGTCCTCTGATATTTAACATATCTGAGATTGACTATGGTTTGTCCTCTGATATTTAACATATCTGAGATTGTCAATGGTTCTCCAATGTTTAACGTAGGCTTAGCTTTAAAATCTCTGAAAATGCTTTCTGTGTGTAAGTTGAACAGGCCTGGGAAAAGCATTGGTTACATTAAAAAGTTAGACAAGGGAAGAATACAGAAAGCAGATGTTATCAACTAACATTTACACCTGAGGTCAACATAGAAATACATCTTTTTTAAAATTAGTTTTTGTGACTCTTTTGGCATTTTTGTAACTCTTTTGGCATCTGTCTCCAACTCAAGCAGGCCTGGATCATATCATGATGTAGGCTGTTTAGATGTTTACAAAATAAGTAAAAAGATAGTATACTTGCCCCTGATCTTAGGGTAGTGGATCGGGTATATAGCCTTCTTGGACAATGTCGAAAAACTTTGAGGAGCTTTGCACATTTTTTGGAACCAACAATGGGAAACCCTCATGAACCCTGCACAACAATTGGAATTCATTTTGTCCATTAAGACTTCATCATTGTCAAGTTGTGCAGCCCATGGTAAACTTCCTAATCAAGTATTATCAGTGATATCTTTCCTCTACTATTCTTTCCTGTGCCAAATATGTCTTCAGTGACAGGACTAGTGAGACAAGCCAAAAAGTTAAGTGTGGCATATCCCTCGACTAGTATGACTACAATCTACTGTCCACACTGCCCAAGTACCTTTCGGACTCATATCAGCCTCATCAATCACAGTAGTACTCATGATTATTGTATCTTATTGGATGGGAGGCTCATGGTCTCGAGGTATGGTATCCACCTCGAATGCTGGCAGTCCCGGGTTCAAGCCCCGGTGATGACCGGGATTTTTTTCACGTGGACTTCTAGTAATAAAATTTCCCCTGGTCTCTGGGTAGTGAGACCGGACGCCCGTGTGTATTGTTGCACACGTAAAAATATATCTTGGCAGTTGGAAATCGAAAAAGAGTAGCCTAACGGCGCCGCCCGGGCAAAATTTCGAATTAAAAATCTACCCAAAGTATTTCAGGATCCTCACCGGAGCTACGGAGTTCGTGCACTGAGCTGAGTTTCTCCAGACTTAGGTTTGAGTTAGGAGGAGAACGAAGCACTTATGGGTTACACCCGTGTGCCGTGATGTCGATCCATTGACTAAACTAAACTATCTAATTGGATGATAGTGATTTTCATCTTTATGATGGATGTATTACAAAACCCCATATGCATCAAGGCCTGTAAATCAGTCTATTGCTTCTTTATAGTATATGTTGATATTGATCCATCGACTAAACTAAACTAAACTAAACTAAACTATAGTATATAGTGTGTGAGTTTGTATTTGTTGTTTATGTGCATGATCTCAGCATGTCCTGATTATCTCAACATATTCTGCTGCTGTCAGTGGTATTCTTATTTGCTGTGCGTTCAACTGTGCCTTGACTTGATCCATTGTTTTTCTCTAGTGAAAGAACTATCATCCTTACATGACAGGCATCTGAATCGTCCAACAATGGATGACAGTGTCGATGAGGAGCATGAGATTGAAATAAGGACTCAGCAGATTACTCAGGTTTGAGATGTTTGTGCTGATATGTCATGTGTAGAGCAGTGTAATTGAAGACGTTTCATAGTTTTGGGGGTCCTTATTGTCATAAAGTTATAATATGTTATAGTATACTCTGATATAATCGTAATCGTCAATCGTAAATTGATTAGAGAAATTAGACGTAAACACTCAAAATTGTTTGGACGTGTTATGAGAAGAAATGGATTGGAGAACTTAGTGACAACTGGCAAGATTGAAGGGAACAGACCAAGAGGAAGACCGAGAGGAAAATACCTGGATGGCTTGGCCACATGGCATGGACGAGACAGGAACACTGAGCTGATCCATGACTCTGGTGATCGAGTGAAATGGCGAGTCATGACCGCCCACACTTTCCAGCATGGCACATGATTGATTGATTGATACTCTGATAACAATTAGATGGTTTTTATTGTGCATGGAAATGAATATTTCAGCCTTTTTTTGGATTAGGTCATATTCCATTATTTTTATGTCCTATTCTGACCTTTTGGGTTATATTATGACCATTTTAGATCATATTATGCAGTCATTCATTCAGTACCATGTCCTTTGTGGAACCTTACTCCTATAATAACCTTCCGGAAAACTTCTCGGTCATAAGTAAGTTGCCCCACATCCGATATACCCATCTTGAGATCATTTGCCACATCCTGCACACATCTTCTCTTTGGCATTCCCCTTCCTCTCTTCCTGGGCATAAACCCCTCCATCATTGTTCTCTCCAAGCTTTCATGATATTTCAAGTGACCAAAATATTTAAGTTTTATTTTTAATTGTCTTTAGTAGCCATCCTTCTTCAATATTCAGCTCTTGTCATATGGATGAATTTGTTCTTTACTTTCCAAGATATTCTTAGAACCCGTCTATAAAATATAATAATAATATGTAATAATAATACTTTATCTATATAATTTATTTTTACATGCTCTTACAAATTTAATGTTTGTTGGTCTATCTGTCCCATGCCACAATTTATTCAGTTTAGTTTCTGAAGAGCAATAGATATTTGTCTTTTAATTTATCTATACAAATATGGGTCTTGCACCATAAACTCAATGCACTGGTGTGTTAAAAGGTCCTCCTTTACTTATGTTTTTGTTCACCATGTGTGATGTATATGTATCCAGTGAATTATGTTTTCTTGTACTAGCATTATGCTGGAAGTTTGTTGAAATGAGCTAATAGTTCACAACTTTAACATCCTTTTACAGGTATTTTCCCATTGCCAGCGTCTAGTCCAACAAATCAATAACCAAAGCAGTAGGGGTTCATTGCATGAAAGAAGATTGTCTCACAACATCGTGGCATCTCTTGCCCGTACCTTGCAAGAAATGTCCACAACCTTCAGGAAAAGCCAGTCAGCATATTTGAGAAGTGAGTTCTTTAATAGCAGATATAAGCCTATTGTTACGTAGTAATTATCATCTGCTTTCGCCATTTATCCCATTTTGCGACAACTAGACCCTCAGCCTACTCATTCCAAGCCATCCTATTCTTAACTTTCCCATGGAAATGCATCCATAGCCTTCCCATCTTATTCATTTCTATTTCTGCTTATCTTTTCGGTGTATTTTGAGGTCTTTCCTCTATTTCTTTGCCTTGTGTATTTCAGGCAAAATCCTTTTTAGTTATACTATTCTCATATTTTCTCAATACAGGACCTCTCTGCCTGGCACTACGACAGTTCCAGTATCCCACTCTTACATGGTTGAAACCTAGTCTCTCCACTTTTCATCTTGTTCTCCTGGCGCCTGCCCTGCTATTTCTATGTCTTCGTCTCACACCATTTCCTCGCCTTCTCCTCCTCACTGTCTCTTCGCTAGCCTCTGAA
Source organism: Cepaea nemoralis (assembly GCA_014155875.1). NCBI lineage: Eukaryota > Metazoa > Mollusca > Gastropoda > Stylommatophora > Helicidae > Cepaea > Cepaea nemoralis. Next base: position 450,343 of record JACEFZ010015864.1, read on the forward strand.
AGATGTGTCAAGCGCAGAGCATGTGCTCCGTAGCTCCAGCGATGATTCCCGTGTTTAATTAAATCCATAAGCAAAGTTTGGATATTGCAGGAAATAACCAGTCGCCCTAGCATTGCCTGCTGACTAGGGAAGGGGCAGGGGATATCCCTCAGGAGTCCATACGCTTGGCGCCGCTCCGCCCGCATACCAGACGTTCCACGTTCACAACCAACTCACTCGTGGCCATTCAGTCCTCGGCACGTCGGTCCACCTTAAACTTGGGGGTTTATAATCTGAGTTTTCCATCTCCTAGATTGGTCGCTGTAATAGCTAACGGGCCCAATCTACCTAGGGGCAAGAGGTTCCAGCGCTTCATGATATGATCAGACAGGTGTGCATCTTGGAGAACATTAGGCGAGGAGAGGAGTGGGTCAGAGTGCCAGCGGAGCAGTCAGACTTGTGCAAAGTTATAATCACATTGTGCAGGGAGTGGCCAGCAGGGGCCACGGAAGTGGAAATCCAGCAACCATTTCAGGATAATGCTCGCCCGGGCGATGTGATTATATACACAGATGGTTCGGTGTTGAGAGGCAGGAGAAGTGCCTGGGGGTTCTTAGCAAAAGCTAATGGTCGCCGTTTGATGCAGGAGAGCCTGGCATATGATACCACAACATCTAGCTTAAGAATGGAGGTGGAGGCGGTCAGTGCAGCTTTCCGCTGGATGGAGAATACGATACACAAACACATCGTGATTGTAACTGACTCAGAAAGCATGCTGAGTAGGGTGAGGACAGGCAAGCTTCGTGCAGAGTGGCTTGCTTCGCTTCGAAAGTCATTGGTGACAGGCATCGTCTGGATCTTTTCTCCGGGGCATGCTGGTGTGCTGGGGAATGAACAGGCGGACAGATTGGCTGGCTCTGCAAAACTTGGTGGAGTATTGATGCATGATAAGGCAGACGTGGTTGCGGCCTTGTGGGAGCACGTGTACACCTCGGAGGAGCAAATGGATCACCATGGTCTGGCAAGAATGCGACAGTGAGGGGTGACGAGGGGATCTGGCCGACGATCGACACTCAGAGGAAAGGCGAGACGGACATATAATCAGATTGCTACTGGTACTATTAGTGTTGGAACTCTTCGCTGGCTGCTGAGGATGGAGACGGAGCGCTTATGGGAATGCCCCGAATGCTGTGATGTCGGTTCCTAAATCAATCAATCAATCAATCAATATTTTCTCAATATACGAGGGGACTTAAATTAAAACCTTAAATGTATATTTTGTGTGTTAATATATTCTGAAAAAGTACAAAACAAATGTATAATTTTTTTAATGTAGTCACTACTGCGTTCAATGCAAGTCCTCCAGCACCGATAAAGTGCTTAGATTCCTGTAGAAAAATCGACTCTGAGGTCACTAATTGGTGTGCCTGACCCGGTTGTGAACAGTCTGTCACAGAAGTCATGCTGTTATGAAACTTCCTACTCCACTCATACACTTAATGGACTGACAGGCATGCATCACCATACTTCATTCACAGATGAATTTCTATAGGTGTCAATCCCTTCACTGCTTAAAAAACGGATAACATAATTCTACTTCTCTTTGGTGCATGTAAAAAGTGGGATGGCCATCTTTAAACTGTTCTTATGACATCATAGTGATTGTCTGCACCAGTGATATCATGTGCTTAACACTCTTGGCATCGTTAACAACAATATTAACAGATTACAAGACAATGGTATGGTTATGGTAATTTCTATCACACTTTTAAGGATTTAATTTGAAGCCCCCTCGTATGCGTCAGCATCCTTTCTTCACCTCTTGGTTCATTTGTATTTGTCTAGATTTCTCCATAAGTACCACATTGGTGATTCTATTATACCATTTTAGTCTTCTTATTTTGCGCTGACATCTAATTAATGCATGTTTATATTTTATTTGTAATGGTTTTAGTTGTTCTCCAAGTTTCTGATCCATACAATAGTATTTATTTAATGTTAGAATTGAATATTCTGAGTTTGGGGGTAAGGTTAATTTCTTTTGACATCCACATATTTCCTAGTGGTAAAAAAAAACTCCTCTTGGATTTTGTATTATTATACAAAAGATGATTGTGCACTATGTAATATGTAAGATATTTCTTATAGATTGTTTTCTTTCTAAGCTTGTATGAAATTTAATGACACTTTTCATTTTATTTTACTCTAAGAAATTAAGAGTAGAGAAGAAAGATCACAACAGTATTTTGGTACCCACATCAGTGAGGAGACGAACCTGTTGGGGGATGGCATAGGGGCAGAACCTGATATTATGCATGATAAGGTATGACTTTTTAAATATTTTAATTAACCCTTTATTGGGCAGATGCTTGTCCGTTTTTTAGCCCTGAACGGGCAAGATTTTTTTTCAGGTTCACAAAATTTTGGGTTGCGTTAGTAAAAACATCACAAATAAGGTGTTAGTCAACCAATGTTAGTTAAATAAACAAAACAATGAAGGGAAAAGCATACAGAATATGTTACTCACGTGATTGTTGTCGGTAATCCATATATGAACACAAATATTTACGAAATACAGTATGTCGTTTGATTTTCCGTCATCTATACGGCAATTTCACTCTGGTGATCGAGTGAAATGGCGAATCATGACCGCCCACGCTTTCCGGCATGGCACATGATTGATTGATTGATACGGCAATTTACAAACACATTTTCAGAATCATAATCACTTTCTTTAAAGTCCGACTCACGACTGCTAATGCAAAGTAACGCTTTTCACTGATATCTAGCTCCGATTAGTAGTCAACTTCGTCCCCTTTAATGTTGTGAAACTGAGAAAAGTAAGGCCTCAATATAGATGAATTTAAGATATGATAGATCATTTCACATGACAGGAGGAGAGACAGGACATCTGGTTTATGATAGAGAGAACATTCAAAAGACTGTTAAAGAGGCGAAGTACTGCAGAGGACAAGACACAGGATGATGATCTTTACACTTGACTGCCTCTTGCTTCAGTGCCTTCATCTTTTCCCTCTAGTACGCATTTTTCTTAAAGAATCTCATGTCTTTTAAGTTGACTAACATATTTAAAACCGGTCTCCGTGGCGATGGCGTTACGAACACAGTTTGTAATTCCGCTTACCTGTGTTCGAAACACAGCTGTGCGCAATTTGGCAGCAGACCGCGTTGGCTGGTTTTAACGAATTGGTATGGGAGCCAGTCGTTCAGAAAGCAATGACAAACTACTACTGAATGTAAACTTACCAAGAGATCACAAGAGCAGTAAAATGCTGATGTTCACAGCAATGTCCTGTAAGGATATGCAAAACACAAAACAAGAAAATATGTAATGGCTTGATTTTTTTAAAGCTGTTTTTCCTTTAATCTTTTTCTAGGACCTCTACATTTGTTTGCTCTTGCTTTTGTGAAATGCAACATATTCTTTTGCATATTCTCATTTTAGTTAGGCTCTGTTCAGTTTTTTTAACTGCTTGCTCATTGTCCCCGTTTCTAAACTATATCATCATCATCATGCTCCATGTCATTAAATGTGGGCAGTCATGATTTGCTATCTGACACGATCACTAGAGTCTTGCGTCAGGTCTGTTTTCTTGTCCCAGTTATGCCATGTGACCAAGCTATCCAGGTATTTGTCTCTGTGTCTTCTCCTTGCTCTTTCTCCATCAGAGTTTGCCACTTATCACTCAATTTTCAAGTTTAAGCCTCATAAAGTGGCCAAAAATATTGTGACTTACCTATGTCTAATTTCTCTAATCATTGTAAGGTTTACATTTGTTTCTTGGAGAGCTGTCTTTCTCCATCTATGGTATTCTTTGCATCGCGCTCAGAAAATCAGGTTTTCACTGTTATTAAATGTTTCTGAGATTCTCTGCTTATTGTCAATGTTTCACATGTATAGAACAGTTTAAGTTCTATATAGCACTTCGGAGTGAGCTTGAGAGTGGCTGATAAATAGTTGTTGGTTATGGGCACAAGTTCACACAAGGAGGCAGGGGATCTCTTTATAGGGCCAATGGCAATGGACACTGATCAGTATGGTCACTGCCAAAAAGGAAAGCAATGGCAGAATAACTACTTTACTGATGCCTAGTCCAGTATGACTGGCACTGTGGTGAAGGGGTAACACACGTAATTCACAATCTCACATACCACATTTGAAACACAGATGCAGGCGATTTGAAAGCAGATTGCCGTATGTTGGTTTTCATAGTGGTATGGATGCCGGTCGTTTAGAAAGCAATGGCAAACTACTGAATGTAAACTTGCCAAGAAATCACAAACAGGTAAAAAATGCTGGTGTTGACCTTGATGTCCTGCGAAGGATATACAATTAACTTTTAGTCCATTATGATTCACACTGAAACTATGTGGTAGTATTAAACATGTATAGCACTTCATTACTCTAATTTTTAAAATATGTTTTATTTCATTAGATGTAAATATCATCGTGCTGTTGAATGTGTTTTTGCCATTCTCATTATGTTTTTGATATTTGCTTTAGGACTTGCATCTTTTACAACTTGATTTGAAACTTAGTTGAGAACAACCTTACACGCATCTGGTTGCTTAATTTGCAGTTCTTTTCTGTATTTAACCAGTTTCTTATCATATCAGAAATTTTGAGTTAATGTATAAATATTGTCTGAAGCTTGCCTCCATTATCCGGTCTCTTATCTCGTCAAAATTGTTAGGTTAATTTTGTATACATTTTTTATGAATCTAACACCCATTATCCAGCCTTTTTTCACATTAGAATTGTTGGGTTAATTGAATGAATATTGTCTGAAACTTACATCCAGGGATTCACAACAGTACAGATGCAGATTGTAGAAGACAATTCAGAATTAGTCCAGCACAGAGAGAAAGAAGTGGCTTCTATTGTTCGTTCAATTACAGACCTCAATGAAATATTCAAAGATATGGCTTCCATGATTGTCGATCAGGTGTGGTATCATTACACATTTTCGCCTTTTCAAAAGTAAAACCATAACATTTTACATTGTATTATGCTTGACCTCTTCCTTCTTGAGCTGTGGTATTGTTATTTCACAGTTAGTCTTTTTTAGATAGTTTGTTAGGTTAGTGCATTAGTTAATTAGGAAGTTGGTTAGATAGTTTGATTAGTTAGATAATTAATCAATTTGTTAGGTTAGTTTGCCAATTAGTTAGTTAGGTTAGTTCTATTGTTAGTTAGATTAGTTCTATTGTTAGTTAGATAATTAATCAATTTGTTAGGTTAGTTTGCCAATTAGTTAGTTAGGTTCTATTGTTAGTTGGGTTTGTTCTATTGTTAGTTATGCTAGTTCTATTGTTAGTTAGATAATTAATCAATTTGTTAGGTTAGTTTGCCAATTAGTTAGTTAGGTTAGTTCTATTGTTAGTTAGATTAGTTCTATTGTTAGTTAGATTTGTTCTATTGTTAGTTAGGTTCTATTGTTAGTTGGGTTTGTTCTATTGTTAGTTAGGTTTGTTCTATTGTTAGTTAGGTTTGTTCTATTGTTAGTTAGATTTGTTCTATTGTTAGTTAGGTTAGTTCTATTGTTAGTTAGATTAGTTCTATTGTTAGTTAGGTTTGTTCTATTGTTAGTTAGGTTTGTTCTATTGTTAGTTAGATTTGTTCTATTGTTAGTTAGATTTGTTCTATTGTTAGTTAGGTTTGTTCTATTGTTAGTTAGGTTGTTCTATTGTTAGTTAGGATTTGTTCTATTGTTAGTTAGGTTAGTTCTATTGTTAGTTAGGTTAGTTCTATTGTTAGTTAGATTTGTTCTATTGTTAGTTAGGTTAGTTCTATTGTTAGTTAGATTTGTTCTATTGTTAGTTAGATTTGTTCTATTGTTACTTAGGTTAGTTCTATTGTTAGTTAGATTAGTTCTATTGTTAGTTAGATTTGTTCTATTGTTAGTTAGGTTAGTTCTATTGTTAGTTAGATTTGTTCTATTGTTAGTTAGGTTTGTTCTATTGTTAGTTAGATTTGTTCTATTGTTAGTTAGGTTAGTTCTATTGTTAGTTAGGTTAGTTCTATTGTTAGTTAGGTCAGTTCTATTGTTAGTCAGGTTAGTTCTATTGTTAGTTAGATTAGTTCTATTGTTAGTTAGGTTTGTTCTATTGTTAGTTAGGTTCTATTGTTAGTTGGGTTTGTTCTATTGTTAGTTAGGTTAGTTCTATTGTTAGTTAGGTTTGTTCTATTGTTAGTTAGGTTCTATTGTTAGTTGGGTTTGTTCTATTGTTAGTTAGGTTTGTTCTATTGTTAGTTAGGTTTGTTCTATTGTTAGTTAGGTTCTATTGTTAGTTAGGTTAGTTCTATTGTTAGTTAGGTTAGTTCTATTGTTAGTTAGGTTAGTTCTATTGTTAGTTAGGTTTGTTCTATTGTTAGTTAGGTTTGTCCTATTGTTAGTTAGGTTCTATTGTTAGTTAGGTTAGTTCTATTGTTAGTTAGGTTAGTTCTATTGTTAGTTAGGTTAGTTCTATTGTTAGTTAGGTTAGTTCTATTGTTAGTTAGGTTAGTTCTATTGTTAGTTAGGTTAGTTCTATTGTTAGTTAGGTTTGTTCTATTGTTAGTTAGGTTCTATTGTTAGTTAGGTTAGTTCTATTGTTAGTTAGGTTAGTTCTATTGTTAGTTAGGTTAGTTCTATTGTTAGTTAGATTAGTTCTATTGTTAGTTAGGTTAGTTCTATTGTTAGTTAGGTTAGTTCTATTGTTAGTTAGGTTCTATTGTTAGTTAGGTTCTATTGTTAGTTAGGTTCTATTGTTAGTTAGGTTAGTTCTATTGTTAGTTAGATTAGTTATATTGTTAGTTAGGTTTGTTCTATTGTTAGTTAGGTTCTATTGTTAGTTGGGTTTGTTCTATTGTTAGTTAGGTTCTATTGTTAGTTAGGTTTGTTCTATTGTTAGTTAGGTTCTATTGTTAGATGGGTTTGTTCTATTGTTAGTTAGGTTAGTTCTATTGTTAGTTAGGTTGGTTAGTTAGTTAGGTAAGTAGGCAGGTTAGTTAGTTAGTTAGTTAGATATTTGGTACTGCAAGATAGTATAGGCAGTAGAAGACAGGCAACATTTAGTAAGTTAGGTTAGATTAGGTAGGGAGGTTAGGTTAGTTAGTTTGGGTTGGGTTCGGTTATGTTAGTTAGCTAGTTAAGTAGGTAGGTAGGTAAGTTAGTTATATTAGTTAGTCAAATTGTTAGGTTATTTAGTCCGTTTGTTAGTTATATTAGCAAGTCAATTTGTTAGGTTATTTAGTCCGTTTGTTAGTTATATTAGTTAGTCAATTTGTTAGGTTATTTAGTCTGTTTGTTAGTTATATTAGTTAGTCAGTCCGTTTGTTGGTTATATTAGTTAGTCAATTTGTTAGGTTAGTTAGTCCTTTTGTTAGGTTAGCTAGTTAGTTAATTGAGATTTTTCAAAGTTATTATTTCTCCCATTGTATGTTTGCTGCAAATCCTAGTCTTTAGTCTTCAATAGTAAGTAAGTAAAGAATGCACCCCTTTGCCTGGAACCACAAAGCAAGCAAAATAGTGAGAGACCTAGGAACACGTGGAGAGGAGAATACATACAGCGATGAATGGTATGGGGAGGACATGGAAGCAGCTGCGAGAGATAGCAAAGGATATGACCACCTGGCTTGAGTTGGGCGAGTGCCTGTGCCCTAGTTGGGTATGACGGGCAAAGAAGAAGAAAGTAAAAGACCATTTTCCATGGCTAGAGGCATATTGAGGTGCTAGCACTATATTTTTATAGATTAGTTGGCACTTGATGGGTGATATGGTCAGATCATGATGGGTGATATGGTCAGATCATGCTGGCTGCTTTTACTTTCCAGGAAATTTCATGGTACCCATTTTAGGGTCTATTGTCTGAGAGCCCAGGTAATTTGAAAAATTTGCCTCAATGGGGATTCAGACATATCACCGGGCCTGCTGGTAGATGAATTCTGAATAATGGCAGGGTTTTATTTTGTGAGACTAGTATAATTCTGGGCTCATAACATGATTTCTCAAGGTGTGTTAAGTCAATAACCGATATCCCAGCTCTTGGGACATTCCCATATGTGATCTGTCCCCATCTTCAACAACCAGCAAAGAGGCCCAATACTTAATAGTACCAGCTGCGGTTTAATTAGTGTGTGTTTGGTCTTTCCTTGGAGTCTTAAATGTTGGCCATATCCTCTGACCACTTTCTGCCCCACCATTCTCTCCAGCGTTTTCTCTGGGAAAGGGAATGATCCGGTGTATTGGGTGGTTGCTTCGTTTGAAAAAAAAAGATTTAAAATGCTAGAGGGTCAACTCACTGCACCAAGGTTTATCCCATATGGCTCGGTCTCTTTCCACAGGGCAGCTTCCCGAAAGTGCTGCACAAAGCATGAACTTCGTAGATCTAGGGGGGACTTCCACGAGTTTCCAGAAAATTGCACTCATGAACCGAAATTGTAGGTCTGATTTGAAACCACAACCTTCGGAGTGCGAGGCAGGCGGCGTAACCATGGAGACCTTGATGAATCCTCTCGAAGACTTAGATTTAATTCTTAAGTGCGATACATTGACATTCAGGTCATCTGAGCCCTAAAAATGGCTGGTATTTTTTGGAGTGAGATTGATTTTGACTTTCTTCTGACCTGGTACCAAAGTACCATCTCCATGGGGACTGTGCTACTGAGATCTCATTTCCCTCCGTAAGCTCTGTAGCCAGCAAGGTGTGTAAGACTTGTTACTGAAACATCACATCTGGAGTGAGGCATAGAAGGATGTATTGATTCAGTAAAGCGCACCAGGTCTAACTAAGAGTATCCATAGGTTTGTAATGTTTCCTTCACAGGTTTTAGGTATTTCATTGTCAACAGACTCCAACCAGTGCCTAGAAAGAAAAAAGGTGTATTTCTGTCTGCATTTTCTCAACATTATGGGTTGATGGAACATATACACCATGGAAATTAATCCATCTATTTGGAGGTCACACAAAATATATTAACACTAATTTGTGGAATTTTCTGCATGAACAAAAACTAAGGCAGCAAAGTCTGACAGAAGACGTGAGCAGGCAACCCATACACATGGAAGGGCAGTCTGCTTATGGGAGGGAGCATCTAGAAAAGAAATAATGATTGAAGTCAAAAGATGTTGGCCTTATTGGTACTGAACTAGAAATTGAACTTCTGTGCATCATGGTCGTGACAACTGGAAATATCAGTGGTAGAAAAGGCAGAGGCTGACCACAAATTATGCTTGATGGTCTTGGATAGTGGCAGGGGGAAATGTCAGCAGTAGAATTGATCCAGAACATCAAGAATTGCGATTTGTGGAGAGACATAAGTGTCAAGGCCAATTGGCAGGGCACAAGATGAAGATGCATCGCAATGAATGTCATGGAAGAAACACTGAGATCAATATGGTGTTGTTCTGCCACGCCCCTTGTTACGACAAATGGTGGCACTGGTGAAGGCCTCAAGCGCACCATCCTAGTCATGACCCATGCTGGAATAGAGGCATAGATCTCTAAAAGCCCCGGGAAGGTTAACCCGGTCAACAAATGCCTGCAGAAGTCGGATGTGTCTGCCTAACGGCACAAGAACTCAGCTCTGCTGTAAACAAGCACACCGCAATCACGTCCGGAAAAAAAAAAACTCCGGATGAACACAGAAGAAGAAGAAGAAGATCTCTAAAAGTAAAGTATGTTTGTGAGGAGCATGGTTGCCTGTGTCACTTGAATTAACACAGGATGATGATGATGAATTTTAAGCATTTATTTAATAACGATTTTCTACTTCTTATCCCTGCATTCTCTAGGGCACAATTCTGGACCGTATAGACTACAACATTGACAATGCAGCCACTCACACTGAAAAAGGGCTGGCCCAGCTGCAAGCAGCGGAGAAATACCAGAAAAAGAACCGCAAGATGATGTGTATATTAATACTGGCTGCTGTGATAATTGTTCTTCTAATTATTCTCATAGCTGTTAAAAGCTAGCACCATTAGTCTGTGTCTTCAGCTGTGTAAAATATTTATTATTTAATGACAAAGTTATATACTGGGTGCTTGGCTAATAAAATTGCTGCACTCTCCACAAATAGTAATTTCAATTCCTGTTTCATTGAAATCACAGATTGGGATTCCTCATCATCGTTGGTTTTTCCTGCTGTATCAATCATCATCATCATCCTTTGCCATGCCAATAGGTGTGGGCAGTCATGTTTGCAATCTCATACAATCACCAGCAGTCCTCGGTCAGGTCTGTGTACTAGTTCTGATAATGGCTATGTGGTCAAGCCATCAAAGCTATATATCTCTTTGTCTTCCCCTACCTCATTTCACATCAGGTTTGCCGGTTGTCACTAAGTGTTTATTTCTTTTTGTGACGTGCTACAACAAATCTTGACTGTGTATCTCTAATTTCTGTAATCAGTTTACTGTTTTTATGTTCTTCTTTTCTTTCATTTGTTTTTCTGTCCTTTTTCGTCTTCCATATTTTATTTTCAAGCTATGGTGTATGTACCAAAAATGTTTTGAGTAGAAATTTCCCCCAAAAAGTGGGTAGTACCGCTCCATGTTGATGGTAACAGGTTTATGGGGATAGTGAAGTATTGAATTTGTAGTAAACTCATTACAAAGAAAGAGGCATGTGAATGTATGGAGTTACTAGAAAGGAGGCTTGAGAGGCAACAGTCACAATAGTTTGGGAACCAGTGGTTTAGAGTGTGTCTTTGTTACATCTTTGCAAGATCACAGCTTGTTGTATTTGTTTGGCTCTTTTTCCATTATCAAATTCTGCTGCAATATATAATTTTAAGTTTTTGTTTAGAACTGAAAAGTGTCTCTTCATGGGCTGTTTTCTTTCAGCTGTTTTTGTGTCAGAACAGTGTCTGTATCAATGATGTCATGGGTTGTAATCTTTCAGATGTGTAATTGTCTTCATGAATTGTTATCTTTCAGATGTGTAATTGTCTTCATGAATTGTTATCTTTCAGATGTATTAGTACCTTCACAAATTGTTAACTTTCAGATGTATTAGTACCTTCATAAATTGTTAACTTTCAGACATATTAGTATCTTCATGGATTGTAATCTTTCAGATAAAGACATTGGTATTCATGCACTGTAACTTTTGGTTGTATCAGTGTCTTCATGTGCTGTTTTTCCCCAGCTGTTTCAGTGTCTGGACTGTTATCTTTCATGTTTATCAATGACTTCATGAATTTTTATCTGTCATCTGTATCATTGTCTTCATGGATCATTATCTTTCAGATATGGACATTTGTCTTCATAGGCCAACTTTTGGTTGTATTAGTATCTTCATAGACTGTTCTCTTTCAACTGTTTTAGTGTCAACATGATCAGTATCTTCATGGATTTTTATCTTTACACTATCAATGCCTTCATGGATTTTTATCTTTACACTTGTCAGTTTCTTCATGGACTTTTATCTTTACATGGTAGCATTCGAAATGTTTTTTGTTGTTGTGTCATGGCGACTGTGGTGAAATGCAGTTTCTGAATATGGCAGACAGCCGTATTTCCATCATTCTGGGTGGCTGCTTTATGCACAAATATGTGTGTATTCTGCTTGACTTTGTTGCACAGCAGAAGTAGAAGATAGCTGAAAGATAAGTCCGGTCACCTGAAATGCAACAGTCCTTGAAGACACCGATACAGTTTTAGGACAAGTCCATGAAGACACTAAAACAGCTGAAGGATAATAGTCTATAAAACCAACAATATATAAGAAAGATAAATAATGAAGATGCAACTTAAAAATATATGTTCATGAAGACATTAATTTATTAGAAATGTGACAACCCACAAAGACGACAATAAACTGCATTTTCACATGAAGGATGGACTGTTGTCAGCTCTCTGGTGATTTGGCTTATTGACACTACTGTTTCTTTCATGAGTTCACACGGACATTGATGAGCTTTTCGTGTCGTTTTTTGCTGGAACAGGAATAGAGCAATTATGGGGCGACCTGTTGCTGTGAACTTGGAACCGTATAACTACAGACTTGGTGGAGTATTGATGCATGACAAGGCAGACGTTGTTGCGGCCTTGTGGGAGCACGTGTACACCTCGGAGGAGTAAATGGATCACCATGGTCTGGCAAGAATGAGACAGCAAGGAGTGACGAGGGGATCTGGCTGACGCTCAACGCTCAGAGGAAAGGCAAAACGGACATATAATCAGATTGCTACTGGTACCATTGGTGTTGGAACTCTTCGCTGGCTGTTGAGGATGGGGACGGAGCGCTTATGGGAATGCCCCGAATGCTGTGATGTCGGTTCCTAAATCAATCAATCAGTCAATCATTAACTTTAATCTTTAAACTGCATCAGAGTCTTCATTAACGTTTATCTTTATACAATATCACTGTCTTCATGAATGTTCATCTTTACATTATCACTGTCTTCATGAATTTTTATCTTTAAACTATCACTGTCTTCATGTATGTTTATCTTCACACTATCAACGTCTTTGTGGGTTGTCACATTTCTAATAAACTAATGTCTTCATGAACATATATTTTTCAGTTGTATCTTCATTATTTATCTTTCTTATGTATTATTTGTTTTATAGACTATTATCCTTCAGCTGTTTTAGTGTCTTCATGGACTTGTCCTAAAACTGTATTGGTATCTTCGTGGACTGTTGCATGTCAGATGACCGGACTTATCTTTCAGATGTCTTCTACTTCTGCTGGCGCTGTCTTTTATCCCCCAATGAGGAACAGGCCCTCAACCAACTCATGCCAAGTCTTATACCTCTTTTGTCATCTCCTGCAGCTTCCCCCTTGCCCTCCCTATATTGTTCACCCATGTCTCTAATTTTCTTCTTATGTTTTTAGGTTTCCCTCTAGTCTTTTGCCCTATGGGTTTAAGAGAAAGGGCTTTTTAGTTATACCCGGATGTTTGTAAAGTCTCACTACACTTTGTATGTAGAACAAATTTGAAAAATGAAGTACATGCTGTCATAAAAAAATGTGCTCCCCTTTCCATCGTGAAGCATTATGCAGCGAATGGCTGTTGTCCGCTGGAGTAATTCTTTGCACTCCAATTAATGAATACTTCATAAGTACTTTCCAGCTTCCCCAAAACAGTGTCAGACCATAACAGTGACTATTGTAACTAATTTAATAAACTTTTAGCTCACGTTTTAATGACATCATATACTTTGTTTTTCACATTTTTTCTACATGCAAAGTGTAGTAAGACTTAAGAAACACCCTGTACTATTAATAGGTTTTCTCAATGTGTTCTACCCAGTATCAGTATTTTTTTCTCAACTCTTGATTCACTAGAATTTGTTTAGTTCTCTCCGTAATCTCTGCATCAGTGATACTGTCACACCATTGTAGTCCCACTATTCTGCTAGGGGTGTACTGAACAAACATTTGTAGTTTATTGTAAATTGTTTTAATTATTCTTCATGTTTCTGACCCATACATCAGTAATACTGATTTCATGTTAGAATTAAATCTTCAAAATTTGCTTCTAGATTTAATTTTGTTTTACCTCCACACATTTCCTAGTGCTATGAAAGCTTTTCTTGCTTTTCGTATTCTTATTTTAATATCTCTAAATGTTTCCTTATCTTTGTCTGCAATGTTTACTAAATATACGCATGATTTCACCATCTTGAAGTGAGATTTCAACAAAGGAATCTTTTAACTGCATCAGTGTCATATACAATTATCTTTCAGTTGTATCAATGTCTTAATTGACTGTAATCTTTTAACTCTCTCATTGTCATCATAAAGTGTTATCACTCAATTTTGTATGTTATTCCAATTAGAATGAAATCCATTGTGGGGCAAGTATAACAAGAGGATTCCCATAGTCAGAAGAAGTTCCTCCCTTGCCGAATGTTTCAGCCCCTTTACTCCTTTGACACTTTCAGGGATAAGATCCACCTGGCTCATGACTCCCGGATACCTCTGAAGTCAGAATGGGTTTGCCTGATGGCGAAGGACACTGGTAATAGGGAAATCTAATCCACGTGTAAAAATCAGTCCAGAAGTAGCTAGAACCTTTCTAGCTCCACATTCTTGAGTAGAACCTTTCCAGCTCCATATTCTTGACTAGAACCTTTCCAGCTCCACATTCTTGACTAGAACCTTTATGTTAACTTGCCTTGAGGCATACAGGGCATAAGGTGCTAGTCTCATATCTGTATAGACCAGTCGGCTCTTGCTGGGCGATGTGGTCAGTACCACGGTCAGTACTACGCCGACTGTCTTTACTTCCCAGGACATTTTAGGTTGGGTTGACCAGGAAGCTCAAGTCAGTTTTAAAAATTTTCCACAATGGGGTTTCAAACACATGACCACTGTGTCGGTAGGATAGCATGCTAGTCAACGATACTGCACTAGTCACAATACTGCCACGGCTCGCCATTAGATGTATGGTTCCTGCCTACTAATTGGAGAAGTGCCAAGCTCAAATCCAGTTGACAAAAATATTTGTAGCATATGTTTGTTTCTGAGAATGGCAACAATATCATAATCCACCTGATCTCTGGGTAGTGATATGGATGCTCAGTCTTCTTAGGCAAAGGTGAAAAATAGGAGAACCATTATGCACTAGCATACATTGAAAACTCCCGCAGATTGTGAAAATCATGGAGGAGCTTAAATAAGTTGGTGCACTGGCAACATTTTAAAATGAGAAAACCCACCCACACAAAAATATTTTTGATATGTGCCATAGATAGAAGGAAACTTTCGGTGTGCCATGCTGAAGTCAGCACAATTGTCACAGCTTCAAAGTAAAATTGATAGCGATTGAAAGAAGAAGAGCTGTACAATGGAATAAAAATGTAATGCCACTTAATACTTTTCATGGTGAAAGACAGTGAAGAGTCCTCCCACTAAGGTTTAGAATGAAGTAAAAGAAGTTTGGTTTAATCTTTGTATGAAAATATTCATGTTGGTTGTTGCCTGAGGTATGTATTTTATTTCTCTTGCACAAGCACAAGGAATAATATAAATAATTAACAGCTAGTTGCAAGTCCTTTATCGGATGTTGCAGTCAACCCCTCCATGTATCGGCTGTTTGCGATTTACTAGGCAACAAGTTAGTTCTTCTTCTTCTTCTTTGCGTTCATTCGGAGTGATTTTTTCAGATGTGATTGCGGTGTGTCTGGTTAGGCACCCTCGGGTCGAAACCCTCAGGCCAACACATCCGACTTTTAGCGTGCATTTTTGACCAGGTTAGCAATCCTGGGAGACTCTCACTTTTGTGGTACCGTCCACATCTCAGCTGGTCTAGTTGGACCAGTCGAAGACTACACGGTCATCCCTCAAGTGAAGGCAGGGACAGTCCATAGCATTTTCCGCCTTCCTGGGTGGCTTCCATAATTGCAGAGCCGGCACATAACGCTCTGGTGCTGGGTTTACCGAGGGAATCGTCACGTCCTGCTCATGGCTGTTTTAATTCCTCACTTCAATATATTGGGCATTTCGCTCGCCCTGGGCCGTTCCTGCACAAACCAGTCAGCTCTGCGGTTGGTTTCCACTAAGCGAGTTTTCGGACATGTGCTTGTCCCTGTACCCATCAGAGCTGTTCCAGGCACGGCGGACATTCGGAAAACTACCTAGTCAGAGCTGTTCCGAACAAGAGCGGCATTCGGAAACTAGGTAGTCAGAGCTGTTCCTAGCACGAGAGACATTCGGACGAGACATTTCACTCGGACGTAATTGCGTAGTGTCAATTTTTAGTTTGCCACCCGTAGGACGACACTTCCGACTTCCGGCGGGCATTTTTTAATGAGGTTAACCTTCCTCTGGTTTCGAGGCACGTTAGACTGTTGTGATGTCGCCCACATCTCAGCTGGTCAAGATAGAACGACCAACGACATCGCGGTCGGCCCTCAAGGGAAGGCAGGGGCAGACAATGGGCAGTCCCTCGCTATCCAAGGAGGCTTCCATAATTGCAGAGCCGGCACATATTGCTCCGAGACTGGGCTCACCCGAGGAGTTGCCACGTCCTGCTCATGGCTGCTTTAGTTCCTCACTTCCATGTATTGGGCATCTCGCTTGCCACTGGTCGCTCAAGTGAGCTCCAGGGGCGGTCAGACTGCGGGCGACATCCACTCGGTAAGCTTTTGCTTTTGACTTTGGACCACGCAATAGGTTCGCTCGCCGTGCGTTCCATTTCGCGTTATTGAGACGTTTCTCCACTTTTATCTACACTCTCTATGAGTTAGATACAGACAGTTTTCGTAACCATTTCCTTCGACTGGGGCATTTTACTGACTTTTTGTACTCGCTCACGAGGTAGGCTACATGTGCTGCCGGCTCAGCACCTTACCTTCGTGCAGCAGTCAGTGAGAAACGGCCAGGCCATCTCATCCGGGAATCCAACATATCCCTCAGCTGAGAGCCTTCAAACAAGTGTCAGAACTGGGCATGTAGCTTGCTCAGTATCTCGATTCCAATTTTTCGGTAGGTGGATATCGGCCCGACTCTCAGATCCGAGGGTCTGTGGCTTAGAGGCGTTCAGCCTAAACCCTCGACAGAGGGCCTTAGAGTATTGTCCGAAACAAGAACTGCCTTCATGCGCCTGATTTACTTTTGACTGCTATCCTCAGTCTCCTGCAGAGCAGCAGGTTGTGTCTCTCTTAGTCTGGTCCCTATCCCATACGCTGTCCGATATGTAGTTTTCACCCATCGGCAAGCACATGGGGTCAACGGGACACTCAAGCTCCCCCACCACGGCAAGGTGGAGACACATCAGGGGAGACAAGTTAGTTCAGTAGCTTGTCATTGCCGGCACAAGTTCCCCAACATACCTAGTTGAGGGTTCCAAATCTGCTGCAGGCTTGCATTGATGTTGTTGGTATTGGCATTGGTTGTTCGGTGGCAAACAACTGAACGTAAATGACTGACTGGCACCTTGCCGTCTTGACAGATGATAGTTTGTAAAATGAAGTTATACCTCTCAACACAGAGCCTGGGCTGAATTTAGAGACCATGTGTTGACCATGCAGCATGATCCCTCTCTCGGCCTGTCTAGTGTACTCCAGAGGAAAGGTAAACCAATATGTCTGGAAAAAGTCAAGCTGCAGAAGCTGCCGGATCAGTAAAGCAATGCTCTAACTGTCCGCCTGTCAGAGCTTCAATCCTAGACCAGTTGCCAACCAAGGCTTAGGGCTGAGCGTAAATATTGCGTAATAAATCACAAGAAGTCAATAATAATGCCTGGGGTTGATTGTAGTGTCCTGTAAAGGATATGCAACTAACTTTTAATATTTACCTTAGATTATTTAACAGTTCGATGTCTAATACCATCAAAATCAGTGCAAGAGAGTCATCTTCCAAATTGTTGGTGCTGATATCAAATCCTAGACTCTGCATGTCATGGAATTATAAAACTGCTCATTTCATTATCCCCCAAAGTCACAGACACCAGTTAAAATAAATAATAGTGCAGCATGAAAGTCCACCATGTGTTACTGGGGCCAGTAAGGACAACAAAGAATAGTAACAACATGCCCTACCATACTTGACTAACTGCTCAATCCTGTAGAAAAATTAGCTGCAAAATCTACCCAGTCATGAACAAGTCAACTAAGGGCTTGTCGATAGCTGGCAAAGGGCCTACTTCATTGGGAGATGAAAGCAGAAGATAAGAGAGATAAAAGTTCACTCACATGTGAAGACCACAGTCAGTTAAATACAATCTATTAGCTTATATACCTTTCCTCTGGAGTAAACTTGGCAGGCCGAGAGAGGGATCATCTGCATGGGCAACATATGGTCTCTAAATTCAGCCTAAGCTTTGTGTTATGGAGAGGTATAACTCCATCTTCTATTAAGACGGCAAGGTGCTAGTCATCATCATCGGTCAATCACCTGTATCTAACACAAATGGCAGGGTTAAAAACATATAGATAACTCTATAGCATATGTTGGCATCATCATTATCATGTAGAAGACTTTTTGTGGAACATCGCTCTCATCATGGCCTGCCAGAAAGACTCTCAATCATTCATGAGGTCCCCTGCCTCTTACATTGTCATGCCCCAAGGTGTGTTTCTTTAACGTTCTGTGGCCACGCTCATGGTGGTAAACCCCTGCCTCTTACATGTTCATGCCCAAGGTGTGTTTCTTTAATGTTCTCTGGCCATGCTCGTGTTGGTAAACCCCTGCCTATGCTTCAGGGAACTAAGCCTTCTATTGCTGTTCTGTCTAAACCACTGTAACATTTAACGTAATCAGAGTATTTCAATAAATATTTACATAGGGGCACGAGAATCTAGGTTTGTTGTATATTCTAGGCTGCTCATGTGATGATATTAGGAAATTGTTAGTTGTAAGCTGGTCACAAAATCATGACAAAACTACTGTGGATTAGGGAGTCATGGTATTCAAGTGGCCAGCATGTTTGCCACATTGGCATTGCATACTGAAGATGTTAATATGTGTTATTTTATTTTATATGTTTTGCTGCAGTCCTGAGATGTTGTGGCATGTTTGCCACATTGGCATTGCATACTGAAGCTGTTAATATGTGTTATTTTATTTTATATGTTTTGCTGCAGTCCTGAGATGTTGTGTTATCATAAAATTGTGGCTAATGTGTACATTGCATGTGATAAATGTTAGTACTTTATTAGAAACTAGTGTGAACAGATTCCCAGTATGTCATCCTTCTGTCTGTTGGAATATTTTTGCAATTATTGGTGTGCAATACTGTTTCTCCACGTGTATGCATTGTAGTGGTGTTTGTTGGTATAAGAGAATCACTAACTGTGAAGTTTGCTTTGATAAACATTTTAAGACAGTGTTCCCAGAAAAAATTTAATAGATTATTTAGGGCATTAGAGAGCCGCAGTAGCGGGCTAGGACGCTCGTCTGCTGGGTCCAGTGTCATGAGTTTGATTCTCATCATTGTGGGTTCTGATTTTTAAAACTGGCCTGTGCTCTTAGGTCGACTCAGGTTAAATGAGTACCCCAAATTATCTCAGGGAGTAAAACTGCTGGCTTGACCTTGAACAAACCGCCCAGCGAGTGCCTCATCATTCAAGTGCCGTGCCGATTGGCGTAGGCGTTCATGACTCTCCACAGATCTCTGTCTTTGGTTTTCTGGATCAACTCTACTGTTGATATTCCTCCATGCCACCGTCGCAATCCATCCAGCATCATTTCTCGTGGTCTGCCTCTGCCTCTCTTCCCCTCGATCTTTCCAGTTGTCACGATGTTCTCCAGCGCCTCTCTTCTCATCACATGACAAAAAAAAGCTGTTTGTCTCTTTCTTATTGTTGTATATAATGTTCTAGTTTTCGCCAGCCTCTTTAAGGCATTCGTCGTTAGTTACTTTGGCAGTCCAAGGAATTCGCAACATTCATCACTAGTAGTTACTTTGGCAGTCCAAGAAATTCGCAACATTCGTCTAAGGAACCACATCTCTGTTGCTTCCAATCTCTTCCTAATTTGTTCATTTATATTCCAAGATTCACAGCCATACAGCAAAACAGGTTATATATAGCACCTCAACACTCTCTTTCTTACTTTCAATGATAGCGACTTATTGCATAAGATATTCTTCATTTTTTGAAATGCATCTTTTGCTTGCCCTATTCTGTTCTTGATCTCTGTTGTGCATCTTCCATCTGATGTTATAAATGTCCCTAGATATTTAAAACTATCCACTTGGTGAAGTGGGTGCCTATTGGACTACAAAAATATGGACCTTGTGCTCAATATGCCTTGGGCGTATAAAAGGATGCTTTACTTCCTTTGTTTTTAATAACTTTATTTAGGGCAGTACTTCAACGACAGATGTAAAATGCAATATGTAGGATAGTTTTTCTGAAAACATGCTTATCAAATCAAAAATAGTGCTCGAAAGAACATAGATATCAAGTAGAATATTTTAGGACAGTGTTTCCAAAAATACATTTATCAAATAGAATATTTATGGCAGTACTTCAGAAACACAGATAAGTAAGTAAAGTAAAGGGTCATGCTCCATGCCATGAGGCATATTGGCTATATGGTCTTCTTCTGCTGCCCAACAGAGTATATGCCCTCAAACAACTCACACCAAACCCTTTGTAGTCGTGTTCATGACTGGTTGGATTTGGCAGTTACTATTCTTTGCTTTGCTCTATTATATTATGCATAATGTGACTATCTGGTCAGTGCAGGACCTGTTTGGTCAAAGGCCTGTCTGATCATCCCTTAGTTGTGGTTTATTGGTATCCTGTGATCGCCCCAGAATGATCCTACTTAATAATTTCCCTGGAACTGAACAGTATTGTTGTTCCTTTATTCTTTTCACATACCAGCCAGGTTCCCAAGAATTCTTACACACTAAATATTATGTTAAGGATTGGTTTTCAGCTCAGCTGTCTAAATGATTTGCTGTTTACAATTTCACTTTGCAACTATCAAGATATTTGCAGCAAGCACATGAGACTTCCTTTTTAAAAAATCCTTGTCTGAGAAGATTGATCCTCCAGTCCACTACTCTGGGATAACGGAAGAGTATAACATTTTCTGGTTCCTTATTTCGTAGAAATGATCCACAGCTGGATTTGAGTGCTTGTCAAACTAGGGGCAGACAGTGTACCTTTAAACCATTGCACCCCAAAAGCTTGACTTGCCAGTCTCATCTTCGGTGAGAAAATAATTTGCCCAAGTAAAGCACTTGGCCCACCTGTGTGTTACTGGGGCTCAGCAGGGAAGCAAAGAATAGTCACACGGTAACCAACCGTACATCCTGTAAGACTGGTTGGCATGAGACTGGTTACCTCATCCCATAAAAAACTTTATGTGTAAAATCCATCTAATCATGAACAAGTTCACAAAGGGCTCGGCATGAGTTTGTTGATGTAATACACGGGCAAACAAGTATTTATGTTCATCTGATTGTGTCTGTAAGTCAGGCTGCTCCATTTACTCTGATTTAGTGAGAAGTTTTGTTCATCTTGTTTCATTTTGTGTCCATAATATGCCATTGTTTAAAGAATAGTTTTAAAAATTAAATGGCTGCTTGAATTAGATTTTTTTTCTTTTTTGAAGATTTGTTTAAGATTGGTTGGATTTTGCAGTTAAATTGTTTTTAGTTTTATAAGATGAGGTAGCCAACCCTCCTTAGTTGCCCCTTACGAATTGATTGGCATATCTTAAAACTGTTCTTTGCTTCCCAAAAGGGCCCTAATAAGACACAAGCAATCAACATTTTCTGAAGCTTTAATTCGAAAAGTTTTGAAAGAAAGGATATTTTATGTATGTGCGTATGTAGTGATGGAAACATAAATCAAGCAAACTCATTGATGCTCCATCTCCCACAGCAAAGTTCCTACATGAAATAACATACCAATTCTGTGATAAATTTTGGGGCATTCTGGTTAGTCACTTCCTTTTTCATAATCATAATTTTCGTGGGCTTTTGGTGTCTTCACTGTTCAACAAGTCATTCCTCATAATCTTCATTTTTATTGTGGCATTAAAGGTTAGTTCTGAAATATTCGTCACAATGTGAACGTGGTGTAGTTCTAAAGGTATTTCATTGTTTTGCTTTGTTCACCACATCTGCATTAGTCTCTGAATTACATTTCATTCATTCATTCATTAGCATGTCCTTTGCAGAACCTCGCTCCCATAACAACCTTCCAGAAAACTTCTCCATCACAAGCAAGATGTCCCGCGTCTGATACACCCATCTGGAGATCATCCGCCACATCCTGCACCCATCTTCTCTTTGGCCTTCCTCTTCCTCTCTTCCCAGGCATATACCCTTCCATTATTCTTCTCTCCAAACTTTTGTGACGTTTCAAGTGACCAAAATACTTAAATTTTCTTCATTTTATCGTCTTTAATAGCCAACCCTCCTCAATATTCAACTCTTGAAGTATGGATGCATTTGTTCTTTTCTTTACCCAAGATATTCTTAGAACTCGTCTATAACATTTATATTCAAAGGTGTTTTTGCGCTGTTCAGCTTGTTTAGTAAGTGTCCATGTCTCACAGGCGTATGTTGCAATGGGAAAGATGCATGCTCCTAAAAATCTAATTTTTGTAGTTCTCTCTGTCCCACTCCATAATTTATTCAACTGTTTTAGTCTTTGAAGAGCAATGGATAGTCGCTGTTTAATTTCTTTCATTGTGTCACCGTTATTGGTAATCAATGACCCAAGATATTCAAAATTTTCCACCACCTCCAATTTTCCCCCATTAATGTATATTTCTTTCTCCATAGTAGTTTTATCTGTATGCATTATCTTTGTTTTTGCTATGTTAAGATATAAGTTGTGATCTTCACTATTCAGTTGGGTTGAGGCTATTAGGTTTTCTATGCCATTCTGTGTTGTGGATAGTAATACTGTATCATCAGCATATCGAATCTCTGGTATGTCATGACCGCCGATATTTAGGGCATCATATAGCTCCCTGTTTATATCATCTCTTACATTTCTCATTATATTTTCGGCGTACAGGTTAAACAAATAGGGTGACAGCACGCAGCCCTGACGGACTCCTTGCTTGATGTCAAACCAATCTGATATCTCGCCATCTATTCTAACCGCTGCTTGTTGGTCTAGATAGAGCATTTTTATGAGTTGTACTACATGTGATGGAAAGCCCATATTCCTCATGATTTCCCAAAGTTTCTGATGTTGTACACAGTCAAATACCTTTGAATAATCCACAAAACATGAGAATAGGTTTACATTAAATTCTCTGCACTTCTCTATTATTAAACGCATGTTGAATATGTGATCTCTTGTTCCTCTTCCTTGTCTAAATCCAGCTTCAACCACATTAATCTCTTCTTCCATTTTCTTACGAAGTCTTCGCATTATGACTTTTAGTAGAATTTTACTTGCATGACTGATCAGGGCAACAGTTCTACAGTTGGTGCATAATTTCAGGTTGCCCTTTTTTGGTATTGGAATGAAGATAGTTCTCTTCCAATCTTTTGGCCATATACCATATTTCCAAATCTTTGTACATAATGCATGATATATGTGTATGCTTTGAATTACATTTAGCAAAATAAAAATGAAATTGTGTGATGCTGAATAGAAATGTTAAATCTACGTTTACCTCACATTATGCCCTTCAGTGCCCCAATTAATTGGCGAGTTGGTCCAAATGAACAGAACAAATTCAGGCTAGATTACTTGTTTTGATGTTTAAATTTTGTCATGAATAAATGGTTGCTCAGATTAATCTATTGCCCTGTTATGTAGAATACTTATATATATATATATATATATATATATATATATATATATATATATATATATATATATATATATATGTATGTGTGTATATAAACACACACACACACACGTGCACACACACTCTGGTGATCTTCATTGCGAAGTGGTCAAACCATCTGCCTCGCTCCGAAGGTTATGGATTATTTTTTGACTGTCATTCGGTTCACAAGTGATATTTTTTCGGAGACTTACGGGGTTCGTAACTGGAACTAGAGTTTGTGCTGTGTGTGGCGCTTTTGGCAGGCAAATCTGCTGAGAGAACTTAAGTCATATGGGTTAAAACCTGGTGCAATAAAGTCAATTCTTTTGTCTGTAAACTCTTTTCAACACATACTCTTTGATGTATGGAGTTACATATGTTTCATAATTAGAGAATGCATTTTTTGTGTCTGTTGATAATAAATATCTTGAATTTCACAGTTAAAGAAGGCAAACTGATTGTAACTTGTCTTAAAATCACTTATGCTGAAGAATGACTAATATCACATTGTGACTGATTTTGTCACGCCTCTATTTTTTTTTATTTGTCAAACTTCTGTATTCTCTGACATTTGTGATAAACATCTTTGATAACATCATGTAATGTTAAGTTTTGAAAATTAAATGACTGTGGTCTTGTTATTTTAACACCAGACAAGGATGTAAGATGTGTTAGTTTAATGAACTAATTGCATTCCTACATTTGTACATTCCTTAAATAACACACCAGCCTTTATATTCAAACAAGACCAACAAGTAAGAATGTGTATAATGACAGTAGTCGTGACAGAAGTGCGAAGTTGTGAGTTGACAAGATCGAGATAAATGGTGTTCATTTGTCATAGAAGTACATCAGTTCTGGATGTAAACACTCTGGGAAGGTTAACCCGGTCAACAAATGCCCGCAGAAGTCGGATGTGTCGGCCTAACGGCGCAAGAACGCATCTCTGCTGTAAACAGGCACAACGCAATCACGTCCGGAAAAAAAACTCCGGATGAACACAGAAGAAGGAGAAGAAGAAGAATGTAAACACTAACACTGACATTTGTTAAAGTAGAATTGATATATTGTTTTCATAATCATCAGTGTGGAGCTAATGGAGAGTACGAACAAAATCCCAGGGAATCAAGAGGAGAGGAGAAAATGTTGGCACTAGATAGGATACATGTTGAGAAAACCTGTTAATAACATAACTAGATAGTCCTTTCTCTAGACCCCAGAGGGGAGACTGACCGTTCCTGGTTCATGTGAGGAGCGGCCTGTGGCAAATGAAATGCCCAATACATGGAAGTGAGGAATTAAAGCAGCCATGTGCAGGACGTGGCGATTCCTTGGTTGAGCCCAGTACCAGAACGCTATGTGTCGGCCCTGCAGTTATGGAAGCCTCCTTGGATGGCGGAAAATACCCATGGACTGCCCCTGCCTTCCCTTGAGGGCAGACCATGAAGTCTTTGACCGTTCTAACCTGACCAGCTAAGATGTGGACAGCACCACAACAGTGAGAATTCCCCATAAATGCTAACCTGTTAAAAAACGCATGCAAAAGTTGGATGTGTTGGCTGAAGGGTTTTGGCTCAAGGGTGCATAACGAGACACACCGCAATTATGTCTGAAAAAACAATCCGGATGAACGCAGAAGAAGAAGAAGAACCCAGAGGGGAAAAGAAATAGAAAGAGGCTAAAATAACATGGAGAAGAGTAGAATAACATGAGGAGAACAAGGTAGAGCTGCAGGAGATAACTCAAATCAGGAGGGCTTGGAGTGAGTTAGTCAATGGTCTATACTCCACTGGCATATACAAGGCAGAAGAAGAAGAAAGAAGAGGACATGAGGAAGAGTAAGGAGAAGAGAAAGAGTAAGTAGAAGAAGAAGAGGTGGAAAAGACAGTTGATTTACAATAAAAGATATTCATTGTACACCTTCAGATGTGTGACAAAATATTTTTGTAACATTAACTGCGAGACTTGCCATCTCCATGGAGTTAAAATGTTCTACAATGGAACTAGTGTAGATTGGCAGCTCTTTCAGTATTCTTCATATACTGTGAACTCTTGCAGCCACTGCTATGTGTTCATCATATGATCCCGTCTTTAGCTTGTTAAACATGTGTCTCTGTTGTATAGTTGTGTTCATAAATTGATCCTATCTTTAGCTTGTTAATTATATATCTTTATTGTATAGTTGCGTAAATCAATTGATTCCACCTTTAGCTTCTTAAACATGTATCTCTGTTGTATAGTTGTGTTCATCAATTGATCCTATCTTTAGCTTCTTAAACATGTATCTCTGTTGTATAGTTGCTTCAATTGATCCTATCTTTAGCTTCTTAAACATGTATCTCTGTTGTATAGTTGTGTTCATCAATTTATCCTGTCTTTAGCTTCTTAAAGATGTATCTCTGTTGTATAATTGTGTTCATCAATTTATCCTGTCTTTAGCTTCTTAAAGATGTATCTCTGTTGTATAGTTGCGTCAATTGATCCTGTCTTTAGCTTCTCAAACATGTGTCTCTTTTGTATAGTTGCGTCAATTGATCCGTCTTTAGCTTCTTAAACATGTATCTCTGTTTTGTCCAGTGTAGAATCTGAAGATTGCAACTTGTCCACTTCTGTGCTGTTAGTTAATATGCATCATCTTGCTCATTGCCTGGATATTTGACGGTTAACTTCTGTATCTGCTCATTGCATAAATCTTGACCTTGTGTGTTATGTCAAACAACGTCACTGCACACTGGGCATTCCCAAGCCAGGTAGGCATGTGTGAGTGATTGAGTGAGTGGGTGGGTGAGTGAGTGAGTGAGTAAGCTTTGTGTCCAATACATAAGATATATTTATAATTCTTCTTCTTCATCTGCGTTCATCGGGAGTTTTTTTCCGGACATGATTGCGTTGTGCCTGTTTACATCAGAGCTGCGTTCTTGCGCCGTTAGGCCGACACATCCGGCTTCTGCGGGCATTTGTTGACCGGGTTAACCTTCCCGGTATTTATAATTCTATTCCAGGTAAAAACAGAAGGCATTGATGTGAACCCAGTGTTATGACTGTATATACTCAATGGGAGGTATTACCTCATGAATAGTTCTAGCAGAAGATAGAACTGACAGAATGTTCCTGTCATGAAACATTTATCCGTATGAATTCTTGTAGAAGTTTGTATTTCATGTTATGGCAGAAGATAAAACTACAGGAATCATTCATTTATGATTGAAAACAGAATAACAGGACTGTTAGTCATGGCAGTAAATGCTTTACAATAACAATCTAGTTCAAGGAGTTAATAGTAATAACAGTTTCCAGTAGAAAGAGTTGAAGAAACAACTGGGACAGTGTAGGTTAAACTAACTCCGCTGCAGCAGAAATAACAAACCCTAGTTTTAAACAAATTGTTTTTCTCAAGCTATGACATATTCATAATATGAATGAAATATGTTAAACTGTGGTAACGGGAAAATGTAAATAATATAAAAACATGAAGTACAAGGCATCTTTACAACATATATTTACAGAAAACAAAGGATGTGGTGGCAACAAGCCTTCATCAGCAAAGAAACACAAGTAAACACAACATATAAACTACAGGAGTGCCATCCCCATGGTTTATACTATGTTGTGTTTTTTTACGCTGATGAAGGCTTATTGCCAAAATGTTCTTTGTTTTCTGTAACTGTATTTTGTAAAGTGGTTTTTATATTGTTGAAATATTGGAAAGAGATTCAAGAAGTACTTACATGATGAACAGATTGGCAATATTTTGTGCTTGTGTGGGGTTATACAATCATTGATGACACTTCCTTGCAAATGTTATTTCTTTGTATTATACTAATTTATAATGTTTCCAAATGATATAATAATGAATATGTTATTTTGCTTTGATACAGTGCATTGGTGACTTTGTTAAGTGA
Organism: Cepaea nemoralis; assembly: GCA_014155875.1. Taxonomy (NCBI): domain Eukaryota; kingdom Metazoa; phylum Mollusca; class Gastropoda; order Stylommatophora; family Helicidae; genus Cepaea; species Cepaea nemoralis. The sequence goes on from JACEFZ010015864.1 coordinate 477,441, forward strand.
TTAATTAGTCGATCTTCATTATTTTGTAGCTGGCTGTTTGTTGGGAGCTGCGCTAGCACAGTGGCCAATGCTTGCCTGTCAGCCCAGTGCTTATGGGTTCACTTCCACAATGAGGCAGATTTTTTAAATTGATCCAGCTTCCCAGGTCGACTCAGCCTAAAATGGCACCAGGAAATTCTATAAATATATGGGTCAAGCACCATAAGCCTAATTTACCGTTACATGTGTACTTACTCATTCTTTGTAGCTTTATTCTTTAGAACAGGAAAGTAACAAAGAAAAGTATGCTTTATTTGAAGTGTTCATATTTTTAGGATGTTATTCTATGAATATTTATTGTAAGCAATTGTGTCTTATATTGTGTATGAAGAAGATGTCTTATGTGATAATGTTCATGTATAGTCTATGTAAGTTAAATAGGTTCAGTATTATTTGATTCAGTTAGCCTATGTTGTACACCATTTCATTCCTATGTGATACATTAATGTTGCTTGCTTGCTTGTGTTTCGCTGGCTGTGAACTCCAGCGTGAAGTCCTGTATGTCGGATGGTGACATCCTGTTGTCCAACATCAGTGTGATGTCATACCGGACCTGAGGTTTGCGGGAGTATCCGTTGTCCCATGTCTGGCTTATTGGTGTGCAGACTGGTGGTTCCTCGCCATGCAGGCAGATACTCTCTGGCTTCGGAGGAACATTAATGTTAAGACCAGTATAAACATAGTATTCTAAGAAATTAATTCATCTTGTCATTCCCACTTCACTATCTGTGTACTCTTCCCTTTCATTTTCTATGCCCATCCCACTTGGGTCTTCCCATTAAAGATTGACATTCCGCCACTCCTATTTTCCCTTGCACTATTACCTAACTTCCCTTCGCTGATCTGCAGAGCTCATGGTCTTCAGTCGAGATTTTATGCTGAGAATTAAGTTTTTTCAGACGACTTCATGATGTCAGCTAAGCAAATTTTTTGTAATTTTGTCAATGTAATTGTATCAGTGGTTTCCTTTGTGTTTTGTATGCTGACGAAGTCTTTCCGGACACAGCGTCCATTCTATCACTTATGTTCTTGCAAAGCTGACCCAATTTCTCAGACAAATTTCTCTTTTTATTAATTTATTCATTGAATTGATTAGTGTAGCTGTGTACAAGATGAAGTTTCAAATTTCATATTCTGTTATTTAATTGAAGAGCAGCCGCACAATGAACACATCATACTAATACATATATTTATGGAGAGATTGTCCTTAATTGGGGCTGGAGTTCTTCATATGTTGACCACTCCTGCAGCAAATGTTTAGCTGTCATTTGATCAATTATCATATCTCTATATGTTTAACTTGTTAAACTGATGTACCTGAGTCTGTTAAGTTCTGTGTGGAGTCTGATGATTGCTACTTGATCACATTTTCACAGTTGGTTATATCCATGATCTTTCTCCAGGTCTAGATGCTCTGCTACCCATGTAGTTTTGTAGTAGCTGCTTATAAACTTAATGGCCTTGTAACTTGTCTGTATCAGACTGAGGTAGTCTTCCACCTTCTTTTGCCAATTTGTCAGCTTCTTCATTGCTTGCCATATATGTTGCAATGAAATGGGCACCTCTGTAGTACAGCACTTTCACACACAATCAGTCAGCCCCATTGTCTCTATCAAATGTACAGCATAGTACAGCCCTTTCACACACAATTAGTCAGCCCCATTGTCTCTATCAAATGTACAGCATAGTACAGCCCTTTCACACACAATCAGTCAGCCCCATTGTCTCTATCAAATGTACAGCATAGTACAGCCCTTTCACACACAATCAGTCAGCCCCATTGTCTCTATCAAATGTACAGCGCTCTGTTAACCCCATTGACTCTATCATCTGCATGTATTATACAGGGTGTATTTTTAATGATTGTGCAGTGTTTGAAAATATTGCAGGTCCAATTTTTCTATTTACCTATTATGTTGCATAAACTTTACAGAGGGTGAATACAAATCTTGGACCGGAAATAATTTCAAACACTGCACAGTCATTAAAAATACACCCTGTAGCTGTGTACTTCTTTCTGTTCTTGGGAAGTAAAGGCTACCAGCATGTTATTTACCTCATCACCCCTGAAGTGCGATTTGGTCTACTAACACTACATACCCAGTATGTCTTCAGGTGTGTGAAAGGGTACTTTAGTCATGTTGACTTCTTTCTGTGCCGCTCTGTTTTCATGTGTACATTTCTTCACTTATTTCTAACATATCTATTTATGATTTTTGGTGTGTGTGTGATGTTTTAATGTTTATCCTGTGTCCCCTTTGCTCATCCAGACTTGATTCTGAGTTACTGACAATTAACGCTGGAATTGTTTCTCATTTCTCATAATCAACAATGAGAAGAAATAGACAACAAAAGAATTATGTGTATTTCAGTCGTGACTTTTTGAAACCTGCTTTACATAATTCCCAGAGAGGAGAGTGTGAATAGTTGGCAATATTATGTTGTATTATGCTATGATATGTATACATATATATGTAATAAAGCAGATGTCAATTGTACCATGCATGTATCATATCAGACTTAAGGACGTTTGCAGTCACACAAGTATCGGAGGGAGAATATGATTAAACAGTTGATTATAATGTGTTTTTCTAAGGTGTTTGGTATTTGAATTTGAAGTGGTGTGCTCTCACAGATGTTGAATATAATGGCTGTATAATCAGCAATAATGGGGACTTTAGAAGAAGCCAGGTGTAGACTGGCCAGGGCATTGCAGGGGTTAAACAGTGTTAAGAGCTTATGGCATACTACCAGCGAACATATTATAGTACAACTTTTGAGATCATGCATCATGGCAACATACGGATGTGGGTCATTGACCATTGTCGTGAGAGGATTTATAAAGTTTACTATTTGTCAGAAGTGAGTGAACTCTGTTGACGTCCATTTTGGAACCAAAAACTTAATCCGACATACAGGACTTCACGCTGGAGATCACAGCCAGCGAACACAAGCAAGCAAACAACACACTAATATAAAAGTACTTAACAGGACACCGTTTCATTTTGTGTAATATGTTGTCTCAAATGACAATCACATTCTTACTAAATACACTTACATACTTCTTTAAAATAATAATAAACTACTGAAACTATAATCACATGATGGCAATCTAATGTTTGCCATCACCCGCTCTGAGTCTGATCCATCCCTTCCCTACGATGGTCTCAGCTAGAGTGTCCCATTTTTCAAGAGCCCTTTCTCTCTTGGGCTCAGTAGAAGCGTGCTTCTTACACATGGCACTAGGCACACTTAAACGTGACAGGAGCTTATGACTACTATTTCGCAATCACTAATAAAGAAAATAGAGTGTGTTTTTTTTTAACCTACATATAAGTTACCTAGCATGATCTTTGACAAGATGTTATAGAAAAACTCCAGCATTTTTTAACCTACATATAAGTTACCTAGCATGATCTTTGACAAGATGTTATAGAAAAACTCCAGCATTTTTTAACCTACATATAAGTTACCTAGCGTGATCTTTGACAAGGTGTTATAGAAAAACTCCAGCATTTTTTAACCTACATATAAGTTACCTATCATGAACTTTGACAAGATGTTATAGAAAAACTCCAGCATTTTTTGGCTGTTAGTGATTTTTTAGGCAATTTTACATTCAGTAGCTTGCCATTGTTTTTTAAATGGCTGCCACTCATATCATTGTGAAAACCAATGCAGAGCGATCTGTTTCCAAATTGCCTTAGCTGATTTTGAACCCAGTGTTTCAGGATAGTGAAACTGCATTCATTGGCCCTAAGCCACAGACACAAGCTCTTATGTATTTTTTTAAAGTTGCTTATCCTTTTATATGACGTTGCAGTCAACACTAGCATTTTACTGCTGTTGTTGATGTCTTGACAAGTTTTACGTTAAGTAGTTTGTCATTGCTTTCTGAACGACCAGCTGCCATACCAACATGTTAAAACCAGCAAGACACGGTCTGCTGCCAAATTGGTCACTGCTGTGTTTTGAACACGGGTAAACGGCATTACGAATCGCGTCCTCGATGCCATCGCCACAGAGACCAGCTCTTACATATTACAGAAACATTATTAGAATACTGTGGACAATCAAGAAGAAAAATAATGACATTCTGCGCGATCTGAACATCACAGAAAACTGGCTTATAAACAGCCTCACCTGAAATACTTTAACTGTATTCAATGTCACAGTGGTTTGAAAAGAACAGTGATGTAAGGCAATATATTTAGTGTATTTTTAATGACTGTGCAGTGTTTGAAAATATTGCCGGTCCAAGTTTTCTATTTACCTATTATGTTGCATGAATTTTATTGAGGGTGAATACAAAACTTGGACTGGCAATATTTTCAAACACTGCACAGTCGTTAAAAATACACCCTATACTTGTAAGAAGAAGCAGCTCAAAGATGAACTTGGGACATTGAAGACAGCTTGGGCATGAAAATACATGGGCCAGAAGAACACAAAAGATCAAGAAATCTTGTTTGGTGTGATGGACATCCTGTAAAGGATCTGCTACAAGATGATGTGCTCTTACGTTTTACTCCTGGAAAGTATATATTTAAAAAAAGGAGTAAATTTATCATCTACCTTTATAAACAAATGAGTAAGTAAATAAGTCATTTTAGAATATGGTCCCATTCTTTATGTTATTAAGGCATCTTGGTAATATGGAATGAAGCCTACCTTATATACCAATCAAATACCACTAAAAAAAATAATCATCACATCAGTCAGAAAGCCACCAATACTCACACAAGAAAGTGACCGTATAATGAACAGACCAAAAGAAATCATTATTCTGCACCTCAGATTAAGCATTTTGCATTCGATCCCAGAGTCTTCACCACATCGGTCGTATAATAATGTAGCTCGTCAGCGAAGGAATGGTAGCAGCCAGCCAATCTTTCAGTCTGTTAATTTTCTTGCCTACCTGCATGCCATGTGTAGAAAATCCATTTAATCTTGACCTTTATCTTTTTTAGCAGTGCAAGTCACTCCTTTTCTATTTTATATAGCATGCTTTGCAAATCTTTCACATACACATGTCATTCTGTACTACTATACAGCCATTGAAACGCCGCTGTTTTGTTTCCACCTCCATTCCCATGCTGGAAGTCAGGCTATCATACACCAGACTCTCCTTTTTTACACAGCGTGGCTTAATATTTGCAATTAAACCTCACTCACCCCGTTGACGTCGCACCACAAACCCGTGTATGATATCACATCATTTGGACATGAACTGTCACTTATCAGCTGCTGCAAGGACACCTCTTTATCGTCCGCTTTCCAATCCCAACATCCTCGATCCAACATGGTTATCACTATCATCACTCTATATAAGGCTGCCTTGTTGGGCGGTACCTCTAACACAATTATAATCAAGGCTGATAAAGCCGGTTGAACGAGGTGCACATTTTTTTTCTACAATTCGGATTGGATAGTGACACCAATGTCTATTCCTTTTTTTTGCATTACCTTACTAATTTCACATGCATCTTCGGTCTCTGTCATCCAAGATCCGCTCTCTGCAACAGCTGTGCCGCTCACGGCTCCTTTGGTTCATCTGCTGTCAGTACCTACATAAGTAAGAACACCATATCCGGGAAATCCAGATGAATTCCCCCGCTTAATCTCACCGATCAACCGTTATAAGTTTTAAAAATAAATATTATATCAACACACTTATTTAGTTAAAATTTAGAAATATAAATTAAAATTAATAAAATAAATTAAATTTCAATAAACAAATTATTTATATACGAAGGGGCTTCAAATGAAAATCTTAAATGTGTGTGTGTGTGTGCGCGCGTGCGTGCGGGCGGGCGGGCGTGTGTGTGTGTGTGTGAGAGAGAGAGAGAGAGAGAATATATTTGAAAAAGTAAAGCGTTCAACGCACGTCCTCCAGCGCCGATAAAATGCTTGAATTCCTGTAGAATGCAAATTCTCTTGGTCGCGTTTGTAACCACTCATGCACCACCTGCTGTACCTTGTCATCGGACCGAAATGGTTTGGCCATGTCGTTAGAATGCCAGCAACTACCATCACTGGCCTTACATCAAAGATCATCTGCGACGAGACCACGAGGACATCCTAGAAGAAAGTGGATTGACGACATCAAAGACATTGTACAACCACACGGAATGACACTATCCAGTGTCGCCCACCGGGCGCTGGAACGCAAATTATTCCTCCCCCACGACGTTTGACGGCAGAAGTGGAAGATGATGATGTGATGATGATGATGATGATGATGATGATGATAATGATGACTGAACTGAACTCCTAAGTCGACCCAGTCTAAAATAGATATCAAGAAATTTTCTGAAAAATAAAGGCATTTGGTGGCCATGCGTTACTTGACCCGTAAAGGAAGCTAAGAATGTTGTTATGTTGTTGAGTGTTGTTTGTCCATCAAGAATGATGATGACCATTCATTTCCTCCAGTGGGGTTGAAAGTATGGAGCCGTGGGTTCTAAGATTGCTGATAAGGCCTATTTTGGCTCGAAATGTTCTTTGACATTGTGGGCAAAGAATGCTTGACGTCTCTGGAGGAAGATTTCCTGCAGTAGTTTTTCTGTCCTGCCTTTTCTTCACAGCTCTTGCAGTCCTGGTTGCCTCACATATGACTGCACCTTTGCGTAATGATACACGCCACGAATTTCGGTCTCTGGCTGCAGCCTCCCAGGTGTCATGATGAATTCCAAAAGCATTCAGTGAAATTTTCAGAGTGTCTTTAAAGCGTTTCCTCTGGCCACCTTGGGAGCGTTTACCACAACGCAGTTCGCTGTAAAAAAATTCGTTTAGGGAGCCTGTGATCTGGCATGCGAGTCAAGTGACCAGCCCAACGAATCTGATTCTTCATCAGTATAGTGTGGATACTGGGCATGGATGCTCTTTCTAGGACTTCAGTGTCTGGAATCTTGTCTTGCCATTTAATCTTCAGTAGCTTCCTTAGGCAGACTGTGTGGAAGTGGTTTAATTTCCTAGCGTGTCGCTGATAAACAGTCCAGGTTTCACAAGCATATAGCAGTGTGGATAATACAACTGCTTTGTAGACTTTTAGCTTTGTTTGCAGGCTTATTCCAGTTCTGTCCCATACATTCTTGTACAGTCTGCCAAAGGCCGCACTGGCCTTGGAGATTCTTGCATTCACTTCGTCATCAATTGTGGCAGCTTGTGACACAGTGCTGCCAAGATAGGTGAATTTGTCCACAACACTTAGTCTATGATCATTCACTTTGATATTCGGCACAGTGTGATTATTCCCTGGAGCTGGCTGGTACATAACTACAGTCTTCTCCAAGTTGATATTGAGCCCAAAGTTGGCACAGGCATGTGAGAAAGCTGAAACATTGTGTTGCATGTCCGCCTCTGAGTTGGCGTGTAGAACGCAATCATCAGCAAACAGGAGCTCTCTGACGGTGTCGCTGTTAATTTTGGTTTTAGCTTTCAGCTTTCTGAGATTGAATAACTTTCCATCCATACGGTAGTTGATGTCTATTCCAATGTCGTCGTTCTCGAAGGCATTCATCAACATGGCTGAAAACATGAGGCTGAACAGTGTTGGTGCCAGGACACATCCTTGCTTCACTCCATTGGCGACAGGAAAGGGTTCAGACAGTTCACCATTTTCCTGTACTCTTGCCTGCATGCCGTCATGAAATAGCCGCACTATTTGGACAAACTTTCGTGGACAGCCATATTTTGCCATAATCTTCCACAGGCCTTCTCTGCTGACTGTATCAAAAGCCTTGGTAAGGTCAATGAAAGTGGAGAACATTTCGCAGTTCTGTTCCTGAAATTTCTCTTGCAGCTGCCTTGCAGCGAAAATCATGTCAACAGTTCCACGTTCTTTTCTGAAGCCACATTGACTCTCAGGAAGAAGACCTTGATCGAGAGAATAGTGCTAAGAATAGTGACAGTGTGACCAGTCACATCAAGAGGCGACTAAGAATGAATGTGCTTAGGGCAGGCTATACCGATCATATATACGATCACATATAGAAAAATCCAGCCACAAGACCCAAACCAACCTGTCGTCGTCTACTGTCTACTGCCTATTATACCTCGCAGTGCAAGTACAAACGAGCACTGCCAGAAATGGAATTCAATGGACTCCTCTGACAAAATAGATCAATGATTCTGGGTTCACTTATGACATTGTCCTCCTGTCTCACTCACGAAATCAGTTACAGGATAAATTTTAAGCACATTGTATAGGAGGACACGACAATTCGGTTTAAACATTCACAGAAGACAGACACGGAAAATGAGAATAAATCAAGCAAATGATAACCCATATTCGTTGGTATAGTCTGTTGTTTTTTTTTGTCCCCCCCCCCCCCCCCCCCAATATAAACATCCATATCTCAGAAACCAACTAAAGAAAAATTATGAGATTTAGTATATAACCTTATCATTATGTCCACCCAACAAAAAATTATTTGTTCTGGAGATTTTACAGCAGATTTCAAAGTTTGTTTATACGCGGTATATAATTTACGAGTCTGAGATGAAATTCATAATTTTAAATGTATTATTGCGTAGCCAGACAATCAGCGCTCAATGTTGAATATTTTCACTGGATTGGCCTTATGCAAACTCCCCGCGTTGTTTAAAATAGGACTGTTCATAGGTGTCTCAAAATGTGGGTTATTTCATGAAACCTGATTAATATGTTGTTGTTGTTTTTTTTTTTTTTTAAATCTTACCACTTAATTCACTTATCGCTAACATTGAAATGTGCGAATATTTTTCAATGGGATTGAATGCGAAATTATACACTTCAAAGAATCGCTATGAAGTTGTACACATATTTGTCAAGGAGCTGATCGCAGGAAACTGTTTTATACTATTACAAATTCCGAAAAAAGAACAATGCATGCATTGGGTTTGAGTAAACGGGCATTTCGTCGATGGGTGCAAGAATCTGGAATTAAACCACCACGCAATAACCAAACGGTAGGTAGAAAGATTATTGTATACAGCTTTGACAAAGATGTCATAAGGCGAGCTATTATAAAAATGCTTTAAAAAGTCGCTTGATAGGGTCGACTTTATTGCACCGGGTTCTATCCCATATTGTTGGGTCTTTTTCTGCAGCGCGGAAAGCATCGCACAAAGCACGAACTCCGCAGCTCTAGCGACGACCAACAGAAGTCTCCGAAAAATTTAACTCGTGAACCGAAGGATGCGGCCCGGAATCGAACCCACGACCTTTGGAGCCCGAGTCAAAAGGCTTGACCACTTCGCCACGGAGACTCCTAAAATTATAAAAATTTTGGATTTTATATCCAGGATTATCCAGCATTATACAAATGCTGGATGCAAAAAAAAAAAAAAAAAAAAAAAAAAACAGTGACTGTAAGAAAACTTAGGGTTTGGTTCAGAAAGAACAATAACGTAGAGCTATCCAAAACAACTTTGTGGAAAATTATAAGGACATTATCTTCACTATTTGAAAGTACAAGGGCGGTAGAAATAATCTTTGCGAGCAACCGCATTTAGGAGCCATGAGAAGCAGATACCTACGTCAAATAAGGGAAATGCGCAAAGAAAATTATGGCATAGTGTCTTTGGATGAAATGTGGATCAATGCGCACCACACAAGTGATAAGGAATGGCAATCAGTGGATAGACAGATAAAGCGATATGTGCCCAGTAGCATATGACAGCTTTTTGGTCATGGCCCATGCTAGTAATACGCATAATGGCTTACAACAGAATGCTGGGCTCGTGTTCGTATCAAAGCATACAGACAATAGGGTTTATCATAATAAGATGAATGGTAATGTATTTAGAGATTGGCTCGAGAATACTGTGCTTCCATCCCTAGATAGACCGTCTTGTCCAATTATGGACAATGCATGATATCAATGTTGTTGCTCAAGAAGACAAAATACCTACATATGACTCCGAATGGAAAACATACCATTTCTAGAAACGTATTTCTAGCTAGAATTGTTGTCCCTTGTAAAACAGACGCCAGAAAGCAAGAAATATCAAATCGACAAGTTGATAGAAGAGCATCGTCATGGGTGCTTGAAACTTCCGCCGTACCATTCTCAATTTAACCCTATAGAACTTGTGTGGGGCTAAAATTAAAGGACAGGTGGCAGCTGTCAATACTATATTCAAATTGTCTGACGTCAGGATACTAATCCAGTCCTCGCTATTAAATATTGATAAAAGTTACTGGAAAAATGTGAGGACCATGTGTTGAAAGAGGAAGAGGATTATTGGAGAAAGGAAGGATTGAATTTTATGCAACCGAGAGCAGTAATAAACCTACTGGAATCGTCCGACACAGATTAAAGTCTGAGCAGATCGCAGACCTTAATCTACGTACACACCAACTGGGATATTTTGCTACAAATATTCAGAAGAATTGCAGGTCCTAAACATACATTACAGCATCAGCACAATGTCAATGGCAACAGTTTGTATTCCACAGTGATATGAATTTTCAATTCCGCAAGCCCTCAGCGGCGACAAACAACTGTATTGAAACAAACACACACACACACACACACACACACACACACACACACACACACACACACACACACACACACACACACACACTAAGCGCATTGAATACCAACAGAAGAGCAGTCCTTTTGTTTTTAGACCATCAATTTTTGATTCGATTTGGTATCCTAGGTTAGTTAGTTAGTTAGTTAGTTAGTCGCGGTTCCAACTTCAAAGCAACGGTTCATCCCCATTATGCTCCGTTCCTGTGCCAGTGAATATCACACAAAACGCTCCCCACTGCCCAATGGGAAAAGTGGAAAAGACAGGAGTCTCGACAAACAACAGCCCGCACAGATACACTGTGCCGCCACCAGAATGTCAACACAATAGTCCCCCACGAAACATCCTGTTCATCTCTGATGGAATCGGCAGACATTTTCCCATCTGGATGTTTCCTAGATGTTCACCCACACAGTCCACGAAAATACAGTTCATCGTCGATGGTAGTGGCATTTAACCAGAAACCCAGCAGCCACGCATTTCTGCATAAGGCAAAAACCGGTCAACTCTGGGACATAGCCAGCTGCCATCGCTCTGAACATGCAATCACGTTCCCAAAAACCTCGGGCAGATTCAAAAGCATTTCACACGAAACCCACAACTCACAGTGTCGCGCCACGCACTCACTCAGTAGCAAGGCGACGGAATCATCAAGCCTCCTTAGTCGCCTCTTACGACATGCGTGGTAGGCTACAGTGTTGCTATTCTTTGCTTCCCTTATGGGCCCCGGCAACACACGGGAGGGTATCCTAGGTATGGCTTAGGAGCCAAATAGCTCTCTATAGTGCAAGTGAACATGTCAGCTTTACAAGTTGGCAATGTAAGTCTTTTACCATTTGAGTGAAATAGCAAAATGAGGTCGTCAAGTAATTTAACTTTATCAACATTTTGAGATTCAAATAGTTTATTAACTTTTTGCACTTCACTTAAAATGGGTTGTAAAAAGAGAAGGAATGCCAAATTTTATTCATCACTGTACATTGCATGTAGTATTTCAGCTGTGTAGCATTTTTCACTTTGTCTTGTTACTTCGAAGTGCGTCTTCAACTCCAACCATTGGTTCACAGTTACTTCAACAGCTGGTTGAATTGATAACCATCTAGTTTTGCAATATGACAGAATTTTCAGTGGTGGGGAACTATCATTTAATGCTTTATATAAATTGTTATTGCTATTGTTTGACAGATGATTTGGAGAACCAGTTATGTGCTTCAGCAATAAGGAATTGCAAATTCCTTAGTAAACATTCTGATGAGGCATGTGATAATGCTAGCTGCAAGGAATGACACGCACATTTTATGAGAATTAAAGATGGGATATCTTCCTTAAATTTTATATAAACGCTATGGTTGGTATCAACCATTATCGAGGCATTATCTGTACCAGTTGCAGCCAAATTCACATGAAAAGAATCACAAAGTCGGCATTACAGCAGTAAGTCGCAGCACAGTGTGTTCACAGTTCAAATAATGTTATTATAATTTATGCGCCGTTTTACTCATTACCAGGGGATTGCCAGATTGTTGAGCGTTGACCCGAGTCAGTTCAAAGTTTAAATAATGGCAGCTACCATAATTTACGCCGTCCATACCAAACATAAAATAGGTAAATGACACCGAAAAAAAAGTAAAATCTAGAAAGTATTCAAAATATCCGACTCCAAATGAAAAGTATCTAGAATTGCATCCAGCATCCAAACGTCAGAAAACGGTAACCAGATGCCGGCAAAAACCTCTAGATCTGGATATAAAATATCTAGAATGGCAACTATGATGACGAAAACAAGAAAGCGAACGTAGAGGAAGACGAACAGCTGACCGTGGGAACAACCTCAGACTGCACTTAAATTTGAATAACGAAGACACAAACAATAGATTGCACGATTTATTGCCTGGCATATTTCGCTTCATCTCGTCAGTTACATACTGCAGAAATCCCACAACTTACGTGAATTAACTAGATAATCGGTACGGTTTTATATCTAATGACTGGAGTTGCAGCACAGAATGTTCGGCCTACAGCTGTAGTAAGCCGGTCTTGTAGACGTTGCATTACGTCATCCCCTCGAAAGGTTAGCTGGATGATTACCTTGAGTTTGGGTACTGTAGTTATGTCTGGTTTTGGTTTGGGCTGTTGGCAGTGGCGCTTTATAAATCCTGTGGAGTACCCTTTCAGGTTTAAGACATTCTTCAGAGTTTCAAATTCCTCTGTCAGTGTGTCCTGGGTGCATATCTTTCTAGCATGGTCAAACAGGGTCCGTACTAAGCCCCGTTTGTACTGGACAGGTATGAAGCTCTGAAAATGTAGGTATTAGCCAATCCATGTTCCTTTGCGATACACCGATCTTTGAATTGTGCCGTCTGCTCTACGTCTCATTAGAATATCTAGGAACGGCAACGCTTCGTTGTGTTCGTGTTCCATAGACAGAGAGATGTTTTTATGCGTCTTGTTCATTGTGGCCTGGAACGATGTTGCTTGTAGCTCGTCTGTGGTGATAATTAGTATATCGTCCACATAACGACGGTAAAAGGCCAAGTTGTTGATGTCTGAGGATCTCTTTTCTTCTTAATGTGCCATGAAGATTTCCGCTAGAATAGGACCAAGAGCCATGGCCACTCCGTCAATTTGGCGATATGACTTCGTTAGAAAATTGAAGTGTATGTTGGCGGTACATAGTAGTAGTAGCCTCTCCAGAATAGGTGTTGGTATGCCTAATTTTAGTTGTTTGTCTTCAATGCGTTCCCTTATTATTTTCACTGTCTCCTCTAATGGAACGTTAGTGAATAGGGAGGCTGTGTCCATGGATGCCATGTGTTTGTTATTTATGTCCATAGTATCCAATAATTCCACCAGTTGGAATGTATCTCTGAGTATTTTTGGATCGAAGGACTGTCGTACTGGCTGTAAAATTTCGGCTAGCCATCTCGCCATTCGGTGTTGTGCAGAGTTAACCATGGACAGGATAGCTGGATGCCTGGCTTGTGAAGTTTGGGTAGACCGTACATCTGAGGAGTGTGCGAGCCACGTGGTGTGAGCGTTTTTGCAGTGGCCTCACTGATGAGTCCCGCATTTACAAGTGACTGGATCTCTTTCCTCATTATTGCATCTAGGTCCTCCGACTTGTTTACTTTTTGATCTATCCTGAATTTAGATTCATATGACAACATTTCATCCATTTTTCTCTGGTAGTCTTGACATGTCCATCAGTACTGCACCGCACCCTTTGTCAGGTTTCAGTATGACGAGGGTTTTGTTAGCCTTTAACGCTTTTAAAGCAGTAAGGTGTTCGTTGGTCAGCGGACATGTCTGTTTGGAGTGTGTTGTGTGATACTGGTGTTCTAAATCTACCAGTTTGGCCTTCAGCCAACCGACCGACTCAGCAGAAGTAGGTGATAACTTGGAGACTTGATCAAACAACATTTCAAACTGTGCTTGCGACTCAACACGGTTGATGTGTTTAGACTTTATGCAGAATTTTAATCCGTATGCAAGGGCCTCCGTTTCAATGTTGTTGAGTACGTACGACGATAAGTTCCTCACATACTTCTCTGGGTTGTCTAGCACTGACGTTGTTACCTTTTCAGTGCTCAGTGATTTGTTGAGGCGAGCATTCTCTGCGATTTTCACCTTGTACACTGTTTCTGTGCAGAATTTAGTGAACTTCAAGTAGCCATACAAGCTCAATTCTTTGGTGACGTAGTAGGCAGAACTATGTGCGCGCTTCAAGTTGGCCAGCTTGGACTGGGTTTCTTCGATCTGGTTTTTTGTCAGTCGTCTCAGGTTTTTTCTTGTTGGACATATTCTGTCGGCCCTGAGAGATCTGAAATACCGGTGAGGAAATATTCCCGTCCTTAGGCATTCCTCGAGAAATCTCAATCGACTATCCTGTAACGATATTTTACACTTCAGCTTGAGTAATCCATCTAATCGCTTCACAGTTGGTAATGGGAGGCGACGTATAAGAAATTCAAAAATGTTTTCCCGTAGTGAATTTGAATAACGAAGACACAAACAATAGATTGCACGATTTATTGCCTGGCATATATTATATACATATGACATCTCGTCAGTTACATACTGCAGAAATCCCACAACTTACGTGAATTAACTAGATAAACCCATCAAGCTGAAATATACACATATTCGCACAGTAATGTCACTTATCTACCACGGTAATTTTAAGCTGACTAACATGTCTTTCTGTTTGCACAATTCTGGCTTGCGTTGATTGATCATAATTGCTTCTGCAAACGTTAACAAGCGAGTATTTTGTGTGTTAAACAACACGCGAAAGGAAGTGTCTCTGTCCACCACATGGCCGCTTTCGATAATGTGCCTATCAATTGAAGACGCCGGGAGCTTCCAGTGTGTCGGCCTCACGAGGCTAGCATCTCCTGTGTGTTGTATCTTGTTGCCCCATTGAGGTATGTGTTCTGACACTCGTTTATTAAGCTGTCTCTCTGTTCTACCAATGTAGAGTGCCTGGCATCTACATGTGAATTGGTAAATGCAATTGTTTGTGGCGTACAGAGGAACAGGCTCTTTGACTGCTGGTATAGGAATCGGTACGGTTTTATATCTAATGACTGGAGTTGCAGCACAGAATTTGCACTTAAATTCTCTGCCTTTGCCAATATCGAGTCCTTATGAGAACTTAACGTGACCGGGACCAGTCCCGGTGAGAACAACACAGCATACGACACAAGAAAATAATTAGACAGCACAACAGAATTTTATCCGACAAATAGAGCGCAGCAACCAATAAAACTAGTATGAATTAGGACTCACAATCCACACAACCACGGATCTCAACAATAACCGATGCTGAGGAAGCAGGTTTGACGAGACCGAATTTTGAATTTTCCTTTTTGTTTTCGGAAATTGGAATTGGAATTTGAATTGCTTCTCATTTTGGATAAGTCACACTTTGTTTTCACCCTTGTAAGATGCAGTTCTGAGTCTGCGTCTAGTATGTCTTTACTTTTCGCAGGAGCTAAATATATCTAATTGTTAGCAATTCATATCAAAGTATGGGTCGGGGTGGTTAATTGTCTCTAAATTTTGTGTGGCCCTAGGAGGCCAGTAAAAAAATGTTTCCCCAAGAAGGGGATTTATTCCTAAAATAGAATACATATATCATTAAATGTACAAACTTAACAATTAAATATAAATGACAAAGGCCAAAATATGATTATAAAATGTAATTACATAAAGATAACAAACATATTTTGTAATAAAATTAACAGTTTTATTATATTGATTATTAAATCTGACTCCACTAGTAACATTTCTTATTTATACAAAAAAAAGAAGACATTTATAGTTAGATTATGATAGCATACTAGATATATTATTTCTTTTTTAAATTATAGTAATTTCCCTTGCACAATATTAGATGTTTATGTCCCCTACTCATTGCGTAAAGAGGTGCTTTTCTTTTAGATGTCTAGTAATTCCGCAGAATGCTTGAACATAAGTATTAATAAGCGTAGTGCTCAATCTAGGCATTACTATCATGTTATTATATTTTAAATAGTCTCTATGTAAACGTAATTGCACCAGCATGTGGCATTGTGAGAGAGAGATAGATAGATAGATAGAGAGAGAGAGAGAGAGAGAGAGAGAGAGAGAGAGAGAGAGAGAGAGAGAGAGAGAGAGAGAGAGAGAGAGAGAGAGAGGGAGAAGGAGGAGAGGGAGAGAACTATTTGATCAAGAGGAATGAAATTTACAAACATAAATGACACTTCCTTTAAACATAATATTTATCTACATAAACCCCATAAACTTGCACGGCTTTTCGCCAGTGCGAAAATAAGTGCATGCAGGCCTTGACTGTGCCAGACCAGGTTTTGTCCTGCTCACTTCGCCTATTCATCGTTATCTCTCTCATTCCTATCACCTAGGCCATCGCCACCAGTAACACCACTCACCTTCTCGTTGCTACTCTGGCGTTGAAATCCCCGAGGATGACAGCCATTTCAAAATTGTTACACTGGTCCTCGGCCATGTCTAATTCTTTATATCAATATCATTCAAGAAGTCCTGGTCAAGAAAACGTGAGGCGAAGAAATTCATTGGCATTGAGAATCTTTCGCATTTACTGAACCTTTGTGATTTCTGAATAAACATTTCTCAAAGCAATTATCAAAAGCAATTAATTTTAAACTTTATAAATAAAAAATACAAATTTATCAAAGCAGTTATCAAAAGCTATTGGTTTTAGTCTGTTTCCAAATGAACGCTGGGGCGTATACTGAAACCTTCCAATATACGCTCAGAAATTTATTTTTTTTTTAATTGGGGGAGGGGGGGGGGGGGTCGATTCTATTACCCCTACCCCGTTCAATCTCAGAGAGAAGTTATATTGGGGTCCATCACCGGCTGAGATTAACAATCCTGTTAACAGGATATTAATTTGAAGGTGATTGTTGTCCAAAGAGGGTAATGTTGTGCCTTTTTTCCTAATTGTTTGTTTGTTTGTTTGTTTGTTTGTTTGTTTGTTGCCTTTACAGGCCGGACAAAACAATGTTTACAGATGTGACATATTTTATCATCATCCATCAAAGTTATTTAAAGTATTATTTTTTCCCCCAATTCCATTACCCTTATCCCGTTCAACCTCAGAGAGGAGTTATATTAGATTAGGGTCCATCACCGGCTCAGACGGACTTCAGAGAGGTGTGTCAAAAGTATTGTCTAGAACAGGTGTGGCCAACACGGGGCCCGCGGGCCGCATGCGGCCCGCCAGGAGTCATGTTGCGGCCCGCGGAGTGGGAAGCAGCGATGTGGTCGAAGCTGTAGCACGTTTGATTGTTTACTTTAATTAACACAAAAAAATTAGGTGCATGGCCCAGCAGGAAATATTATTTCTGAAATTTGGCCCGCCTGCTGAAAAGGTTGGCCACCCCTGGTCTAGAACATCGCGCTTTCTAGAAATCGGACATTGCCATGTAGTTGCGCCGTCCGTTATGAAAAACGTCGCGTTCATTGTGATCCATAGTTACGATTCTTGAACTTTTACCAGTTTTACTGCCACTGCCCAGTGTGTTTTTAATGTGCTTCAACCTTCTTCCACCTCCTTCTATCTCAACGTCCTAGCACTTTCTTTTACTGCTTTCTTCTACATTCTTCTACGGCGTGATTTACTATTTTCTCCCCATTCTACTACAATTTTCTACGATCTTGGTGTACTTTCTCCTTTGACAACATTAATATTATTACCTCCTCCTTCTACCACTTCTTTTTATCACATCTTTTAATATCCCCTTCCATCACTTTTTTCAACCACCTCTTTCTACCACACATAACTACTACCTACTTCTGCATCTTAATTCAACCCCTTCTTCCACGTCATCCCTTTCTTCTACCTTCTCCAGAAAAGGCGTCTTTTTTGTGCTTCTTACTGCACAATTGGATTGTTAAAACTAACCTCCCAAGCCTCATAATAAATGGCAGAATAGTGAATAGAGAAAGTAGACTGAAGTACATGGGAATCACTTTTGATAGAAGCCTGTCCTTTATGGATCTTGTTGAAGTGGTGGTTACAAAATGTCAGGAGCTTAATGCACTGAAGTCTATGGTAGCAATGGACATGGAGCAGAAAATGTTATTCACGATTCTTCAACCCTTGATCATTTCAGTGGTAGAGTATGGACTAGGAATGTTCACTGTCTCAAAGAGTCAGCTAGTGAAACTAGAGCGCATGCAGAATGAAGCCATTAGTGTGATTCTGGGATATACGTGTATGCGATGTGTGTATGTGATACATCCTGGCGCCGCCGACCGTTGCGGACAGGCGCAAGTTGTTGCGGGCTAGGTCATACCTCAAGGTTGCTGCGGACAAGGAACAACTATGCATGATTCTTTAGACGAATCAATGCCATATGCTGCTAAGAGGAAGATCATGGATGGCTCATTACACCACCTCCTTATATCACCTTCTATCACGTCCCTATACCACCTCCTTATACCACCTTTTTATATCACGACCTCCTACCACCTTCCTCTACCACCCAATTCTACCGCCTCCTAATACCACCTCCATATACCACACTCTTCTACTATCTCCTTATGGCACCTCCTACCGCATCATTATACCACCTCATTGTACCACCTCCTTCTTACACGATACCTCATACTACCACTTTCTTCTACCACATTTTCATACTACCTCCGCCTCCTAACACCTCCTGCTACCACCACTTCCTTGTACTACCTCCTTATACCACCTTATACCACATCATTCTACCACCTCATTACACTATCTCGTTATACCACATCATTCTGCCACCTCCTTATACTACATTATCATACTCGCTTTACCTGGCTTGGTGATCCCTTGACTTGGAATGCCTGATCGCCAGCTGTGCTTCCATCGGCATACCTTCTGGGCACACTGGGACACGCAAGCTGCTCTACCACTTCACGGCGGTGACACGGCAGACGACACCTTCTTCCTAGTTTCGTTGAAGTCTCCACTGTTAGTTATGGGGCCAAGGTACTCAAAGACTGTGACATTTTCAACTTCCTCGTGGTTGATTGTAATTTTCTGTGATATACAGTTTTGTCTGTTATTGTAAATTCAGAAAAAAATAATATTGATCTTCACTGTGTCTGTTGGCAGACAGGATGAACTGTTCTATTTCATTTACACTGTTTGAGAGGAGGACCGTGTCATCTGAGTTCTGGAATTGGATTTACACCAGTTATGGGTAGATCACATGTCTCGTCGTTTTAACGTCTCTCATTACTCTTTCTGCATATATTTTGTTCAGTTAGGGCTGTTATGCCTTTAGCATTCCATCACAGACATGAGGAAAAGTGAAGTCCACTTGCTTTGTAGACTCGTTACAGGCGCCAGGTTGTCATAAAGTGAAAGGACGCGTACTAAGCATTCTGGGTCGTTTTAGTGAACCTCACACAAGACTTCTGCGATATGTCCACATCGTACAACATGGATAATTGGTCATCACAGACCTGAACTGAATTACTAGAGAATCACTTAATAAATGGACTCCCCGAAGAAATGGACAACGTATTTGTTCTTTGAATTGCTATATCAATGTCCAGGAACCGACTCACCTCCCGTGGTTTTCCCTCCCCTAATGGAAGGGCAGACCGAGACCACACGACTAAACATCGAAACAAGGTCAAATCCGTTATCAAAGCCCGGGGGAAAAACCCTTCAGATTTTAATCCGCCTGACGCCTATAGACTAAAATACACAATCAATGGCTGGTTTAATATATCAAAGTGAATCAAGCAGTCAAATATATGGCATTAGGATACAATGAAAGAGCTAAGGAGCCGGAAATTACATCACATATCAAATCTACATCAATTGACATCTGCTTACTAACAACTGATTTTAAAAAAAAAAAAAATTATATTCATTAACGTTGAGGTCTGAGTACCAGAGAAGAAGAACAAGAAGAATTCAGCTTGGATGCTGGGAATGTTCTGTTTCGCCTTCACTTGAAGATCGTCGTCTTCTTCTTCTTCTTCTTCTTCTTCTTCTTCTTCTTCTTCTTCTTCTTCTTCTTCTTCTTCTTCTTCTTCTTCTTCTTCTTCTTCTTCTTCTTCTTCTTCTTCTTCTTCTCCCCCTCCCATTCTTCTACGTTTCCTCTTTCCTAATCTTCTTCCTCTATCTCCATGTCCCGGTTATGTTTGTTTAACTTTGGTAGCACCATTTATCTTCATACGAATATTTGTATTCTAAAACAATGCTTACCACTATTTGAGCTTTGTTTTTAAATTAAATACAGAGTAGTATGTATGAAATAAACAGGCTTGAACATAGATTCACACACACACACAACGCTGACCAAGTCCTGTAGCACAAACCTGTAGTGAGTATGTGAAGATTAGGGCCATCATACATTTTGTAGTGCAGAGAGGAGAAGCTGGTTAGTCTTTCTCTCCTGTAGCGAACTTCAAGAACTGCCATCAGACCTCCGCCCGACCGCGCTCATCATGTCATTGTCCGCGTAACGCTATAACAATTAAACAGGCACACCCGATAATGCGGATAACCGGCGTTTTAAAAGCGGTATATGAATCACTTTAAAAAAACTAACTAAACTACCACTTTAGTTTAGTTTAGTCGACGGATCACCATCACGGCACACCGGTGTAACCCATAAGTGCTCTGGTCTTCTCCTAACTCAAGCCTGAGTCAAGAGAAACTCAGCTCAGTGCACGAACTCCGTAGCCCCAGCGAGGATCCTTAAATACTTTGGGTAGATTTTTAACTCCAATATTTGCCCGGGCAGCGCCGTTAGGCTACTCTTTTTCAATTTCCAACTGCCAAGGGATTTTTTACGCGCGCAACAATACACACGGGCGTCCGATCTCACTACCCAGAGACCAGGGAAAATTTGGTTACAGAAGTCCACGTGAAAAAATTCCGGTCCTCGCCGGGGATTGAACTCGGGACTCCTAACTACCACTAAAAGCGGTATATAATGACAGAAGACTTGGGGATTTGGTTTTATAGACGACTGCTGAAAATGCTTAGGACAGCCAAGTTAAGCAACCTGGACATTTTGAGGGAGGATAAGTCGCAATGACAACTAATCACACACATCAGAAAGAGGCAGTCATAATTTTTTGACCACATTATGAGAAGATCAAAACTGAAACATGTTGTGACAACTGGGAAAATTCGTAGAAAGAGAGATAAATGGAGACAGCGAGAGAATATTCTTTAGAATCTTGCGTCATGGCACGGAAGGGAGTCAAAGGCTTGCGAACGCGGTTCGTGAGCCGGGTACCAGGCGTTCGAAGCTCAGCTGCGACCGATTTGTGCAGCAGACCGTGTCGCGTTGTGTTATAACGTGTTGGTATGGGAGCCGGTTGTTCAGAAAGCAATGGCAAACTACTGAACGTAACAATTGCCTAGTACATCAACAGCAGCTGAAAAATGGTGGTGTTGACTGCAACGTCCCGTAAAGGATACACACAAAAAAAAAATGGTCGCTCTCGCCAGCCGACAAGCACTTGATGATGATGATGATGATAGCAGCAGCATCCCGGAGCAATAGAGCGGAAGGTCATGTGATGAAAACAAGGGCCAAAATGGTGGACTCAAGGCGGATGGGAGATCTGATTCGTCCCATTCTTTCTGAGTCATAGTCTCCTTGGTTTCGTCTCACGCTTTTTTAAAATAAGAAAAGTTTATTGCAACAGGAACTGCGAAGAACTGATATATCATAGAAGATCTGATAAATGAACGAAGACAGCATGAGTGATAACTAAACAAACAATCACCATGTCTATGCGAGATGTCAAAGTTTGTCTCCTCGGGGCAAGTGACTGGACTGTCTGTATTATACTTAATTAATTATAATTACCCATTTGTTATGTTTATTTACTCAAAACTAGAGGATCTAGTTGTATTGAAGATTGTGTTGTAGGACGTGAAACAATTAGTGGATATTACTTAGTGCATAGTAGTACAGATACATTTAATTTATCGAGTACTAAAGATTTGGAATCAACGACTGGCAAGAGAAGGTCCACCAGAGAGACGAATGGAGACAGATTGTATTTGCAGCAAAGAACCTCAATGGCTCGGAATGCTGAAGAAGAAGAAGAAGAAGAAAGATTTTAAACAAATCAATACTGAATCAGAGTGAATTATAATACAAATATGAAATATAATTTGAAATTCAAATAAACTTTAACTTATTTACCACTCCACGCTAGCTAGTGACTAGCATGGAGTAATATAGTATAGTAGTAAATTTGTTAAGAAACTTTTGACTTTCCTAACCTTTGACTAATTTTTTAGAAGAATGTTGAATATTACAGATAAGAAAACAAACACTTGCTTGTGGCTGTGGTATTGAGAGCTGCATGTGTCACTGTATACAAAACCAAAAGGAAAAGACAATTGAAATATATGGAGCATATCAACACAACAGATGGAATAGAGAAATTAGCCTCATGTGGGAGAATACTTGTCAAGAGAGGCACGGGAAGACGAAATATGTTTATGGAAAGTTGAAATGGTTGGGCAACAAATAATAACATCAGCAACCCCAACTCCATCAAAATGTCAGGAGACAGCCATGTGCACATGTGAATTAGCATCGCAGACACCAGATCACATACTCCAATACTGCCCAAAATACAGCTTACCTAGGCAAACTTTCTGGCCTAGAGAGACGACAGTGGAAGATAAACTCTATGGACTGCTGAGTGAACTAAATTTAATAAGACAGGGAAATTCATACAAGAGACAATATTGCAGTTAAAGACAAATTTCAAGCGAACAATAGAAGAAGAAGAATAAGAAAAATCAAGTGACAGAGAAGGTTGAAGTGTCATCATCATCAACGTCATTACTCTTCTCAACATTCTTCAATAACACCACATCTCAGCAGCTTCTAGATAATTTCTCACTAATCTGCTGATTGTCTATGATTCATGTACATACATCGTGATTGAGTCAGTACAGCTATTAAGAGCTCTCTTTCTTGCTGTAAATGATGATTTATTGCATAGAATATTCATATTGTAAAGTGCTTTTGCTTGGAGTATCCAACATTTAATTAATCTTTCATCTGCTGTTACCAAAGTACCCAAATACTTGAACACATTAGCTTGCCGCAGATAAGTTCCATTTACTGTGATTCAAATTGTCAGTGATTTAAATAAATGCTTGGTGTTTATTTTAGGTTGAAAGAGTACTTTTTTAAAGCGCACTTTATCTGAATGATTTGTTGTTTTATTATGTTTATTATTTTAATTGCTTTTGTTTAGGAATCTGGTGTTGGTAAATCAAGCATTGTGATGCGATTTGTAACTGACAAATTCAAGAAAGCATTGGAGAGCACAATAGGGTAGGACATTTATTAATCACATTAGTCTTCGACTGTATATAACAAGCGTTTATATTCTTTGTAATTGTTGCAGTATACACATATTAGAGTTGTTCGAAAAGTAATGAGTTGATCTGAAAGTAATGTCCCACATTTTGCTTCTAGTAAAATGTACTCATAATGTAACAAATTTGCGCACAGTATAATGATCATATTATATCTTATAATATATACTATATATAATAATATAATATATCAGATTATATCGAGAGATGTTCATATCATCTGCGACGAGACCACGAGGACGTCCAAGAAGAAAATGGATTGACGACATCAGAGACATTGTACAACCACACGGAATGACACTACATGCCTCCGATGGGCTTTTCTCGCACTTGACCAAGTGATGTGATGATGATGACATATGCAGTAAACGAAGACATTTATAGTTAGATTATGAAAGCATACTAGATATATTATATTTTTTTTCAAATTTTAGTAATCTCCCTTGAACAATATTAGATGTTTATTTCCCCTACTCATTGCATAAAGAGGTGCTTTTCTTTTAGATGTCTAGTAATTCCGCAGAATGCTTGAACATAAGTATTAATAAGCGTAGTGATCAATCTAGGCATTACTATCATGTTATTATATTTTAAATAGTCTCTATGTAAACGTAGTTGCACCAGCATGTGGCATTGAGAGAGAGAGAGAGAGAGAGAGAGAGAGAGAGAGAGAGAGAGAGAGAGAGAGAGAGAGAGAGAGAGAGAGAGAGAGAGAGAGAGAAGGAGGAGGAGAGGGAGAGAACTATTTGATCAAGAGGAATGAAATTTACAAACATAAATGACACTTCCTTTAAACATAATATTTATCTACATAAACCCCATAAACTTGCACGGCTTTTCGCCAGTGCGAAAATAAGTGCACGCAGGCCTTGACTGTGCCAGACCAGGTTGTGTCCTGTTCACTTCGCCTATTCATCGTTATCTCTCTCATTCCTATCACCTAGGCCATCGCCACCAGTAACACCACTCACCTTCTCGTTGCTACTCTGGCGTTGAAATCCCCGAGGATGACAGCCATTTCAAAATTCTTACACTGGTCCTCGGCCATGTCTAATTCTTTATATCAATATCATTCAAGAAGTCCTGGTCAAGAAAACGTGAGGCGAAGAAATTCATTGGCATTGAGAATCTTTCGCATTTACTGAACCTTTGTGGTTTCTGAATAAACATTTCTCAAAGCAATTATCAAAAGCAATTAATTTTAAACTTTATAAATAAAAAATACAAATTTATCAAAGCAGTTATCAAAAGCTATTGGTTTTAGTCTGTTTCCAAATGAACGCTGGGGTGTATACTGAAACCTTCCAATATACGCTCAAAAGTTTTTGTTTTTTTTTGGGTCGAATCTTCTTCTTCTTCTTCTTCGTTCATCCGGAGTTTTTTCCCGGACGTGATTGCGTTGTGCCTGTTTACAGCAGAGCTGCGTTCTTGCGCCGTTAGGCCGACACATCCGACTTCTGCGGGCATTTGTTGACCGGGTTAACCTTCCCGGGGGGATTCTTAGGACGTTAGACTCTCACTGTTGTGGTGTTATCTCCCATCCTAGCTGGCCCATATAGAACAGCCAAAGGCATCCTGGTCGGCCCTCAAGGGAAGGCAGGGGCAGACCATGGGCATTCCCCGCCATCCAAGGAGGCTTCCATAATTGCAGAGCCATCACACAGCGCTCTGGTACTGGGCTCACCCAAGGAATCGTCACGTCCTGCACATGGCTGCTTAGCCTCACTTCCGTATATTGGGCCTTCCGTTCACCATAGGCTGTTCTTCCAGAAGCCAGAAGAATGCAGTTTGCAGATGACATCCACACAGTGAGCTTTCGATTCGGACTTTCCACGTAATGGATTTGCTATCCAAGCAATATTCCATTTCATGCCTCTGGGAGGCTTGTGTAACCGACATGCCTGTGGTATGAAGTGTGGCAGTCTAGATACTTCTTCATGTACATTTAAATGTCAACCTGAATACAGTTAAAGTAAGCTGCAGTCGACTTGAGCTTGTTGATATCTCCATAAAGCTTGTCCTCGAATGAAGCAGGTGTGGGCCAAAATATCTTTCTCTGTTCTGCATATATTGGGCACTCTTGCAGCAAATGTTTAGCTGTCATTTTACCAGTTCCACAATTACATTCATCTGTATCTCCTATCTTTAGTTTGTTGAACAAGTGGTATTTCAGCCTGTTATGTCCTGTGCGGAGTCTGAAGATTGCTACTTGTTCTCTTCGGTCGAGTTTGTAATATGCATCATCCTTCTGGTGGCCTGGATGCTCTGATTCCCATTTGGTTCTATAAGTGCTTTTTATCAACCTCTTTGCCTCATTATAGGTTATGTCTATGTCAGGCTGTGGTAGTTGTCCGCCCTCTTTTGCCAGTCTGTCAGCCTCTTCATTTCCAGGTATACTGCAATGTGATGGGATCCACTGTATTACAACTTTTTTGGATTTCTGGCATAGACCATGGAGTGCTGCTCTTAGGTCAGCTAGTTCTGTGCTGTTTTTGCTCTTCAGTATTGAGACAGCTGACTTTGCATCTGTAAAGATAGCTATTTGCGTGTCTTTATTTTCCTCCATCAAGAGCATTTCTGCTGCAGTTTTCAGAGCCTCTACCTCCGCTTTGAAGTTACTTGAAAACTTTCCAGTTGCCACTGAATGTGTTTTTTTTCACTCCATTTTTTAAATTTAGGAGAATTCCTCCTCCTCCATTCTCTACTGAATTTTTGGCTGATCCATCTGTATATGCATGGGTCCAATTGCTGCATGGGTAATGTTCTTTTATGTAGTTTAGGGTTATTTCTCTTCTTTCGGTTTCATGCTGAGTGTTCTTTTTCTCAATACCAGGAATGTTTTCTATCATCTCAGGCAGTTGCTGCTGTCTCCAAGCTGGGAACTTGTCTGCATTATAAATGGGTTTGACTGTTGATATGTTAAGTATGGGATCTGCCCTAATCTTTCGTTTTGCAGTTTCTACAAAGTTGCTACGCTTCAGTCTTCCCTTTCCAAAACCACTAAACCTTTTATACATAGGGTGGTCTGTCAATCTTCTAAATTTTTCAGCTTGTTGCTGGGCTCTGCTATCTCTTCTATCCTGCATTGGTTGTAAACAAGTGATCTTTTCTAATTCATTAATAGGCGTTGTCTTCAGGCTTCCAGTTATGATTCGCATTCCTTGATTTTGGACTCTACTTATTTTGTTAAAGTTTGACTTAGCTGCTGTTGCCCAAGCTGCAATGCCATATTCCAGTACTGGCCTCACCCGTCCAGTATATAACTTCTTGAGAACTTTCTCATCTGCTCCCCACGTTGTACCAGCAAGCTTTTTCATGATTGCCATTCTTTGCCTTGCTCTTGTTCGATTTTTCTCAACCTGTGTCTTCCATGTCAGGCGACGATCAAAGGTGACTCCTAGATAGTTTGGATTTTCTTCATGGCGCAATATTTTTCCATTCAATACCAGCTTAGGTTGCTGAGTTTTAGTTGAGAGGGAGAACATTGTGCATGTTGTTTTCTCCTCACTTATCTTCACTAGCCATGATTTTGACCAGTCCTCTAGCGCTAATAGGGCTTGCTGTATTCTGCTGTTAGCTGTACTAATATATTCTTCAGATGTCCATATGGCTAGGTCATCTGCAAAGGATGATGTGTGTACTCTGGCTGGAAAATTTTCCGCGATGTCGTTTATATATGCTAGGAATAATGTTGGTGAAAGAACTCCTCCTTGGGGGACACCTTGCTCCAACAGCATCATTTTGCTGGTTTGTCCTTGTACTTTTGTCCTGGCAGTTCTGTTCTCAAGGTAGTGGCTGATCCATTTGTACGTTTTCCCACAGACATGCATTTTTTGTAGTTTTACTTTCAGTCCTTCCTTCCATACTTTATCAAATGCTTTTTCTAAATCTATCCAGACTGCTAGTGTGTGCTTTTTCTCTTGGAAGGCATCCTCTATTTCCTGAGCTATATAGGTTATTTGATCTTCAGTGGATCTGTACTTTCTGAATCCTGCTTGGTGAGGTGTTAAGAGTTGGTTTTCTTCCAGATGCCATGTTAGCCTGCCATTGATAATGCGTTCCATTAATTTTCCTACACAGCTAAGAAGACTGATAGGTCGATAGCCATTTGGTTCTTCCAGGTCTTTTCCTTTCTTTGGGACTGGTATTAGTGACATAAGCCTGGGTCACTGACATTGAGTTGAGTGACCGGGCAGGAGGAAGAATGGAGATGAGAGTGGGAGACAGTAAAGTGACTGACCTGGCTACGAGGAATACAATCAACCCTCAGAAATAATGGGGCGGATATGAGTGGAAATCCCCAGGGGGGGATGGGTCGAGGGAGAGTTGTGTGTTGTGTGAAGTCAGGCGACTGGAAAGTCAGTCAGAGAAGAGACCGACTGCGGGTCAGGTCGTTTAAGAGAGAGCTCCGCGGTGTGTTGTTCTTCTAGTTGTGAAGACAGGCCTGAACCGAGAGTGGGTTCTGTATTGAGTGTGGGCCAAAACCCAGAGTGGGTTATATAGTTGAGCTGTGGCTCTAACCCAATGTGTGGGTTGTATTGTGTGAGACCCAGCCGAGGATTGTAGCTGGATTACCTGTCTTGTGGATTGAGATTAGAAGCCAGCCGTGAGAAGGCATTGATGTGTGCTGGTTAAATTGTGAGGAGGATATTCATATTCTATGGATTACGTTATGTTTCTGGATGTATAAACCTGTTCCGTTTGTCCGTCTTATTTTTGTAATAAAGGATTATGTGCGCCAACGGAATCTTGTTTAATGCCTGGTGAATATGCACTGCGGGGGTGAGTTACATTGCAAGACAGATATCTCCATTGACACACCGTGAACATCGTTACCTAGACAACGACCATCACACAAAACTTATCATCAATATCATGAACAGTATCATCGTGAGAACTTCGTGATATCATTATCATCAAGAGAAACGTGTGACAATTAGTATAGCTTCCTTCCATGCCTGTGGGACTATTCCCCTCTTCCAGCTGTAGTTTAGGACTGCTAGTAGTTTCTTTTTTGCCTTAGTGCCTAGTCCTATTAGCATTTCATTTGTGATTCCATCCTTTCCTGGTGATGTCTTCTTTTTTAGGGTATTCATTGCCTGTTCCATTTCTTCCATTGTTAGATTTGCCATCATATATTCTGCTGCTGTCTCTGTATATCTATGATGTATCTGTTTATCGTTGATTGCTTTCTTCTGTTCGGCTGTAATATCAATGTGGTTTGCACTGGCATGGTGTTCCATTAGTGCATTTGCAGCCATTTTTCCTGTAAGCAAGGCATTTCCTTGTTTAATTGTTATTTGTTTCTGAATCCATTACCCCTACCCCGTTCAACCTCAGAGAGAAGTTATATTAGGGTCCATCACCGGCTGAGATTAATAATCCTGTTAACAGGATATTAATTTGAAAGTGATTGTTGTCCAAAGAGGGTAATGTTGTGCATTTTTTCTAATTTTTGTTTTGTTTGTTTGTTTGTTTGTTTGTTATTTTGTTGCCTTTACAGGCCGGACAAAACAATGTTTACAGATGTGACATATTTTATCATCATCCATCAAAGTTATTTAAAGTATCATTTTTTCCCCCCAATTCCATTACCCTTATCCCGTTCAACCTCAGAGAGGAGTTATATTAGATTAGGGCCCATCATCGGCTCAGACGGACTTCAGAGAGGTGTGTCAAAAGTATTGTCTAGAACAGGTGTGGCCAACACGGGGCCCGCGGGCCGCATGCGGCCCGCCAGGAGTCATGTTGCGGCCCGCGGAATGGGAAGCGACGATGTGGTCGAAGCTGTAGCACGTTTGCTTGTTTACTTTAATTAACACACAAAAATAGGTGCATGGCCCGGCAGGAAATATTATTTCTGAAATTTGGCCCGCCTGCTGAAAAGGTTGGCCACCCCTGGTCTAGAACATTGCGCTTTCTAGAAAGCGGACATTGCCATGTAGTATGCTCAGTCAGTTATGAAAAAACGTCACGTTCATTGTGATCCATAGTTACGATTCTTGATCTTTTACCAGATTTACTGCCACTGCCCAGTGTGTTTTTAATGTGCTTCTACCTTCTTCCACCTCCTTCTACCTCAACGTTCTAGCACTTTCTTTTACTGCTTTCTTCTACATTCTTCTACGGCGTGGTTTACTATTTTCTCCCCATTCTACTACAACTTTCTACGATCTTGGTGTACTTTCTCCTTCCACAACATTAATATTATTACCTCCTCCTTCTACCACTTCTTTTTATCACATCTTTTAATATCTCCTTCCATCACTTGTTTCAACCACCTCTTTCCACAACACATAACTACTACCTACTTCTGCATCTTAATTCAACCCCTTCTTCCACGTCATTCCTCCATCACTTTCTTCTACCTTCTCCAGAAAAGGCGTCTTATTGTGCTTCTTTCTGCACAATTGGATTGTTTAAAACTAACCTCCCAAGCCTCATAATAAATGGCAGAATAGTGAATAGAGAAAGGAGACTGAAGTACATGGGAACCACTTTTGATAGAAGCCTGTCCTTTATGGATCTTGTTGAAGTGTTGGTTACAAAATGTCAGGAGCTTAATGCACTGAAGTCTATGGTAGCAATGGACATGGAGCAGAAAATGTTATTCACGATTCTTCAACCCTTGATCATTTCAGTGGTAGAGTATGGACTAGGAATGTTCACTGTCTCAAAGAGTCAGCTAGTGAAACTAGAGCGCATGCAGAATGAAGCCATTAGTGTGATTCTGGGATATACGTGTATGCGATTTGTGTATGTGATACATCCTGGCGCTGCCGACCGTTGCGGACAGGCGCAAGGTGTTGCGGGCTAGGTCATACCTCAAGGTTGCTGCGGACAAGGAACAACTATGCATGATTCTTTAGACGAATCAATGCCATATGCTGCTAAGAGGAAGATCATGGATGGCTCATTACACCACCTCCTTATATCACCTTCTATCACGTCCATATACCACCTCCTTATACCACCTTTTTATATCACGACCTCCTACCACCTTCCTCTACCACCCCCCTTCTACCACCCAATTCTACCGCCTCCTAATACCACCTCCATATACCACACTCTTCTACTATCTCCTTATGCCACCTCCTACCGCATCATTATACCACCTCATTGTACCACCTCCTTATACCACCCCCTTTTACCATATCATTCTATCACCTCCTTCTATCACCTCTTATACCACCTCCTTCTACCATTCCTTTTACCACCTCCTTATACCACATCATTCTAGCACCTCCTTATATCACATCCTTCTACCAGCATACCTCATACTACCACCTCCTTCTACCACATTTTCATACTACCTCCGCCTCCTAACACCTGCTACCACCACTTCCTTGTACTACCTCCTTATACCATCTTATACCACATCATTCTACCACCCCATTACACTATCTCGTTATACCACAGCATTCTGCCACCTCCCTACACTACATTATCATACTCGCTTTACCTGGCTTGGTGATCCCTTGACTTGGAATGCCTGATCACCAGCTGTGCTACCATCGGCATACCTTCTGGGCACACTGGAACACGCAAGCCGCTCTACCACTTCACGGCGGTGACACGGCAGACGGCACCTTCTTCCTAGTTTCGTTGAAGTCTCCATTGTTAGTTATGGGGCCAAGGTACTCAAAGACTGTGACATTTTCAACTTCCTCGTGGTTGATTGTAATTTTCTGTGATTTATAGTTTTGTCTGTTATTGTAAATTCAGAAAAAAATAATATTGATCTTCACTGTGTCTGTTGGCAGACAGGATGAACAGTTCTATTTCATTTACACTGTTTGAGAGGAGGACCGTGTCGTCTGAGTTCTGGAATTCGATTTACACCAGTTACGGGTAGATCACGTCTCATCATTTTAACGTCTCTCATTACTCTGTCTGCATATATGTTGTTCAGTTAGGCCTTTAGCATTTCATCACAGACATGAGGAAAAGGGAAGTCCACTTGCTTTGTAGACTTTGTTACAGGCGCCAGGTTGTCATAAAGTGAAAGGACGCGTACTAAGCATTTTGGGTGGTTTTAGTGAACCTCACACAAGACTTCTGCGATATGTCCACATCGTACAACATGGATAATTGGTCATCACAGACCTGAACTGAATTACTAGAGAATCACTTAATAAATGGACTACCCGAAGAAATGGACAACGTATTTGTTCTTTGAATTGCTATATCAATGCCCAGGAACCGACTCACCTCCCGTGGTTTTCCCTCCCCTAATGGAAGGGCAGACCGAGACCACACGACTAAACATCGAAACAGGTCAAATCCGTCATCAAAACCCGGGGGAAAAACCCTTCAGATTTTAATCCGCCTGACGCCTATAAACTAAAATACACAATCAATGGCTGGTTTAATATATCAAAGTGAATCAAGCAGCCAAATATATGACATTAGGATACAATGGAAGAGCTAAGGAGCCGGAAATTACATTACATATCGAATCTGCATCAATTGACATCTGCTAATTAACAACTGATTAAAAAAAAAAAATTAGATTCATTAACGTTGAGGTCTGAGTACCAGAGAAGAAGAACAAGAAGAAATCAGCTTGGATGCTGGGAATGTTCTGTTTCGCCTTCACTTGAAGATCGTCTTCTTCTTCTTCTTCTTCTTCTTCTTCTTCTTCTTCTTCTTCTTCTTCTTCTTCTTCTTCTTCTTCTTCTTCTTCTTCTTCTTCTTCTTCTTCTCCTCCTCCTCCTCCCCCTCCCATTCTTCTACGTTTCCTCTTTCCTAATCTTCTTCCTCTATCTCCATGTCCCGCTTATGTTTGTTTAACTTTGGTAGCACCATTTATCTTCATACGAATATTTGTATTCTAAAACAATGCTTACCACTATTTGAGCTTTGTTTTTAAATTATAAAATACAGAGTAGTATGTGTGAAATAAGGAACAAGTTCTTCAAGAAACAAACGAAGATCGTAAACTGATTAGAGTCATTAGACGTAGACAGTCACAAATTTTTGTGCATGTTATGAAAAGAAATGATTTGGAGAACTTTGGTGACAACTGATAAGATCGAGGGGAACAGACCAAGAGGAAAACCTAGAAGCAAGAACCTGGATGGCTTGGCCTTGTGGCATGGTCGAGACAGGAACACGGAGCTGATCCACGACTCTGGTGATCGAGTGAGATGGCAGAACATGACCGCCCACGCTTACCGGCATATGATGAATGGATGGATGTGTGAAATAAATAGGCTTGAATATAGATTTACACACACACACACACACACACACACACACAACGCTGACCAAGTCCTGTAGCATGGACATGCAGTGAGTATGTGAAGTATTAGGTAAGTAAAGCAATAACATGGCTCGAGACACAGACATTCACTAGGGCTTGTTTCCTTAGCGACTCAATGAACATGATCAAGAGGATAGAGATGGGGTCGATCCGAAGAGAATGGTTGCTGCCTCTGAAGCGGTCTCGGCTGGCAATGATTAGTTTCATCTTCGTGCCAGGGCATGCGGGAGTACAAGGAAATGAGCGAGCTGACAAGCTCGCAGGTGAGGCTACTGTGGAGGGCGGACGTGCCATGGACCAGGCTGACATTCTGAATGCTCTACGAGAAGTAAGACTCTTGCATGATCCAAGTGATGACTGTGAATCTACAACCATGGCCAGACTGCGAAAACAGCAAATTAAAAGAGGGGGGATGGCAAAAGAACACTACGCAGGAAGCCAAAGAAGATTGATAAACCAACACAGAACTGGCGTCGTTAGCCGCTACACGCTGCGGGATTTGCTGAGGAGGAGATCCGAGCACTTATGGACTGAATGGTTCGATGTGCAATGCGGATGATCTGTCGACTAACTAACTAACTAACTAACTAACTAACACATTTTGTAGTGCAGAGAGGAGAAGCTGGTTAGTCTCTCTCTCCTGTAGGGAACGTCAAGAACTGGCATCAGACCTCCGTCCGACCGCGCTCATCATGTCAAAAGCCGCTTTAAAAAAGAAAAAAAAACTTCCTCGGGTATGAGGTATGAGTTCCCCTGGTAAGATTGCGCTCATCATGTCATTGTCCGCGTAACTCCTTAATCATTAAACAGACGCACCCGATAATGCCAATGGCGTTTTAAAAACGATATATAATGACAGAAGCTTTGGGGATTTGGTTTTATAGAAGAATGCTGAAAATGCTTTAGACAGCCAAATTAAGCAATCTGGACATTTTGAGGGAGACATTTTGAGACATTTTTGTCGCAATGACAACTTATCATATCACAAACGCCAGAAAGAGGGAGTCCAAGATGAATTATAAATCTTTAACTCGAGAAATATGAAAGAACACAAGAAAGGACAAAAATCAATACATACAAGATTGTTGTACCAGAATAGAGCAATATCATAAGACTGGAAGAGATTATGAAATGTTCAAAGAAATGAAGTTATTGACAAGAAATTTTCAACCTCAATTGAATGTTATCTGTGACAAGATGGGAAATACCTCAACAGAATCTAGACAAATTCTAGAAAGATGGAAAGAGTACTGCAGTGGAATGTATGATGTGAGTGACAGTGAGGATATGAATGAGATACATGAGCCAACGACAGCAGAGACAGAACCTGAACCCTCATTAGATGAAATTGCTTGGGCTATAAAGCACCTGAAGAATGGTAAATCTCCTGGATGTGATGAGATACCAGCTGAACTAATTAAAGCGGGAGGAGAAGAAAACATACATATATATCATGCATTATGTACAAAGATTTGGAAATATGGTATATGGCCAAAAGATTGGAAGAGAACTATCTTCATTCCCATACCAAAAAAGGGCAACCTGAAATTATGCACCAACTATAGAACTGTTGCCCTGATCAGTCATGCAAGTAAAATTCTATTAAAAGTCATAATGGCAAGACTTCGTAAGAAAATGGAAGAAGAGATTAACGTAGTTCAAGCTGGATTTAGACAAGGAAGAGGAACAAGAGATCACATATTCAACATGCGTTTAATAATAGAGAAGTGCAGAGAATTTAATGTAAACCTATACTCATGTTTTGTGGATTATTCAAAGGCATTTGACTGTGTACAGCATCAGAAACTTTGGGAAATCATGAGGACTATGGACTTTCCATCACATGTAGTACATCTCATAAAAATGCTATATCTAGACCAACAAGCAGCAGTTAGAATAGATGGCGAGGCATCAGATTGGTTTGACATCAAGCAAGGAGTCCGTCAGGGCTGCGTGCTGTCACCCTATTTGTTTAACCTGTACGCTGAAAATATAATGAGAAATGTAAGAGATGATATAAACAGGGAGCTATATGATGCCCTAAATATCGGCGGTCATGACATACCGGAGATTCAATATGCTGATGATACAGTATTACTATCCACAACACAGAATGGCATGGAAAACCTAATAGCCTCAACCCAATTGAATAGTGAAAATCACAACTTATATCCTAACATAGCAAAAACAAAGATAATGCATACAGATAAAACTACCATGGAGAAAGAAATATACATTAATGGGGAAAAATTGGAGGTGGTGGAAAATTTTGAATATCTTGGGTCATTGATTACCAACAACGGGGACACAATGAAAGAAATTAAACGGCGACTATCAATTGCTCTTCAAAGACTAAAACAGCTGAATAAATTATGGAGTGGGACAGACAGAACTACAAAAATTAGATTTTTAAGAGCATGCATCTTTCCCATTGCAACATACGCCTGTGAGACATGGACACTTACTAAACAAGCTGAACAGCGCATAAACGCCTTTGAATATAAGTGTTATAGACGAGTTCTAAAAGTATCTTGGGTAAAGAAAAGAACAAATGCATCCATACTTCAAGAGCTGAATATTGAAGAAGGTTGGCTATTAAAGACGATAAAACAAAGAAAATTGAAATATTTTAGTCACTTGAAACGTCACGAAAGTTTGGAGAGAACAATAGTGGAGCGATATATGCCTGGGAAGAGAGGAAGAGGAAGGCCAAAGAGAAGATGGGTGCAGGATGTGGCGGATGATCTCCAGATGGGTGTATCAGACGCGGGACATCTTGCTTATGATCGAGAGGTTTTCCGGAGGGTTGTTATGGGAGCCTGGTTCTGCAAAGGACATGCTACTGAATGAATGAATGAGGAAGCAGGTTTGACGAGACCGAATTTTGAATTTTCCTTTTTGTTTTCGAAAATTGGAATTGGAATTGGAATTGCTTCTCATTTTGGATAAGTCACACTTTGTTTTCACCCTTGTAAGATGCAGTTCTTAGTCTGCGTCTAGCATGTCTTTACTTCTCGCCGGAGCTAAATATATCTAATTGTTAGCAATTCATATAAAAGTATGATGAACTCAGATGACAACATTTGGCCCGCCTGCTGAAAAGGTTGGCCACCCCTGGTCTAGAACATTGCGTTTTCTAGAAAGCGGACATTGCCATGTAGTATGCGAAGTCCGTTATGAAAAAACGTCGCGTTCATTGTGATCCATAGTTACGATTCTTGATCTTTTACCAGTTTTACTGCCACTGCCCAGTGTGTTTTTAATGTGCTTCTACCTTCTTCCACCTCCTTCTACCTCAACGTTCTAGCACTTTCTTTTACTGCTTTCTTCTACATTCTTCTACGGCGTGGTTTACTATTTTCTCCCCATTCTACTACAACTTTCTACGATCTTGGTGTACTTTCTCCTTCGACAACATTAATATTATTACCTCCTCCTTCTACCACTTCTTTTAATCACATCTTTTAATATCTCCTTCCATCACTTGTTTCAACCACCTCTTTCTACCACACATAACTACTACCTACTTCTGCATCTTAATTCAACCCCTTCTTCCACGTCATCCCTCCATCACTTTCTTCTACCTTCTCCAGAAAAGGCGTCTTTTTTGTGCTTCTTTCTGCACAATTGGATTGTTAAAGCTAACCTCCCAAGCCTCATAATAAATGGCAGAATAGTGAATAGAGAAAGGAGACTGAAGTACATGGGAACCACTTTTGATAGAAGCCTGTCCTTTATGGATCTTATTGAAGTGTTGGTTACAAAATGTCAGGAGCTTAATGCACTGAAGTCTATGGTAGCAATGGACATGGAGCAGAAAATGTTATTCACGATTCTTCAACCCTTGATCATTTCAGTGGTAGAGTATGGACTAGGAATGTTCACTGTCTCAAAGAGTCAGCTAGTGAAACTAGAGCGCATGCAGAATGAAGCCATTAGTGTGATTCTGGGATATACGTGTATGCGATTTGTGTATGTGATACATCCTGGCGCTGCCGACCGTTGCGGACAGGCGCAAGGTGTTGCGGGCTAGGTCATACCTCAAGGTTGCTGCGGACAAGGAACAACTATGCATGATTCTTTAGACGAATCAATGCCATATGCTGCTAAGAGGAAGATCATGGATGGCTCATTACACCACCTCCTTATATCACCTTCTATCACGTCCATATACCACCTCCTTATACCACCTTTTTATATCACGACCTCCTACCACCTTCCTCTACCACCCCCTTCTACCACCCAATTCTACCGCCTCCTAATACCACCTCCATATACCACACTCTTCTACTATCTCCTTATGCCACCTCCTACCGCATCATTATACCACCTCATTGTACCACCTCCTTATACCACCCCCTTTTACCATATCATTCTATCACCTCCTTCTATCACCTCTTTATACCACCTCCTTCTACCATTTCCTTTTACCACCTCCTTATACCACATCATTCTAGCACCTCCTTATATCACATCCTTCTACCAGCATACCTCATACTACCACCTCCTTCTACCACATTTTCATACTACCTCCGCCTCCTAACACCTGCTACCACCACTTCCTTGTACTACCTCCTTATACCATCTTATACCACATCATTCTACCACCCCATTACACTATCTCGTTATACCACAGCATTCTGCCACCTCCTTATACTACATTATCATACTCGCTTCACCTGGCTTGGTGATCCCTTGACTTGGAATGCCTGATCACCAGCTGTGCTACCATCGGCATACCTTCTGGGCACACTGGGACACGCAAGCTGCTTTACCACTTCACGGCGGTGACACGGCAGACGGCACCTTCTTCCTAGTTTCGTTGAAGTCTCCATTGTTAGTTATGGGGCCAAGGTACTCAAAGACTGTGACATTTTCAACTTCCTCGTGGTTGATTGTAATTTTCTGTGATTTATAGTTTTGTCTGTTATTGTAAATTCAGAAAAAAATAATATTGATCTTCACTGTGTCTGTTGGCAGACAGGATGAACAGTTCTATTTCATTTACACTGTTTGAGAGGAGGACCGTGTCGTCTGAGTTCTGGAATTCGATTTACACCAGTTACGGGTAGATCACGTCTCATCATTTTAACGTCTCTCATTACTCTGTCTGCATATATGTTGTTCAGTTAGGCCTTTAGCATTTCATCACAGACATGAGGAAAAGGGAAGTCCACTTGCTTTGTAGACTTGTTACAGGCGCCAGGTTGTCATAAAGTGAAAGGACGCGTACTAAGCATTTTGGGTGGTTTTAGTGAACCTCACACAAGACTTCTGCGATATGTCCACATCGTACAACATGGATAATTGGTCATCACAGACCTGAACTGAATTACTAGAGAATCACTTAATAAATGGACTACCCGAAGAAATGGACAACGTATTTGTTCTTTGAATTGCTATATCAATGCCCAGGAACCGACTCACCTCCCGTGGTTTTCCCTCCCCTAATGGAAGGGCAGACCGAGACCACACGACTAAACATCGAAACAGGTCAAATCCGTCATCAAAACCCGGGGGAAAAACCCTTCAGATTTTAATCCGCCTGACGCCTATAAACTAAAATACACAATCAATGGCTGGTTTAATATATCAAAGTGAATCAAGCAGCCAAATATATGACATTAGGATACAATGGAAGAGCTAAGGAGCCGGAAATTACATTACATATCGAATCTGCATCAATTGACATCTGCTAATTAACAACTGATTAAAAAAAAAAAATTAGATTCATTAACGTTGAGGTCTGAGTACCAGAGAAGAAGAACAAGAAGAAATCAGCTTGGATGCTGGGAATGTTCTGTTTCGCCTTCACTTGAATATCGTCTTCTTCTTCTTCTTCTTCTTCTTCTTCTTCTTCTTCTTCTTCTTCTTCTTCTTCTTCTTCTTCTTCTTCTCCTCCTCCTCCTCCCCCTCCCATTCTTCTACGTTTCCTCTTTCCTAATCTTCTTCCTCTATCTCCATGTCCCGGTTATGTTTGTTTAACTTTGGTAGCACCATTTATCTTCATACGAATATTTGTATTCTAAAACAATGCTTACCACTATTTGAGCTTTGTTTTTAAATTAAATACAGAGTAGTATGTATGAAATAAACAGGCTTGAACATAGATTCACACACACACACACACAACGCTGACCAAGTCCTGTAGCACAAACCTGTAGTGAGTATGTGAAGATTAGGGCCATCATACATTTTGTAGTGCAGAGAGGAGAAGCTGGTTAGTCTTTCTCTCCTGTAGCGAACTTCAAGAACTGCCATCAGACCTCCGCCCGACCGCGCTCATCATGTCATTGTCCGCGTAACGCTATAACAATTAAACAGGCACACCCGATACTGCGGATAACCGGCGTTTTAAAAGCGGTATATGAATCACTTTAAAAAAACTAACTAAACTACCACTTTAGTTTAGTTTAGTCGACGGATCACCATCACGGCACACCGGTGTAACCCATAAGTGCTCTGGTCTTCTCCTAACTCAAGCCTGAGTCAAGAGAAACTCAGCTCAGTGCACGAACTCCGTAGCCCCAGCGAGGATCCTTAAATACTTTGGGTAGATTTTTAACTCCAATATTTGCCCGGGCAGCGCCGTTAGGCTACTCTTTTTCAATTTCCAACTGCCAAGGGATTTTTTACGCGCGCAACAATACACACGGGCGTCCGATCTCACTTCCCAGAGACCAGGGAAAATTTGGTTACAGAAGTCCACGTGAAAAAATTCCGGTCCTCGCCGGGGATTGAACTCGGGACTCCTAACTACCACTAAAAGCGGTATATAATGACAGAAGACTTGGGGATTTGGTTTTATAGACGACTGCTGAAAATGCTT
Source organism: Cepaea nemoralis (assembly GCA_014155875.1). Classification (NCBI taxonomy): domain Eukaryota; kingdom Metazoa; phylum Mollusca; class Gastropoda; order Stylommatophora; family Helicidae; genus Cepaea; species Cepaea nemoralis. Next base: position 516,987 of record JACEFZ010015864.1, read on the forward strand.
TGGACAGCCAAGTTAAGCAACCTGGACATTTTGAGGGAGGATAAGTCGCAATGACAAATAATCACACACATCAGAAAGAGGCAGTCATAATTTTTTGACCACGTTATGAGAAGATCAAAACTGAAACATGTTGTGACAACTGGGAAAATTCGTAGAAAGAGAGATAAATGGAGACAGCGAGAGAATATTCTTTAGAATCTTGAGTCATGGCACGGAAGGGAGTCAAAGGCTTGCGAACGCGGTTCGTCAGCCGGGTACCAGGCGTTCGAAGCTCAGCTGCGACCGATTTGCGCAGCAGACCGTGTCCCGTTGTGTTATAACGTGTTGGTATGGGAGCCGGTCGTTCAGAAAGCAATGGCAAACTACTGAACGTAAAACTTGCTTAGTACATAAACAGCAGCTGAAAAATGATGGTGTTGACTGCAACGTCCCGTAAGGGATACGCAACCAAAAAAAGAAAAATGTCGCCCTCGCCAGCCGACCAGCCACTTGATGATGATGATGATGATAGCAGCAGCATCCCGGAGCAATAGAGCGGAAGGTCATGTGATGAAAACAAGGGCCAAAATGGTGGACTCAAGGCGGATGGGAGATCTGATTCGTCCCATTCTTTCTGAGTCATAGTCTCCTTGGTTTCGTCTCACGCTTTTTAAAATAAGAAAAGTTTATTGCAAAAGGAACTGCGAAGAACTGATATATCATAGAAGATCTGATAAATGAACGAAGACAGCATGAGTGATAACTAAACAAACAATCACCATGTCTATGCGAGATGTCAAAGTTTGTCTCCTCGGGGCAAGTGACTGGACTGTCTGTATAATTAATTAATTTATAATTACCATTTGTTATGTTTATTTACTCAAAACTAGAGGATCTAGTTGTATTGAAGATTGTGTTGTAGGACGTGAAACAATTAGTGGATATTACTTAGTGCATAGTAGTACAGATACATTTAATTTATCAAGTACTAAAGATTTTAAACAAATCAATACTGAATCAGAGTGAATTATAATACAAATATGAAATATAATTTGAAATTCAAATAAACTTTAACTTATTTACCACTCCACGCTAGCTAGTGACTAGCATGGAGTAATATAGTATAGTAGTAAATTTGTTAAGAAACTTTTGACCTCCCTAACCTTTGACTAATTTTTTAGAAGAATGTTGAGAATATTACAGATAAGAAAACAAACACTTGCTTGTGGCTGTGGTATTGAGAGCTGCATGTGCCACTGTATACAAAACCAAAAGGAAAAGACAATTGAAATATATGGAGCATATCAACACAACAGATGGAATAGAGAAATTAGCCTCATGTGGGAGAATACTTGTCAAGAGAGGCACGGGAAGACGAAATATGTTTATGGAAAGTTGGGCACTCTTCCGAATTCCGGTCCCAAATAGTTCCGCAGTGAATAGGTCAGGGGTTAAGGGTTAGGGTTAGTTGTTAACTAAACACTGACCCTAACCCTTACCCCTGACCTATTCACTGCGGATCTATTTGGGACCGCAATTCGGAAGAGTGCCGAAAGTTGAAATGGTTGGGCAACAAATAATAACATCAGCAACCCCAACTCCATCAAAATGTCAGGAGACAGCCATGTGCACATGTGAATTAGCATTGCAGACACCAGATCACATACTCCAAAACTGCCCAAAATACGGCTTATCTTGGCAAACTTTCTGGCCTAGAGAGACGACAGTGGAAGATAAACTCTATGGACTGCTGAGTGAACTAAATTTAATAAGACAGGGAAATTCATACAAGAGACAACATTGCAGTTAAAGACAAATTTCAAGCGAACAATAGAAGAAGAAGAATAAGAAAAATCAAGTGACAGAGAAGGTTGAAGTGTCATCATCATCAACGTCATTACTCTTCTCAACATTCTTCAATAAAACCACATCTCAGCAGCTTCTAGATAATTTCTCACTAATCTGCTGATTGTCTATGATTCATGTACATACATCGTGATTGAGTCAGTACAGCTATTAAGAGCTCTCTTTCTTGCTGTAAATGACGATTTATTGCATAGAATATTCATATTGTAAAGTGCTGCTTTTGCTTGGAGTATCCAACATTTAATTAATCTTTCATCTGCTGTTACCAAAGTACCCAAATACTTGAACACATTAGCTTGCCGCAGATAAGTTCCATTTACTGTGATTCAAATTGTCAGTGATTTAAATAAATGCTTGGTGTTTATTTTAGGTTGAAAGAGTACTTTTTTAAAGCGCACTTTATCTGAATGATTTGTTGTTTTATTGTGTTTATTATTTTAATTGCTCTTGTTTAGGAATCTGGTGTTGGTAAATCAAGCATTGTGATGCGATTTGTAACTGACAAATTCAAGAAAGCATTGGAGAGCACAATAGGGTAGGACATTTATTAATCACATTAGTCTTCGACTGTATATAACAAGCGTTTATATTCTTTGTAATTGTTGCAGTATACACATATTAGAGTTGTTCTAAAAGTAATGAGTTGATCTGAAAGTAATGTCCCACATTTTGCTTCTAGTAATATGTACTCATAATGTAACAAATTTGTGCAAGACTTGCAGTATACACATATTAGAGTTGTTAGAAAAGTAATGAGTTTATCTGAAAGTAATGTCCCACATTTTGCTTCTAATAAAATGTACTCATACTGTAACAAATTTGTGCACAGTATAATGATCATATGCCAGTGCAGAAGAAGGACATGGATGCCTACCCTGCACCATCTTGTTTCCTGTTCACATTAACCTTGCTCTCAATGCGTGGAACTTGTTCTTGCTATCTTCAAGTATTGCAAGTGCATGCTACTCTAGTAGCTGAAAGAGATGACAATTCAGAGGGTGCCAGATCAGGTCTAAGGGAAATTTGAAAAAGAGGGGAGGGTGTTAGAAAGACACAATTTAACCAAATTTGGCAAGTATCTTTTGAGTTTTTAAACATAGAATAGAGATACTGTCATGGTGGATGCACATTTCAACTGGATTCCAGTTATGTGACCTTGCCTTTTGTGCTGTTTGAGCTTTCTTCCTAATTCTACTGTATGCTTCCACATTGATTGTCTCATTCTGGACATCCCATCCACAAGCATGTCTCCATTAATGTTCAAAACTTGCTTCGCTTCGGAGATCACGGGTGTCAAGCATTGCCTGGATCTTTTCTCCGGGGCATGTCAGTGTGCTGGGGAATGAACTGGTGGACAGATTGGCTGGCTGTGCAAAATTTGGTGGAGTATTGATGCATGACAAGGCAGACGTGGTTGCGGCCTTGTGGAAGCACGTGTAAACCTCGGAGGAGCAAATGGATCATCATGGTCTGGCAAGAATGAGGCAGTGAGGAGTGACGAGGGGATCTGGCCGACGCTCGGCGCTCAGAGGAAAGGTGAGACGGACTTATAATCAGATTGCTACTGGTACTTTTGGTGTTGGAACTCTTCGCTGGCTGCTGAGGGTGGGGACGGAGCGCCTATGGGAATGCCCCGAATGCTGTGATGTCGGTTCCTAGATTAATCAATCAATCATTAATGTTCAAAATTTACGTGGCTATGGCGATTTCTTGGATGAGCCTTGAGCCAGAGCTCAGCATTAATGGAGGCCTCCTTGGATGGTGGAGTATGTCGCCCCTGCTTTTTCTTGAGGATCAAACATCGTGCATAAAAGCTGTGCTGGTGGACAAGATGAGTTGTAAAATGTAGATAGAACAGTTGTAGATGATTTCACCAAACTGAGACATTGAAATGTCCAAGGAAACTACCTGAGAAGGTAAACCTGGACAATGAATTCTGAGATGAAGTTGGATGTGTTGGCCAAAAGACACATGCACTGATGCTATGCTGCAATACACACATCCTACATTGGACGAACAAAGAAGTTATGTTTGTCTCTTATGCTTCACTTCGCTGATCTTTTTTTTGTTTCTTGGTTTATTTATTTAATATTTTTGTGCTCCATTTCTTTTTATTTTAGCATCAGTCTTCATTTAAAAAAAAATATTTTGCATATCCTTTACAGGACATCGCTGTCAACATCAGCATCTTTCAGCTGATTGTTGATTTCTTGGCAAGATTACACTCAATAGTTTGCCATTGCTTTCTATGCGGCCGGCTCACATACCACGTAAGTTACCGACGCGGAGAGAACCGCTTCCAATTCTCAGCACAGTGTCACGTTACCTACGAGAGTATACGAGATTATGGAGAAAGTGGTGAATCGTCATTACTGCATCATTATTTGGCTCGCTTCATGAAATAGAATCTAGTATTTTCAAGACATACTACATCAGAGTTTAAAATTGTAATTCTGTTACTTTGTATGAAATCTACTTGTTGCCATAGAAATCCTAGCCTAATACAAATCTCTCTTGTCTGTATTAACAAAATAAACAAATATACTTGCATATATTTAAATTTGCATTTTAAAAGGATGTTACAACAAATCTTCATAAATGCTCAGAACTCACCAATTGTTTTGTCTTATACTTTCTCGTTTTTCATTAAAGGGCATCATTTATGACAAAGACCATTTATGTGGATGAAAGCACATATAAATTTCAAATCTGGGACACTGCTGGCCAAGAAAAGGTAAGTTTGTAATATTTCAATCTGCCACAAGACATATACGATGAGTTTAACTACGCATATAATTTCAATCTGTGTATATGTTGAAAATAATAAATGAAAAAGCTAAATTGAAACAGGCCTCACAGCTAACACACTAAGTATGAGTACAGCATTTCACAGATAAACATTTAACCACTACAATCTAAATGAACTGCTGCAAGAAAGATGTGGCTGAGGGGTTGTTGTGTTCATCTCAGACTCAGAAGCCACCAGATTCAATCTCAGCATAGGACTGGACATTATTTCAAGAACTGTTGGTCATCACCATGTGCCCTGCCAACTGGAGTACGCTTTCATATCCCTTCACAGATCTCAATCACTGGTGCTCCGGATCAACTCTGTTGATGATATTCCTCCACGCCACCATCTCTTTGCCTCCTGCAGCATCTCTATCGATACGCCTCTTCTCCCACTGATCTGTCCAGTCATCACAGTGTTTTCTAATGCATCTTTTCTCATTATATGACCCAAGAACTTTGTCTCTTTCTTATTATTATAGTTGTATATGATATAATATTTTCATTAATCACTACCAGGCATTCATTGTTTGTTACTCTGGCAGTCCAAGATATTCGCAGCATCCATATTGCTTCCAAACTCTTCCTAATTTTTTAATTCGTATTCCTTGTGTCAACTGCCATACGGCAAAACAGGTACTATGTAACATTTAAGTACTCTCTTTTTGACGTCCAATGATAGTGACTTATTGCATAAGATATTTTCTGAAATGCAGTTTTTGATTGACAAAGTTTGCTCTTAGTTTCTGTCACGCATCTTCCATCTGATGTTATGATTGCCCCTTAGGTATTTAAATTTACTATGAATTATTGTCCCTTCTATTGTTATTTCATTTTTGTTGGTGTTGTCTTTTTATTTGATATAACCATCGTTTCCGTTTTCTTGACATTCAAGTTAAGTCCTTTTTTTGCACTCTGTAAAACTACCTGTCTAACAGTTACAGATCTTTTGTGTTTTCAAAGTTCTATGGCATATTTCACTTAGTATTATTACAAATACCATAATAGCAGCTATTATTGATTAGTCATGTAGTAATTACTTCTGTACATTTCCCATGCATTTATATTACTGTCATTGTAATTTTTGGCTAAGATCAAAGTGTAGTATCTGTTCTCACTTCTTGAAACTTTAGGCTTATATCAAAGTGTGCAGGTCAGCATGGTCGAATGGGTAAGAACGGTGTTCTTAACTCTTTCACTACCAAACAAAAACTGGGCTGTGACCAAACAGAAATTTATGGCAGAAAATTGGAACTAGGGGTGTGTTACAATAATGCTTTTAAAATGGTTAAGATGGTAGAAGATCTATTGTATTACATATCAAATTAAAGAGGATTGCACAAGGAACATGACAGTGTTAATAATTAATTGATAGGTTACAAATATTATGACAATAATGAGAGGTTTAATAATAACAACTGAAATTAAAGAGGTAAAAATTATTTAAAAAACTGCACTTATAAGGTGTTTTCTACACTCCTATACTGCTAATCATGTTTAATTTACTGAATAATCAAACAAACACCACTTGTCTTCAAGAATATAAACAATATTGTTCATTTAAATCACCCAAAAGGAAGTTTTGGTGCATATTCTGAACCATGTATTTGTCACAAATAATGACAAAAAATAATGGCTGAAATCTTGAAGGTGGGGTCTGTCACAGTAAAGTTATGAAAATGGTTACAATTGTAGCAGAAATGTTGTATTATATATCAAAATAAAGGGGATTGCACAAGGAATATGTTGGTAGGAGAATTTTTGCTTTAGGTTGTAAATAAAATAAAAATAATAATATAATTTGTAAAATAATTGGACAAAAGTAGGTAAAAATAATGTAAACATTGCACTTAGAATGTGTTTTCTACACTCCTATACTGCTAATCATGTTTAATTTACTGAATAATCAAACAAACACCACTTGTCTTCAAGAATATAAATAGTATTGCTCATATAAATCACCCAAAAGGAAGTTTTGGTGCATATTCTGAACCATGTCTTTTTCAAAAAAATGAAAAAAACTAATGGCCGAAATCTGGAAATTGGTGTATGTCGCAATAATGTTATGAAAATGGTTAAAATTTTAGCAGAAATGTTGTATTATATATCAAAATAAAGGGGATTGCACAAGGAATATGTTGGTAGGAGAATGTTTGCTTTAGGTTGTAAATAAAATAAAAATAATAATATAATTTGTAAAATAATTGGACAAAAGTAGGTAAAAATAATGTAAACATTGCACTTAGAATGTGTTTTCTACACTCCTATACTGCTAATCATGTTTAATTTACTGAATAATCAAACAAACACCACTTGTCTTCAAGACTATAAATAGTATTGCTCATATAAATCACCCAAAAGGAAGTTTTGGTGCATATTCTGAACCATGTCTTTTTCAAAAAAATGAAAAAAAACTAATGGCCGAAATCTGGAAATTGGTGTATGTCGCAATAATGTTATGAAAATGGTTAAAATTTTAGCAGAAATGTTGTATTATATATCAAAATAAAGGGGATTGCACAAGGAATATGTTGGTAGGAGAATGTTTGCTTTAGGTTGTAAATAAAATAAAAATAATAATATAATTTGTAAAATAATTGGACAAAAGTAGGTAAAAATAATGTAAACATTGCACTTAGAATGTGTTTTCTACACTCCTATACTGCTAATCATGTTTAATTTACTGAATAATCAAACAAACACCACTTGTCTTCAAGACTATAAATAGTATTGCTCATATAAATCACCCAAAAGGAAGTTTTGGTGCATATTCTGAACCATGTCTTTTTCAAAAAAATGAAAAAAACTAATGGCCGAAATCTGGAAATTGGTGTATGTCGCAATAATGTTATGAAAATGGTTAAAATTTTAGCAGAAATGTTGTATTATATATCAAAATAAAGGGGATTGCACAAGGAATATGTTGGTAGGAGAATTTTTGCTGTATGTTGTAAATAAAATAAAAATAATAATATAACTTCTAACATAATTTGTTAAAAAGAGGTAAAAAATAATGTAAACATTGTACTTACCGAGGGGGCGTTGTTATCCAATATCCTGATCACTGCTAATCCAATTGAATTTACTGAAAAAACAACACTATTCTAAACTATAAACTATTTATCTCTCCATGCCACACACAATATTCTTTCTCCTTCAAGAAACCACTTCATCTCTTGATGCTGAAGTCGCAAATGCTTCAACTCAGGAGGGAAGCCTACTCGGTTGACATTCAGTGTCCCTGTATAATTGAAATTGTTGGAATGCAGATAATCAATCAGAGCTTTCGAAGTGTAGAATCTGTCAGCAAAGATGTGATGGCCAGCTCCGAGAACATTCAGTAGTGTGGCAAACACTTTCACTGCATGAGCAGTTGTGGGATCTACATCCGGACTGTATTCGGTGTTTCGTCCATAGTAAATTTTTAAATTCACCACATAGCCAGTCGCAGAATCACAAAGGCCAAATGTTTTGATGTGGTACTTGTGAGGTTTTGTTGCATTGTATTGTCTGTGCTGAAATCTGCCCTTCCATCCAATAATCATTTCATCAATGGACACATTTTCAAATGGGTAAAATGCTTCCTGGAATCTCTTCACCTGATGCTTCTGGTTCACATACGTGAAACATGGTGTGAAAAATAGATTCAAATCTGTTCCTGGGAAACATAGTGGCATACCAAGGGGTATATAAATGTGCACTTGTACACCAATAGTCTTTGATAGATGGTCTTGGATCAAGTCCCATAGCAATAATGACAGACGTAAACTTCAGCCATTCATGCTTCGTGAGTGGGGTCCAGGATAACAGACTAGAATGTTTTCTTTTAGGAGTGTTCTGCGTCAAGATCTTTTCTGCATATTTGTTTACATTTTTAATTAAACAATCCACTATGTCATCATCAAAAAAAACTTTGAGAAAATCCATAGGTGTTTGCAGATGATAAAGTTTAGAGTTGACGTGAGATCTTCGAGGACGAAACTCAAACTTCGGTTTTGTTTCTCCTTTTGACACATCTTGCCATGTCGATGGTGATGGGATAGGTGCATCACGCTGTACAGAAGCTTGTAGATTCAAGTTTTTTCCTCCAGTTTTATTCTTATTTTGTACTGTTTGCTTTCCTTTCCGCTGAGAAGTGATTGTGACATCCTGACATTCATTGTCAGACGGAAATTCATCAGACACCTCAGCTGAAGACGACGTTCCACTAGTAATATCTTTATCACCACGTGCTAAAATGTTAGATTCACAGATATAACTGCTGTCTGAATCACTATTATCGGAATCACTATTGTTTAAAACAGTTTCGAATAATAATCTAGCTTGATCTGAAGTCATTCTACGTGGACGCATACTGGTGGGCGTTTCCATTGTGAAAAACCAAAACAAACAAATTAACACTACCTTAAAACTGAAAATTCACAAGAATCCAATATATTAGAATACCATTGACGCACCAAGATGGCGTAGAGATCTTTCGGCTGTACGACTTTTTAGTTTACAGTAACTTAAAATTCCGAAACGGAGCAGAAAAATGTGAAATAAACCACTGATCATTTTGTGGCACTAAATCGGCGGACTGCCATCTCAGGAAATACAACGTGCCGATAGATGGGATCACGGTAGCGAAAGAGTTAAACATCCGCTGTGCTGATTCTGCCGACGTTAGGGGTTCAACCCCTATGCCAGACAGCTGGACTAAAATGTTGACCTGTCTTCTTTGACTTAGGGATGTAAATTACAAGTACCTCTGAAGTTGGAGTGGGTTCGGCTGTTGGCGAGGGACACTGTTATTAGGGAAAGCTAATCCACACGCAGAATTCAGTCCATCACTACTATAAATAGTGTGTGAGGACTACACTTGAGTTCAGAGCGAGTGAGTGCCCCCAAAAAATATCAAAGTGTAGTCATCTGCACTTGATCTTGCCAGGGCCACCAGCAGAAGTGGTCATCCAAATGACACACAGGGACATGGGACCACATGGGGCTGCTCTGGCCCTTGGGGAACCGCGGGCCCTTAAAAAATGTTTAAAATTAATAAGAGATGTATGAATGAAATAATGTTTGAAGGGAGAGAGATCAGAAGAGCACAGTTCTAGACAAACCACACAATCCTAGACAAGCCTGTGAGCCCAATTTCTAACTCTTTGAAAATTAAATGTTTTGTTCATTCATCAATTCTGATTAAGAGAATAGAAACTTCCCAGTATAACAGAATGCCTGTTATAGCGATTGCACGGTTGATGGTCGGGGTTCAAAAACAAAGCAAAGCCGGGTCTGGGAATTTGGTATACTAAATAATTGCTGTGCAATTTAAAAATTAGCAAGCAGTGCACAGTCAAGCACCATTGCTTGATGATGCTATGGCCAATACATATATTTACAACAATCAACATACGACAGAAGCCATCTAGCAGCTATGAAAGCAAGACGTGCTTGTAATACTGAGACTGAGACCATCAAGAGTGTAGAATAAGTAGTACTTCATTGTTAATCAAGGGAGGTCGATACAAGTGAGCTTGATCTAAATGTAGATAAATAAGGAACAATATGGAAGAAAACCATGCAACATCTGCAATGAATATTTTTATATTGTAACGGAATGATGCTGGACGCTTATAATTTTTGTAAGTACGACATGTCGACCCCCAATCGTCCTATGTGAGTCACGAATAAAGGAACTATGAAACCCGAAACTGAGGAGCGGCCTTACTTTATATCTATGTTCCTTAGAAGTTCTGCCTTTGAAGCATTTCATTTGATGTTTACAGCTGATGTTTATAATTTTCTTAACCCTTTACAAGGCAGAATGTCCATTTCCGTCCGATGCCTTTAATGAGGAAATCGGCCGATTGCGTCCGATACTATTATGCATTGTAAAAAAGCGATTTCTCGGCTTTACGATACTTCCGACGGCTACGTTCGCTTTTGCCGATAGCTTGACAACATGGCCGCCATTTGTAAACGCCTACTATGAATTTGAACGGACTTTTACTTACTTGTTTTAATATTTTTTCAGGGTTTTTACGCTTAGTTTTTCAAAACGGATTTCGGCGATTCTTCAAGTGATAGCCGAGATTTTACTAGGTTCAATTTAAGTGACATTAAAGGGCATGAAGTTGACTATTAATCGGAGCTAGATATCAGTGCAAAGCGTTACTTTGCATTAGCAGTCTGAGTCGGACTTTAAAGAAAGTGATTATGATTCTGAAAATGTGTTTGTAAATTGCCGTATAGATGACGGAAAATCACAAACAACATGCTGTATTTCGTAAATATTTGTGTTCATATACGGATTACCGACAACAATCACGTGAGTAACATATTCTGCATGCTTTTCCCTTCATTGTGTTGTTTATTTAACTAAAATCGGTTGACTAACACCTTATTTGTGATGTTTTTACTAACGCAACCCGAAATTTTACCGAACCTGAAAAAATCTTGCCCGTTCAGGGCTAAAAAACAGACAAGCATCTGCCCTGTAAAGGGTTAATGCCTGGTCATGAAGCTTTTCATCCTGCTATACGATCCGGCTGCCGTAGACTCCTCTGCGACAGTGGGCCATAATCATTGGCAACACTGCCATACCAGAAATGTCACTAGAATTTAATTTGTTTTTCTGACTTAATAGGTCAGAATTCAGAATTCTCCTGTGCACATATGATAGAAATATAATTGCTAGCCTGAATTACACAGGGAACCAGAGGGCTCACATTTTAAAAAAAAAGCAGTATATTTTAAGTAAAGAGATACCAGCATTCACCATGCACGCGCATGCACACACGTGTGTGCATGCGCACGCGCACACACACACACACACACACACACACACACACACAGAGATTACACTATGAAACAGAACAGGCAGTTGCACAGAGTGCTGTATATCTGTAACATTTTAACAAGCATGAGTTCTGTTTTCAGTATCGTGCCCTTGCCCCTATGTACTATCGTGGGTCAGCAGCTGCGATCATAGTGTATGATGTCACAAGAGAGGTAAGCTGATAATGTTACTACTTTAGGTTAAACTAAGTTTTACCTCTTCTTCGTCTTTCTTCTTCTTCATTATCTATCATGTTGTGTAGACCCTCATCCAATTTGTACCAAGCCATCCTAACTTTTGATTCTCTTTCAACTCCCTCCATGTCCTCCCTGTATTGATCTCGATATATAATTCTGTTCTTCTTGTGTTGTTATGTCTCCCTATACATTTTTAGTGGGTTAAAACCAAGGGACTTTCTAGTTTTATTATCAACATGTTTTCTCATTAAGTGTCCTCTCAAGCCTCAGCTTAATTTCCTCTTGATTCACTATAATTTGTTTAGTTCTCTCCATTAGTTCCGCATTGGTGATTATCTTGTACTATTTTAGTCTGCTTATTCTGCTCAGGGACCAGTTAATGAATGTATGTAGCTTATTAGTAATTAGTTTAGTTGTCTTCCATGTTTCAGATCCATACAACTGTAGCCAAGGGGGCTGAGTGTTCTCGAGGTGTGGTGTCCGCCTCGAGTGCTGGAGGTTCCAGGTTCAAGCCCCAGTGAGGACCGGGATTTTTTCACGTGGACTTCTAGTAACAAAATTTCCCTTGGTCTCTGGGTAGTGAGATCAGATGCCCATGTGTATTGTTGCACACATAAAAAATCCCTTGGCAGTTGGAAATCGAAGAGTAGCCTAACGGCACTGCCCTGGCAAAATTTTGAGTTAAAAATCTACCCAAAGTATTTCAGGATCCTCACTGGTGCTACGGAGTTTGTGCACTGAGCTGAGATTCTCCGGACTCAGGCTTGAGTTAGGAGTTGAACGGAGCACTTATGGCTTACACCTGTGTGCTGTGATGTTGATCCGGTGACTAAACTAAATAACAGTAGTCATTTGGCGTTATATATGCAAAGTTTGGTACTAAATTTAATTTCTTTTCACTTCCACAAATTTCAAAAAGCTCCTCTTGTCTATTGTGTTCTTAATTTATTAGCTGTCTCTGTTACCCTATCTTTCTCTGTATGAAAACCAGTGCAAGGCAGTCTGCTTCCAAATCGCCTGCATTTCAAAAGCAATCTTAACTCCTTTGCCACAGTGTTGGTCAAATGTTAATATTGAAGGTTAAACTGGTAGTTTCTTCTTCTTCTTCTTCTTCTTCTTCTTCTTCTTCTTCTTCTTCTTCTTCTTCTTCTTCTTCTTCTTCTTCTTCTTCTTCCTCTTCTTCTTCTTCTTCTTCTGCGTTCATAAACTGGTAGTTTCACTGCTGAAGTTTAAGTGAATGTTACTGGTAAAACTTCTTAAGCTAATAAAGTAACTATCTAAAAAGACTATCTCATACAAACTTAGGTATTTGTGTTAATATTACGCAATTCATATGAAATATTCTTTAGGCAACTTTATTGAAGCATACTTCATTGTTTGTTGATACAGACATCCTTTCACGCAGTGAAGAGTTGGGTTCAAGAGCTTCAGAGACATGGGCCGTCCAAAATTGTGTTAGCTATAGCAGGAAATAAATGTGATTTAGAAGATTTGAGAGAAGTCAGAGAAAAAGGTAAGGTGACCATTTTTATATTGATCACATCATTATAAGAAATTATACTCATTAATTATAGTAAGTAAAAGTCAGCAAAGATGTTACAGTATGTACAAGGACCCTTTTATATGTTGCAGCAAGTAAAAGTAAGCAAAGATTTTACAGTAAGTAAAAGTAAGCAAATGTGTTACATAAGTAAAAGTAAGCAAAGTTTTTACAGTAAGTAAAAGTAAGCAAAGATTTTACAGTAAGTAAAAGTAAATAAATGTGTTACGGTAAGTAAAAGTAAGTAAAGATGTCTTTACTTACTTTTATTTACCGTAACACATTTGCTTACTTTTAAGCAAATATGTTACAGTAAGTAAAAGTAAGCAAAGATGTTTTTAAAAAAAAAAGTTAGTTGCATACCATTTAAAGGACGTTGCAGTCAACACCAGCATAACCTATGAAGTCGGAGTGGGTTCGCCTGATGGCAAGGGACACTGTTAATAGAGAAAACTAATCCACAAGCAAAATTCAGTCCAGCACTACTAGCAGTTGTGTAATGGACTACGCTTGAATTCAAAGCGAGTGAGTGCCCCAAAAAAAAAAATAAACACCCAGCATTTTTTACTGTTGTGATCTCTTGGCATGTTAATGTTCAGTAGTTTGCCATTGCTTTCTGAATGAAAAAAATCTGCCTCAATGGAGTTTACTTATTACAGTAATATTCCAAAAATCCATTCTTCTTAGGGGTTATGTCAGTTTGGATTTTCAAATTTGGCAGTAGTTTTAACATTCATTTTTAAAGAAGTATAAAGAAGAGATTAACTGGTACTTTCTTTTGATTTATTCTTTATTGTTAAATAATGAATGCTTTGTTTAATAACATTTTATCATTCAGTGATGTTTGTTGATGCAGCTTTTGTTTGATTTGCAGACACCTGTGTTATTATGTTAAAATACTTTCATGCATCAGTTTATTTATGAATTTGTAATTTCTTTATGATCAGTCTGAAGGGCAGTCGCACATGTGTTATCACGACCCATAAAGGTAACAAAGTATATTAACACTAACTTACCCTGCATGTTGTGGGAGGGGACCAGGGAGGGTTGATGTTGGACTAATATCCACATCCTATAGAATATGCTAGCTGCAATATCCAACCACCCATAAGGGCTTGGGATGAGTTGATTGTGGGCTTGTGCTTCACTGGGCGATCAAAGGCCACAGAAGAAGATGAAATGATTGGTGTATAATCATCTCTGGTAAGGTCAAAATACCGGAGGTCACATGTTAAAGTTGCACACATAAAAAATTCCATGACTGTTTAAAATCACAAAGTGGCCATGATACCTGACAAAATTGTAAAGAGGAAAACAACTTTTATATGTGTAGGTAGAACTTGTTACTTTGGAGGGAATCTTTCTTGGGAAGTAGACCTAAAAACACACAGAGAAGAGAATTTGAAACAGAGATGAATAATGTGGGGAGAACATGGAGTGAGCTGCAGGTGATAGCGAAAGACAGCAAAGCGTGGTGTGAGTTGGTTGATGACCGATGCTGCGAAAGGGGATATAGGACAGCAGAAGAGGTAGCAGGGAGTCTCCGTGGTGACGTGGTCAAGCTGTTTGCCTCGCGCTCTGTGGATTGTAGGTTTGATTCCGGGCTACGTCTTTTGGTTCACAAGTCCATTTTTATCTTAGACTCCTGGGGGGTCATCGCTGGAGCTACGGAGTTTGTGCTTTGTGTGACGCTTTTGGCAGGCCACCCTGCCGAAAGAGACCGAGCCATAAGGGTAAAATCTGGTGCAATGAAATCAATCCTCGCGACTTTGAAGACTTTTTAAAAGACATCTAAGAAGAGGTAGCATCTGTCTATCAACACGGTTCCCAGGGGTTCATTTCCCAGTCAGCACGCTTTGGAGTTACACAGGACCATGAGATGGGTACCAAAGAAATCTGTGGGAAAGTTAAGGTGGCCAACTTAATATTGACCATATGAGCTGTTGGGCCACTGCAGACTAATAATCACCACCTTGTGTTGAGCTCACACAGGAACATTTCCAGAAAGCTCTTTATAACCTGAAACTAAAATGCGTAAGAAAGAAATAAGAAGAGGAAAGACTGAAAATACAGGTTTCACACTACATCCCCAATATGACATATTTTCTTCTTCTTATCTCCCAGTGTAGCATAGGCTCCCAGCCAACTCACAGCAAGTTCTTTGTGGGCTTGTTTATAGTTTGTCAGATGTTGCAGCTGTAGTTTTCTATGGGCTGAGGTAGCCAGTTTCATGCCAACTCTCTTAGTCACCTCTTACCACACGCAGGGTAGGTTTCGATGTCTCTATTCTTTACTTCCCTTGTGGGCTCCGATAATATACAGGCAAATACAATATATAAATGAAGATAATTTAGTTATATTGTTTGCTTACAGATGCTCAAGAATATGCTCGTGAAATTGGTGCTGTCTTCTGTGAAACTAGCGCAATGACAGCAGTCAATGTTGCAGAGCTGTTTGATGCCATAGGTATGTGGAATGTTGATAAATTTTGTCCATTTAAGAGCTATCTTCTTCTTCCCTCCTTCCTACTTCAGAGAGAGAGTGTCAAACCTGCTTGTGCACCATTTAATTTAAAGGTTTGTGTGTCTGATTTTTACGTGTATTTCTTCTAGACATGTTCCAGTCGAAATAACAGACTCTATCTACCTGTGGGTCAGCATTGTTTTAATAAGCCAACATCTTTGCCAAGACAATAGCCTTACAGCCTACTGTTTGTCATTTCCAACTGCCTCGGGAGTTTTATTGTGTGCCACTTGCACTTTGAGTCACCCTTATTTGGTCTTTTTTTAAAGGCAAGGTATCATTAAAAGCTAATGGGCGTTTGTAAACATTTACTGGACTACACCTGGAGCGAACCAGCTAACTTCTGTGCCCGAGGTGGACACTAGAACCTCTCAGCCACAACCACCCCTAGAACCATCTGTTATACAACCTGAGTCAGTTGTCAGTTCTTCTACTGCCCTATATCCTCCATTGGAGCGTAGGGTTTTAGCCAACTCACACCAAGCCGTCCTATCTTTTGCTGTCTCCTGCACCTCTCTCCATGTTCTTCCTATATTGTTCATCTCTGTCTCTTGTTCTCTTCTTCATTTGCTTTTAGGTTTCCTTTCATTTCATTTGTCCTGTAGGTTGCAGAGACAGGACTTTCTAGTTACACTATTATCAGGTTTTCGCAGTGTGTCCCCTCTCCAGCACCGAAATCTTTTTCTCACCTCTTGATTCACAGGAATCTGTCTGGTTCTCTCCCTAAGCTCAGCATTGGTGATTCTGTCATACCAGTTTAGTCCTCCTATTCTGCGCAGGCACCAGTTAATGAATATTTGTACGCTATCCTCGTCAATTTCTCACCACCTCATAAAATATGGGCACAGCATGAGCTAAGAAAAGGCGTTTTATATAATGTATTTGACGGACAATAAACGATTGTTTAAATGTTGTGAGGCATTGGCAGTTAGGCAGTTCCGGCCAGTTTTGTGCAAACAGAAGGAGTTGTGATAAATTTGAAATTACCGCGGGGATAACAGATGTTCCACATTCGAACAATACCTGTGACTTATGTTTTTTAATTGTTTCAGCTTAAGCTCCCTGGCGAAGGTGTTAACGACTTTCTCCGTAATCCCGTATATCCACGTGAGGAACACAGCTGTGCGAGATTTGGCAGCGGATCGCATCGCGTAGGTTACTTATGGGATATGTGAGCTGGTCGCTCAGAAAGCAGTGGCAAACTACTGAGCGTAATCTTGCCATGAACATCAGCAGCAGCTGGAAAATGCTGGTGTTGACTGCAACGTCCTGTAAGGGATATGCAACTTTAAAAATTTTATATATATATATATATATATATATATATATATATATATATATATATATATATATATATATATATATATATATATATATATGCAGTGTTAATAGATAAAGCTAATCCACACGCAAAATTCAGTCCAGCATTACTAGAAGTAGTGTTTATGGACTACGCTTGAGTTCAAAGCGAACGATCGTAAAGAAACAAAAAAAACAATAACTCTGCAGTAGGCACCTGACAAGATGCAACAAAATATGCCTGGCAATAAACTACGCAACTTCTTGTTTGTCGCTTCTGTGTTTAAATTCACTAAGGGAATATATTGTGTTGTAGTGTATTAGTACCAGTCTCCCTGGCCAAGGAGTTAACGACATTGTTCGTAATCCCGTTTATCCATGTGGGGAAAACAGCAGCTGCGAGAATCGGCAGCAGTTCGCGCCACGCTGGTAACTTACGGGGGTATGTGAGCTGGTCGTTCAGAAAGCAGTGGCAAACGTTAAACTTGCCTAGTACACCAACAGCAGCTGGCAATGCTGGTGTTGACTGCAACGTCCTGTAAGGGATATGCAACATTTAAAAAAAGTGTATTAGTAATTATATTAGTCAATATCCATGTTTCTGATCCATACAGCAGTAGTTGTAAATTACAGAAGCAACTGATTCCTCCACCTCAGAAAGTGGAAACTCAGCAAGTCCATTAATACTACAAAATATTGAGCACAACCCACTACTAGCAACGCTGATCGTATTCTGGTATGAACCTAAGGCCTATCCACTTCAATGTGGAAGCACTAGACTCGAGTTTTGCTCTCGTTTGAGCTCGTCAGTAGTGCATATCATTGACCAGACCCGGAATCAAACCCTGGATCACTGGCATGTGAAGCGGGTGTGTAGCCATGCGACACACACTGGACACGGCCAAATTATCATAACAGAATATTACAACGTCACCCATCGTAGGCTGTAGCTCAAGATTTGCCCGATCGCCACGACTGACGTCCGTCAATCGATGTGGACCCGAACGATCAGGTCTAGTGGGTTGTGCTCAATATTTAAATCTCAAATCCCGAAACCCTCGGGAAGGTTAACCCGGTCAACAAATGCCCGCAGAAGTCGGATGTGTCGGCCTAACGGCGCAAGAACGCAGCTCTGCTGTAAACAGGCACAACGCAGTCACATCCGGAAAAAAAAATCTGGATGAACGCAGAAGAAGAAGAAATCCCGAAACAAATAAATCAATATTACAAAAGCCTGTGGCATCATTGGCTACTAAGGTCAAAGTAATTCCTTTGCAGTTCTTGCCATTGGGAGTGAAGTGCTGGGCTTTCACATGTATTACATCATGACATTATGACGTGTGGTGACTAGCTTCCTTTCTTCCCAGAGAAAACTCTGTCTAGGTCCACAGCAGAGTCTAAATTGTAGAAAAATCTTTTCCTTCCATGACTGAAGATGGTTTTTGCAAAATGTTATTCTCTTCACAACCATCCGAAAAGTTCCTCGATCCCTTGCCAGTTCTTCTGCATCTCGTACCCTCATACCCAAGGTGTATGTAATGTCCTATATGCTCATGCTGGTCGACTTTTGCATCTTCTTTCAAGGAATCAAGCCCTGCATCACTGTTCTTTTTCTACACCACTCTTACATGTAATATGGCCAAATTATTTCAGTTTCCCATACATGAAGCTGTTTATGAGCTAGTCTTCTTGATATTCAGATCTTGTAGCGTGCCAGTATTTTTCTTCTTCTTGGTCCATGATATTCTAAGAAATTTTCTGTAGCACTTTAGTTCAAAAGCCCCAATTTTCTTCTTTTGTGATTGTGAAATGATCTATGACTCGCGTCCATATGCCGCCAAAGGAAAAATATGCGTTCTTAAAAGTTTAACTTTAATATGTTTGCTGGTGTTGTGCCATAGGTTCTTAACAAATTCAGTGCCAAACAAAAAGTAGATTTGGGCCTAACAAAAATAGATGACGAGAATAGGAAGTAGAGGTGTATCCAAGTTATGACTTAAAAGTTGATTGATTGATTGATTGATTTAAGAACCGACATCACAGTTGTTAATATGGTAGCTGATATGTTGTAATATATATATCACATTAAAAGGGGTTGCATAAGGAAAACATTTGTATATAAGCCTTTGGCAGATATGGGAAGTCAACTAAGATGATTAATCATCCCAAGGCACTTACTTAATAATACTAAGTTAATACTGTTTAACCAGTGTGATCAGAGGGAGGAAATCAGTGCATTCATGGGCAGTTTCACAGTGCAGTGATGGCCCTTGAAGCATTGAATTAATTGGTTAAACTTATATATGTGTTTATCCACATTACACGCCTTTCTGTTTGCAGCTCGGCTATTACCACCTGAGGACATGGGAACAGGTTTAGCCCAACATGGTGGCAGCACCATACATCTCAAGAGTACAGCAACGAAGAAGAAAGGACGATGCTGCAGTGGGGGAAATACAGATAATGCAACAGCCTCTCACGAAGCATACCGCCGCAGTGGGTCCCATCCACGAGGAGGGAACTATAGTTCAGTAGCATTTCCATCTTGATGACAGCAGTTGATCAATTATAAACCACATCTAGTTGGAAAATTAAGCAACCTATGGACAGATCCAATGTGTTTCTTGGATTCACAAGGATAAATTCAGAGACTAATGTTTAAATAATAGCAGATTCTTCTGAGTTCAAGATGTGTTCTGCCTTGATTAATTACTTTAAACCAGTTGTGTTATTTATTCTGGATGCTGCTGTTTGCTTTTGTTACTTGTAAGCCAATCGTTATAATTTTGTGTTCTTACTTTGTAGCCAGTTGGATTTAGTAAAATTGTACATTGTTGGTATTTATTCTTTATTTTAATAATTGACTGATGAAATGCAAGATATTATTGATTTTGATTGTTGTTGTCCTGACCTTTTTTGCAATATATTGTATAAATTTCACTGTGTGAGATTGTAGTCCAGAAGATGTGTTTGTATTTTATTCACTGAATGTTTCAGTACATTTCTGCTATATCGTTTCAGTTAAAATTTATACTTTAAAGTTCGCACTTTTTTAACTTTATGTTTTGACACAATTCAGCTAATGTTTTGACTGCTTTATAGTTTCAATTGTAAAGTTTACACTTTATGGATTGTACTATATTCATTTTATGTTTGAGCACAATTCAGCCAATATCATGATGCTTATGTAGTTTGAGTTTTCAAGTTCGTACTGTATCAATTAAATGTGTTGTTACATATGATGTCTGTGTTGCTTTATAGTTCCAGCTTCCTGATGTCTGTGTTGCTTTATAGTTTCAGCTTCCTTATGTCTGTACTGCTTTATAGTTCTAGTTTCTTGATGTCTGTGTCACTTTATAGTTTGTTTCCTGATGTTTGTGTCACTTTATAGTCCCAGTTTCCTCATGTCTGTGTCACTTTATAGTCCCAGTTTCCTGATGTTTGTGTCACTTTATAGTCCCAGTTTCCTCATGTCTGTGTCACTTTATAGTCCCAGTTTCCTCATGTCTGTGTCACTTTATAGGCCCAGTTTCTGTCTGTGTTGCTTTATAGTTCATTTCCTGATGTTTGTTGCTTTATAGTTCGTTCCCTGGTGTTTATGTTGCTTTACAGTTCCAGTTTTGCTTATGTCTATGTTGCTTTATAGTTCCAGTTTTAAAGTTTAGGCCACTTGCTGGAATACTTGCCTGCTAACCCAGTGGACATGTATTTGAATCTCCGTCGAGTCATGAAATCTTTTTCATTGACCTGGTTGACCCAGCCTTAAATGAGTGCCAGGAAAAAAGGTGGTTGCCGTGACACTGACCGCATCACCCATCATGTGCCGACTGATCTAAAGATATTTGCACCATATACCCAAGGTAGACACGTTGGTGTAGTTGATATGGGGATACACTGATGATGGCATGAACATGGTCGGATGGTCCTATCACACCACAGACCCAGAACAAGCTTCTGCTTCGGGACATGTAACCATATACCCAACTGTCGAGATGCAGTGAAATATGCCAGGCAATAAATCATGCAACTTATTGTTTGTGGCTTCTGTGTTTTAAATTCACTAAGTGAATGCATTGTTTTGTAGTGCATTAGTAATTGTGGTAGTCATTCTCCATGTTTCTGATCCATACAGCAGCAGTTGTCAATTTCAGACGCAACTGATTCCTCCGCGTGACCATATACCCAACACACCTCATGGCATGAATTCCTCTACTTATTTGCTGTTTTCCCCATACATGAGAAATATCCACTTGCTTCTAGTCATCATCCAATGTCATCTCTGTATTGAAGATCAGCTGAAATGCCTACCAACATTTTCTGCACTGCATCTTCATGGTGGACTTAAGCTTCTTTCAGTCGTTCTCTTGATCTTGTCTGCCGACATATTGAGCTTTTCTAGAGATAATCAAAGAACTGCAGTTAAATAATTTACATCTCCTGTCTAGAATACACCTTCAGCTGTCTTCTTCTTCTTCTTCTTCTTTGTTCATTCGGAATGTTGTTTTAGACGTAATTGCGTTGTGCCTGTTTACAGCAGAGCTGCGATATTTGAACCTTTTGACTGACACATTCGACTTCTTCAAGCATTTGTTGGCCAGGTTACTGTCATGGGAGCTATCTTAGTTGGGATGTTTTTCATGATTATGTAATATTTCTATTTATAGTACATTTTCCTTACAGATTGTTTGTGCTCAGAGACTATTCCTTTATGTGCTTGTAGACGAATTCTATGACAGAGTGTTACTGGGGCCAGTAAGGAAGACAGTATAGCAACATTGTAACCTTTCATGCAAGTCATAAGAAATGACCAAAGAGGGTTAGGTTAGCATGAGACTGGCTACCTTATGCCTTAGAAATTCTAGCTGCAAAGTCTAACCATTCATAATAAATTGTTGGAGAATCCTTGAGTGCTGATCAGTTAAAGTTAGTTGCATATTCTTTTTGGACGTAGCAGTCAACACCAGCATTTTTTGGCTGTTTGTGATTCCTGGGCAAGTTTACGTTCAGTAGTAGCTGATCAGTATCTGTCTTTATTTCTTGTTCATAATCAAATCTACAAAGGAATTTACGTGTTTGTTTAGGACCCGTGTTTCATTGAGAGAAAGAATGCCTGTTCAGTGACAATGAAGTAAACTTAAAGTTAGCAGTGTTGAATATGTGTTAATTATAATGGATTAAGGAAATGAGAGAAATAGAAAAGAATTCAGAAATGAAGAGGATGTACAGAATTATTTCTAAAGGGGAAGTTTAGTAATACTGAGTTGTCATGCTATATTTGTCACATCTGAGTGTCTTTGAATTGATTTTTCACATTTCTTCAGCAGGCAGCTAAGTCAAGGCCATGTTTTATTTTCACTTCTGCTGGAAGTGTTCTGCTATAGCTTTGGGCAGATGATATTTATGAGACAAATTATTTTTGTTCTGTGAAAGTGTGTGCATGTGTGTGTATAAATAAAAGAAAGATAGCCTGATGATGATGATAAAAAGTCCTTGAAACGTAGCTAATGGTTAGTTTATTTCATTGTTGCTGAATTTTCCAAAACAACTCTGCTATACTATTCTTTGCTTCTGTTATGGGCCTTGGTATATGACAGGAGAATCAGAGAAGAAGGCACCATATATCTATAAGTTTCTATGTCTATATATAAATATATTCAACCCAGCCTTTCATGTTTTCTCCTAATTTCTATTTATATTGAATTTTTACAGAATGTTGACTAGTCTTGAATGTGTGGGGTTTTGATTATCAATAGCTCAAATTGTATGAAAGATCTAGGGCAGTAGTTCTCAACCGGTGGGGAATTCCCCCATCTAGGAGGGAATTTTAGGGTTTTGGTAAAGGGGGGGGGGGGGGGGGGGGGGGGGGGGGGGGGGGGGGGGTGTTCAGTTTTACGGATCTGTACTTCTCGCTCTTGTGAAATTCGTTTTATAACGCAAGTAGACCCGCAAATCGTGTTTTATGTATACGTCTAAACTTGTATGTGTTATTAAACTTAGCTTCCAGTTTTACGTATACTGTGTAGGGAGGGGGGGGAAGGATTTATAGGGAGGAAACACAAAAGGGGGGAGGGGAATGGCATTCTGAACATATGGTGAAGGGGTGCATGGGCCAAAAAAGGTTGAGAACCACTGGTCTAGGGGATTTATACACCCATATATCCAGAGCAGCCATCATTACAAGCAACCGTAAGTGTTCAGTTACCCTAATATCGATATATTTAAACAAGGGACATTCTACTTCCTGCCTACGTTGCTTAATATCTAACTACATAGGTTTTATAACAAACACATTAACTTGACAAGTGACACATAAACAGATTGAGACACTCAAGTTGAATTTATAAACCAGTGACTAATCTTTTAAACAAGTGATAGGATGCAGATATATAAAACAGTATTAATATGACATGTTTAAGAAAAATTGGTAGACAATTACATCATAAATTAATCTACCAACATTGTAACAAGAATAGGACTGTCATAATTGTTAGACCTCAATGAAGATGCAGAACATGTGTTACTTCAGCATAAGTGATTTCTGGATATATAAATATTGAGCACAACCCACTACTGGCAACACTGATCGTATTCTGGTATGAACCTAAGGCCTATCCACGTCAATATGGAAGCACTAGACTCGAGTCTCGCTCTCGTTTGAGCTCGTCAGTAGTGCATATCCTTGACCGGAACCGGAAACAAGCCCCGGATCACTCGCGGGTGTGTAAACACTAGACCAAGCGGCACACGCTGGACATGGCCAAATTATCACAACAGAATATTACAATGTCACCCATCGTAGGCTGTAGCTCAAGATATTCTGGATATATGTGAACACATGGTATCACTTGATTCTTCTGATTAGGTTGCAGAATAGACGACCATTCATGGATCTGCCCACCTCCAACATAATTAATTATGCCCTTCTGCTCTGAAGGGATATGGGTTCACCACTATTTATTTATTGAAAGCACTCAACTCACCAAGCCAGATATATTTAAGGGAGATATTCACAACATAGGGTTATAAAAATACACTCAAGATTTTCTCCAATCATCTTCCCAAAGTATACAGTATTCATGTAACTAAGACACTTTAAAGTTTAAGATTGTGTTAGTATATACATGTACATGTGAATCTGTGTAGTTGTCTAAACTTACTTTTAGACTTTTTTTAAAGCGACTTACACAGTGTATGGTGAGCTAGTATCATTCTTTCGCTTCTTTCAGTTGAATTTATTTCTCTTGAAATAGTTTCTGCCTCTATATCCTTCCCTTTTCATTCATCACGAGTTCAAGAGAGCAAGCTTATTTTTTATCGTCACAACTTAATTCCTTCCATCTTTCCTGGCCGATTAACTTATTTACAAGTCAAGGTGTCAACTTACCCACTATAAGGGATAAACAATTTGATAGTTTATTTTTTTTAAATTGAGCAAGCTCCAGGAATTTACAAGGTGAAGTCTTGTCTCTAAACCATTAGCCTCTGTTTGTGGAGGGATACTTACTCTGTCTCATTGTTGCCCTAGCTTGTGAAGCTTGACAACTTCAACGGGTCTTCTCTCCATGAAAACTTGGCTACTACTGCCTCATTTTAGATTAGTGATCTGAAGTTTCAGGCGGTGGATTCTATGATTTCCGGCAAGGGAAGTCTCATTATATCCATATATCCTCTTATATCCAGATCATGTTTCTTATAGCTAAGGTATTGGATGTCCTATCGCCTTCACCTTTCCTTCATCTTAAATATCAGCGGTTCCAATATTTCCTCATAGTTTAGTTTGTTATCCCATTTTCAACGCTAACCCGTGGTCCCTGGAGTTTATGAATATCTACGAATCCATTTGATATGCAGCGATTGATGTGCTGCAAGTTGATTGGAAACATTAGATGTGCACGCCAATGCTAGGTGATAGGATTTTTGCTTAGGTTCAAATTTGGGCATTGGGTCATTCTGTTACAATAACGCACAGGTAAAACAATCATTTCAGTCAATTTGTATATAATTTATACAAAGTATTCACAACCTGAAGCTGGGTCTTGAATTAGATTGCCTAATGCTATAATCATTGTTCTATATTATTTACTTCTTTCACACACACACACACACACATGTGAATTTGCATACACACACAGACAGAAGCATGCACAGATACACACATATACATACACAGAGGAAGGGAGAGAGTGAGTGAATGAGAGTGACAGGTTGATTGTTGTTCAATTGTATACTACATCTTTGAAGAATTCAACTATAACTTGATTTGGTTGTTCAGAAAAGTGGTTCTCAGGTTGAAGAGTATTGTCCACTGTCTGAGAAAATGCAATGTGTGGTGTTATATCTTCATCCCTGAGATGAAAACATTACATTTTTGTTACCGAGTGAAATTATATGATACATAGTTTATTAATATAAATGTTTTGTTTTAAAAAAATGATTTCTTTGCAGAAAAATCTAAAATAGACTGCTTTTAATTCTTAAAAAATATTTTGGTACAATGAATGATCTTGTCTTTTAAGACATGGTGAAAAGCAAAATATGTTTCTTAACTTTAAAAACAAAAAAATGCCCGCAGACATAATAACATGCTAACCAACAACAACAACAAAATTAATGAAGAAATTGACAATGCCACAGACTTTCAATATCTTGGCTCCATAATCAGTAACAGTGGAGAAAGTTCAAACGAAGTCACATGTAGACCATTCATAGCAATACTGAAGTTAAACATTAGTAGAATATTTTAAGAGCAAACATCTTTTCTTTGGCAGCACACGAATGTGACTCACAGACAAAAGAAAATCAGGGCTTTTGGGCTTAAATGTTAAGAAAAGTTGTTTGGATATTGTGGTCGAAGTTGAAAAAAAAAATATTGAAAAAAATCTATCTACAAGATCCAAATATTGAAGAAGACTAGATCATAAACAGTGTTTGTGGAAACTGAAGTACTGTGGCCATATTAAACATTGTAGTGGCTTGCAAAGAACAGTGATGGAAGAAGAGATTGACCAGGACAAAGATGGACACAGGACATTGCAAACACTTTGGGCATGAGACAGTTGAGTCAAGGATCAATATCACAGCACTTGGGACATTCCAATCATGCTCCGTCTTCATCTTCACCAGCCAGCGAAGAGCCCCAATACTGATGGTACAAGTTGCAGTCTGATTACGTGTACGTCTGCTCATTTCTCAGCACACCCGTATTTCTCAACACACCCGTATGCACTGGGGAAAAGATCCAGCGTCCCCTGTCTTTGATTTTAAAATAGAAGCATGCCACTCTGCACAAAACATGATCATCTTGACCTTACTCAGCATGCTCTGTGAGCCCGTGACACTGACGACATGGGACAGAACTGACAGGCTGCCATGAGTGTGACATTGACAAAGGAACTGCTATAAGAAGATGACCTATTTTTTTTAGGAAATGTAGTTAACGTTTATCTCTGAAATGTTAATATGATTTTTTTTTTTAAATGAGTAGTTTATAGGCATATCTGTTTCTACCTCATGAAGTGCAGTGTTCAAAATACATTTGATGACAATCATTTTCTGATCAGCTTGTTTGTTGCCAATAATTTTTGTGAGAAGAACTCTGATATCGTTCTCTTCTGCTCTCTTTAAATAGTGGATCATATGTCAAGCCTTCCTCCTCATGGGCACTGGGTTGGAGTTTGTTGACATTTAAATACCTCACACCTGTGAAGGAAACATGACCAACCTAGGCCTAACCCCAGCCAATCCCTGTATGTCATGCCTCTCAGCAGACGTGAAGTTCCAGTGCTGGTCTTGCACACCCCGCTGATTTCTGGGTAAGGAGAGGGGAAGGAACTCTGCGTGGAGTTGGAACTTTGGTAATGGGTCAGAAGAACAGCCTCTACACCGACCTCATGCCGATAGATGCAAGCCGTTCTCAGGTTTAGGCAATGTGAGCACGAATGCATCAGACTGGAGTAATAAAACTCAGTCTTCCAGTGTGTTCACAGCCAATAAATCGACCTTGTCTAGCCTTCTTGACAAAAAATAGGTTCCATTTGCATGTTTGAAAATCTTTCAGTCAATAGGAATCATAAAGATTATAACATGTAGGCCATTACCATTACCAGAATTCCATGTAAATTGAGCTAGTTTGTGCGTATGCATACATTTTTAGTCCTTAGTGCACACATCTTTAGCCTTCAGCAAATAATTTTTAGCCCAAAGTGCACATTTTTAGCCTTTAGCACACAAATTGGATGGCAGTCCGGGAAGGTCAACCCGGTCAACATATGCCTGCTGAAGTCGGATGTGTCTGCTTAATGGCGCAAGATTGCAGCTCTGCTGTAAACAGGCACAGTGCAATCACATCCGAAGAAACTCCAGATGAATGCAGAAGAAGAAGGATGCCAGTGCTGGACAATGAGTAACTAAATGGTGAAGAAGGTGAGAGACAATAGAGATACGGTTATTTAGAAGAATGTCGGGAATGTGGTGGATGAGGAGCAAACATTCTCTAAGGTACTGAGAGCTGAAGGTGTTACAAGATCACTTACCGAAACCAAACGGAAATATAAATGAGATTTATGGGAATATGAACAGAAGAGAACATAGATTTAAGAGAAATTGCTTGGTAAAAGAAGCAGAGGAAGACAGAAGAAGATGTAGTTGAAAAGCTTAAACACCTGGGCAATAAATAATCATATACATAGCACCAACTTCATCAAAGTATTGATTAACAGAGAAGATTGAAGTGTGATGAACTTCGATGTCTGCTCCAGACCAGGCGCCTGAAGAAGAAGTAGTGCACAGAGTTGTGTTTCAGCATAGGAAATGATATACTGCATATATGTTTTTGAGATAGTCATATGTTCGCTTGCTTATAACTTTAATGCTAGCTCATTCATTCATCCATTCATTCATTCAATAGCATGTCCCTTGCAGAACCTCGCTCCCATAAACAACCGTCCAGAAAACTTCTAATTCACAAACAAGATGTCCCGCGTCTGACA
The DNA here is from genome assembly GCA_014155875.1 of Cepaea nemoralis. Classification (NCBI taxonomy): domain Eukaryota; kingdom Metazoa; phylum Mollusca; class Gastropoda; order Stylommatophora; family Helicidae; genus Cepaea; species Cepaea nemoralis. Next base: position 544,992 of record JACEFZ010015864.1, read on the forward strand.
CACCCATCTTGCACCCATTTTCTCTTTGACTTTCCTGTCTTCCTGGGTATACCCTTCCATTATTGTTTTCTCCAAACTTTCATGACGTTTTAAGTGACCCAAATATTTCAATTTTCTTTGTTTTATCGTCTTTAGTTGCCACAAAGTAGAATTGCTGTCATCATAAAGTGAGTTACATTGCACGATTATTTGATTAAGATGCACTATTATTTTATTAAGATACTCTCATCATCACCAATTGTTGCCCACATTTAAACATTACTTTGTGTCTTTTTCCTAGGAACTTAAATATGTCACCATAGGTCATCCTTATAGCCAGTTTGTAAATGTGCTTTATGTGCCTTATGGATTCACATTAGCAGCAATTTATTTTACATGGCAATGTTGCCAAATTTTGCTTACTTGTTTCTCTGATAACTTTATGTAATCCTGAAGAGGGCAGTGATGATCCTATAATTTTGATTTCTCAGAGTAGGCAGTGAACTGCATGATGCAGATGGTTATGTTATGTTTAATAATGAATTATTTTAATTTGCCATTTTTCAGGATTTTCTGGAAATAGTTTGGGAAGAAAAAGAAACAATAAAGTGTACTGGCCACTCCATGGCCTAGAATATTTTTTTTTTTTTTTTGGCGATTGCTCGCTTTGAACTCAAGCGTAGGTCATACACACTATTTATAGCAGTGATGGACTGAATTTTGCGTGTGGGTTAGCTTTCCTTATTAACAGTTTCCCTCGCCTTCAGGTGAACCCACTCCGACTTCAGAGGTACTTGTAATTTGCATCCCAAAGTCAAGCATAACAGTTCAGTATTTTAGCCCAGCTGTCCGGTGTAGGGGTTGAACCGCTTAACTCGGCATCAGCACAACGAATGTTTAAGAACACGTGTTCTTACCCATTCGGCCATGCGGACCTGCAACCTAGAATAGATGAAGGCCTAACAGTTCACAGCCCCGACAACAGTACCAGCTATGGAGCTACTTCACCTTTAACTCACATTTCACTTAGTTACTGCTGTTAAAAGCATATTACCAAAGTTCTCGATGTGTCCAGGAAATGTCTTGGGAAGAAAAGGCGGCTGGCATGAGACTTGCCACATCACCCACTGAGTGCTGATTGGTCTAGCACCATGTACCCAGTGCACCTTGAGGTGTGTTAAAGCGTCCTTTACTTTCTTTTTATACTTGTTTCATCTGTACATACTGAAAGAGGAGTGGCTGGCTGAGTGGCTAGAACACTGGTCTCTTCTTCGGGAGACCTGGGTTCGATTCCTCGGTAAGGTGTGGGATTTTTTTCTGTCGGGGGCAAAAAGAAAATCCTAACCTGCACAGTTCGCGGCGACTGCACTAGCCAGGCGGCCTTAATTCCTCAGGCTCAAAGACCCCCTGCCATACACCGCAAGGTACTATATTGGCAGTAAATGACAGTTTTATACTGAAAGAAAAAAGCAAGAGAGAAGAAACTATGATAATGGCTGTTTAGCAGCACCTGAAGCAGTTCCGTGATTGTTCTCCTTCTTCTTCACTTAAAAAATTAATTCACGCTGAAAGGGATGCTGTTTGTGTTATGAGAAAAAAAAAAAAAAAAAAGAGAAGTTATGTTATGTTATGAGAAGCTGCCTTGTTAATGAGTATCGACTGACATATCTGACTTCAGCACTGCATTGTTTTGGGACTGGGTTTGCATTTCTTCATCATTTCTTCCTAGTTTTCTCAGATTGTTACTAATACATTGTGAATCATGGACAATTAGCAGACAAGTGAGGAATTCTGTGGAAACTGAGCAGATCTTGCTTGTGTAGAAGAATGGTGGGAATACCATGGATGTATAGAAAGAGTAATGAAGATATCTTGGAAAAAGTTAACACACAAAGAGAGCTGGTTACTTGCATCAGAAGTAGATAGTTAGGTGTGCCATAGATGAAATATCTCTTGTACTTCCTGTATAATATGAACCATGGATGGAATAGCTTGGTCTTCATATCTAAAATGGCTTGGACAAGAATCGCTGTTGTCATCATGGATAAGAATGTCTTTGGTATAGATAAATATGGGTTGATGCAGTGGTACCGTCAGATGCCAGAGAGTGTTTGGATTATTTGATCGCTGGATTCTGACGATCGTATCGCGTGCTGATAAAGAGCTGTGTGGTCTGGTTAATATTACTACCCTTGACTCTTGCTTCACACAGTAACCCCGTGGCATTCTTTATTTCTGCTTTGACTGGCCATTAAGCTTTACTATCTCAGACAGTCTGTACTTGTTACTTACGTAGGATGAACTCAACATCGTTTGTTGAACAGAATACCAGTGCAGTTTTTCACAGTCTATTTTATTCACACGATACATGACACAGTCGAAAACATAGTCATCTGTTCCACACACAAGTTCACGAATATACGAAACATTATTCATACAGCACAATTCTACAGAGCGCCATAGTTTATAGCCGTAGCTCTGATGACGAGGACTCCATCCGCACCGGCCGAAGACCAAAATCTAACTGACCAGTGATGTTTTTGTTCTCGCCCAAAACGTCCGGCCTGCCTATCACATATTTGTAAATACTGTCGTGATAGGTCACAACGCACGGTCTCCCTTCTGTCGACCGCGCTTAATACAACTCGTGCCATGTCATCAGCCTATATCAGTAGGACCTTGGTAATGTGGGCGTGTGTTGATCAACATGGTCGAATGGATAATTGTGCTCAGTCTTAAACTCCCGGTGTGCTGATGTTGAGGTAGCAAGTTCAACCCCTACACCCGTCAGTTGGACTAAAATGTTGACTTCTCGTCCTGACTTGGGAGCATAAATTACAAGTACCTCAGAAGTCAGGGTGGATTTGCTTGATGGCGGGGGACACTGGTAATAGGGAAAGCTAGCCCACATGCAAAGATCAGTCCAGTGTGGACTACGCTTGAGTTCAAAGTTAGTTAGTTGCATATCCTTTACAGGACGTTGCAGTCAACACCAGCATTTTTTGCTGTTGTGATCTCTTGTCAAGTTTCCTTTCAGTAGTTTGCCATTGCCAAGAAGCATTGAAAACATCCACAACAATTAGTGGTAGAATGTCAGAGGCAGAAGAGAGACATGATGCTGGGTAGTCAGTGGCACAGAGGAATAACATCAGTTGAGTTGATCCAGAACACCAAAAGCTGAGATCTGTGGAAATATATGAACACCAGGGCTATTCGACATGGCACATGATAGTTATTATGATCCTTATCTTTAATTAGCATAAGACAGTGCGCTTTGTAATAATAATAAATTCAGCCTTGTTTTGTTTTAAAATATTTTAATACCAGATTATAAATTTTCAATGTATTTTATCTACAACAGCTGTCATGAAGAAGGCACTGAGTAGTTTTTAATTATGTTAATGTGCATATTACGAGGGTAAGTTAATAGGTAAGTCACAAATGACTGTAGAAAAATAACTAACTATGATAATAACTTGAATCCAGTTTATTTTTATACATACATTGTCCCTTTATTTCTCAACATAATTTTCACCAACATTAATGCACTTATCCCATAGTTTTATCAGTCCTCTCAAACCAGCTGCATAGACCTGCGTGCTCTGTTTTCTAAACCACATTTTCACTTCACATTCAACTTTGGCATCGTTCACGAAATGTCTCCCACCAAGGTTGGTTTTCAATGGACTTAGCCCCTAGCGATTTCCCGTAAAGCGGTGCATAGTTGGGGAGAAAAAAGGTTAAGAGGGTGAGTCAATAAGTAAGTCACACAGTTCTGTGGGATGGCAGGTAAATGAAAACAGAGCACGCAGTTCTATGCAGCTGATTTGGGAGGACCTGATAAAACGATGGGATAAGTGCATCAGTGTTGGTGGCAATTATGTTGAGAAATAAAGGGACAATGTATGTATAAAAATAAACTGTTTCAAGTTGTTGTCATAGGTAGTTATTTTTCTACAGTCATTGGTGACTTACTTGTTAACTTACCCTCGTAGAATAACAAAATTCTGCCATGTTTTGGGTTTGGTTTATTAATCCTGTTTCCTGCGCATTCTTTCTTCTCTTTTGCCCTGTATCCCCCATTAGGAAATAGGTCTTCAAACAATCATACCAGACTGTCCTATTCTTTGCTATTTCCCGCCGCTCCATTCATGTCCACCCCTCCATTCATGTCCACCCCTGCATTCATGTCCACCCCAGCAGGGTCGAATGGGTAAGAATGTGCGTTCTTAAACATCCATTGTGGTGATGCCAAGGTAAGCGGTTCAACCCCTACACCGGACAGCTGGACTAAAATGTTGACCTGTCATCCTTGACTTTGGGGCGTAAATTACAAGTACCTCTGAAGTCGGAATGCGTTTGTCTGATGGCGAGGGACAATGTTAATAGGAAAAGCTAACCCACACGCAAAATTCAGTCCATCACTACTATAAATAGTATGTATGGACTACGCTTGAGTTCAAAGTGAGCGAGCGCCCAAAAAAAATGTCCACCCCAGATTATTCATCTCTGTCTTTAATTCTCTTCTCCATGTGTTTTTAGTTCTTCCTCTATTTCGTTTGCCTTGTGGGTTCTAGTCAGCTGTTCCTATCTAAGTCTTAATTTATTCTGTTTGTTGCACTACTAGTTCAATGTAAAATATTTGTTTTGCTGTTAAACCCAGATTCATAATTTGCCGTATAATCATTACATACTTCAGTGTTTCTCATGATGTACCAATGGGTTGATTCATGTGTTTGCTTTGGCCTGCTGATGGTGATCAAATACTCATGGCTGCTCTGTTACTACTGTGATTTAATGTTACCATGACTGTTAACATATTTAATTGTTTTTAAAATATAACATTTTACCCAAAGCATATTTGGCTTTTGTTTTCAGTCGGAGAAACTTTTGAAAACACAAATAATTCAGCTGAGCTATCAATTGTGTCTGCTTGTTATCTTCTACTTTTGCTCTTTATTCTCTAGCCCAGTGGTTCTCAACCTTTTTTGGCCCGTGCCCCCCTTCACCATATTTTCAGAACGTCATTCCCCCCTTTCGTATTTTCTACCTAAAAATCCCACCCCGCCCCTTCACAGTATACGTAATAATAGAAGCTAAATTTAATAGCACATACTAAAACAAGTCTAGACGTCCACATAAAATGTGATTTGTGGGTCTACTTACTTTATAAAATGAATTTTAGAAGGGTGAGATGTACAGAACTGTAAAGTATGAAGGGAAAAACAATATCAACTAATCGGTTCTTGTATTAACGCGATCTTGAAATAATCTTAATTCCCCCCCCCCTCCCTGGAAACCCTAAAATTCCCCCCTGGGGGAGGGGGGGAATTCCCCACTGGTTGAGAACCACTGCTCTAGCCCATCACCAGCTCACTCCAGACTGTGCAATCTATTACAGCTCCATCCATGTCCACCATGTATTATTCATCTTTGACTTTAATTCTCTTCTTCGTGTGTTTGTAGATCTTTCACTATTTCATTAGTCCTGTGCAATATATGTTCTATCCAGAGTCTTTTCCTCACTTCTCGTTTCACTGGCATTTTGATTAGTTCTCTCTATGTGCTTCACACTGGATGATTCTGCCATACTTCATATTCTTACTCTTCTCATACTTCTTATTTTTCATTCATTTGATATTATTTTGGTTTGGTCGTGATTGGCCTGTTTAGTTTACAGCAGGGCTGCAATATTTGCACCTTTCACCTGATACATCCGACTTAAGGTGTATAACTAAGTGTTACACAACCACCTTGAAAGAGGAACAAATAAGACAATAAAATGCCTGTCCTTTTTCACTTTTTCCCCTTCCTGTCTTGTTTTAACTTTGGGGCTTAAAAAAAACCAAAAAATTTTGTTAATTATTACAAAATTCGCGTGAACATGAGTTAACAAAAGTACATTGCGTATTCTTTACAGGACATCGCAGTCATCCCCAGCATTTTTGGCTGTTTGTGATTTTTTAACAAGTTTACGTGCAGTAGTTTGCCATTGCTTTATGAACGACCGAAACTCAAACCATTTTATAAAACCCATCGCAAGGTGGTTTGTTGCCAAATCGCCCGCAGCTGTGTTTCGAACAGAGTATGCGGGATTATGAACTGTATCCAAAACTCCTTCGCCATAGAGCTGACGAGTAGAAATGACTTTAAATTAGTGATTAAAACAGTATAACAAATAAATGGACAACACCTTGGGATCAAAGTTTGAGGGGAAGACATACTTACAAACTGTGTATTGCCCTAAGACGAACTTGTCAGATTACAGACAAACTTAAAATTCCGTGTAAAAGGAATTTACTGAGGCTACGGCTTTGATGGGAATTATTTTGCTTTAACAGAAGAAACTTGTGAATTAAATCAGAAACAAAATAATAGTGCACACTATTTACTGGAGTGTAGGAAATATGTACTACAAAGAAAACCATTGATAGAATATGTCCCACTGCAATCTGTACATGGCAATGGAAAACTTAAACATAGAAGCCATAAATAATATATTGCATGATTTTTTGCTCGGCAAGGAGCTTGTAATCCTCATGGTAATCTCAGTTTCAAAATTAGAACAATAATTTAGTGACTATATTTTAAGTCTGTCGGCCAAAGATATCAACTGAAACTAGAAAAAGAGTGTTGAAGTGGTACATAGAACCTGTACTTTTGAATGGATGTGAAGCGTGGACAATCAGCAGACAAGCTGAAAAATATCTGATGGCTGTGGAAATGTGGTTTCTGAGGAAAGTGCAAAGAATACCATGGGCAGACAAAAACCAATGAACAAGTCCTTCAAGAAACAAATGAAGATCGTAAACTGATTAGAGACATTAGACGTAGACAGTCACAATTTTTTGGGCATGTTATGAGAAGAAATGAATTGGACAACTTGGTGATGACTGGCAAGATCGAAGGAAAGAGACCAAGGGGAAGACCTAGAAGTAAATACCTGGATGGCTTGGCCACGTGACATGGACGAGACAGAACCACGGAGCTGATCCACGACTCTGGTGATCGAATGAGATGACAAAACATGACCGCTCACGCTTATCAGCATTGCACATGATGAATGGCTGGATAGTTCATTTATTCACTTAATATAATATATATCCTTTACAAGACGTAGCAGTTAACTCCAATATTTTTTGGCTGTTTGTGATTCCTGGGCAAGTTTTACGTTCAGTAGTTTGCCATTGCTTTCTTAACGACCAGTACTCATACCATTGTATGGAAACCAATACAAGACGGTTTGCTTCCAAATCGCCCGAAGCTGTATTTCGAACGTGGTATGTGAGATTACGAATTGCATTTGTAACGCCTTCACCACAGAGCCGGCCAATATTTTAATAACATAAAATTGTGCAGTATGCACCTGACGAGATGTGGCACAGTATGTCAAGTAAGGAATCGTGCAGTATATTGTTTCTGGCGTCTGTGTTCAAATTCACTGAGGGAATACAAGGTTATGAATGGAGAACTTGTTGTGGATAGATAGCTCAATATAGATGCGGGAAAGATAAAGCATTATAAAAGTAGAACTAAAATCTATGTAAAGAAAATATGACAAGGGTAATGTGAAATGTTAAAAGCTATTAATCAGATCAAAATTATATTCATTTCATAGATAATTATACCTCTGAAGTCGCCTGATGGCGAGGGACACTGGTAACACGGAAAGCTAATCCATACGCAAAAATCAGTCCAGTACACTAGAAGTAGTAGCACATATATATGGACTATCCCGATCTTCCTGGTGAAGGTGTTAATGACGCTGTTCGTAATCCCGTATACTCTCGTGGGAAACACAGCTGCGCGAGATTCGGCAGCGGATCGTGTTGCGTTGGTTACTTACGGGGGTATGTGAGCCGGTCATTCAGAAAGCAATGGAAAACTACTGAACGTAAACTTGCCAAGACATCAACAGGAGCTTAAAAATGCTGGTGTTGACTGCAATGTCCTGTAAAGGATATGAGGAAAAAATATGGACTATGCTTGAGTTCAACCCGAGCAAGCGCAAAACAAACAGAAGATGATAATTAGAATAAACATCTGCAACTTTGTGATAGACGCATCTGTATGCAGTAGTGCATATCCCTGACGAGCTCAAACGAGAGTGAAACTCGAGTCTAGTCTAGTGCTTCCAATCTGTCGTGAACAAGGCATAAGAGGCTTAAGGTTCGTGCCGGAATACGATCAGTGTTGCCAGTAGTGGGTTGTGCTCAATCTGTAAACATGACATCTCGAAACAAACAAATAAATTAATTTGATTATTTCTCGCTGGCCTTTAGAAGTCTTGTGTACCTTGCTAGCTCGAGAAGACCTGATGTCGGGAATCGGGAAAATTTTGAACTACAACCTACAATGGGTGATGTTGTGGTATTCTAGTATGATAATTGGTCGCGTCCAGAGTTAGTCATGTGGTCCGTGGTTGCACACCCGCCTCACACGCCAGTGACCCGGAGTTCAATCCCGGGTCCAGTCAGGGATATGCACTACTGACGAGCTCAAACGAGAGCGAAACTTGAATCTAGTGCTTCCAATCTGACGTGGACAAGGCCTTAGGTTCGTATCGGAATACGATCAGTGTTGCCAGTAGTGGGTTGTACTCAATCTTTAAACCTCACATCCCGAAACAAACAAATAAGTCAGTTATGACAGGTTGTCTAGTCTAAACTCTGTTATACGGTTTAGTGAAACTGTCACTTCACCATAAATCTGGATTTGCGGATGTCCGTAAAACCGTTTTCTTAAGAAACTACATGTGAACCGGTTTGAACTACCGCAAAGCTATAATGAAACCCTTAACTTAAAGTGATTGGAGAAATTAGAACATAGGCAGTCACCATTTTTGGACACGTTATGAGAAGAAATAAATCGGAAAACTTGATGACAACTGGCAAGATTGAGGGGCAAAGAACAAGGGGGAAGGCAGAGAAGTAAGTACTTGGGTGGCTTTGCCACTTGGTATGATGGAGACATGAACACATGTTTGATCCATGAGTCTGGTGATCGTGTGAGATGGCGAAACATGATCGCCCGCGTTTATCAGCATGGTATATGATGATGATAAAAGCTGTAAATATACATTAAGTAAATTAAACCATCAGAAACGGAGAGTGGAGTTGGTCAGCTTTATAAGAAAACAATCACCATTGATAGAATGGATGTTGCGGCGAGAAAGTCCTTCGTCAGCACACACAAAACCAAAAGATACTGATATAACTACACTTACATTATAAAACAGTCTCTTGCGGCTTAGCTAACATTGCGAGGTTGTCCAAAGATCACACTGTAAGCTAGGGCACAAAATCTCATCTCTTAGAAAATTAATGTAATAGTTTCACCTCCTTGAGGTCTTTATTACAAATGGAAACTAAGAAAGCTGGAGAGCGATGTGTGTGTGTGTGTGTGTGTGTGTGTGTGTGTGTGTGTGTGTGTGTGTGTGTGTGTGTGTGTGTGTGTGTGGTGTGTGTGTGTGTGTGTCCTTAGTGACTCAGTGAGTATGCTCAAGAAGATAGAGATGGGGTGGGTCTGAAGACAATTGTTGTTGTCTCTGGAGAGAGTCACGGCTGGCAAATATGTTTCATTTTCGTGCCAGGGCATGCGGGTGTACAAGGAAATGAGCAGGCTGACAGGCTTGCAGGTAAGGCTACTGTGGAGGGCGGACGAGCCATGGACCAAGCTGATACACTGAATGCCCTACGAGAAGTAAGACGTTTGCGAGAACCTAGTGGTGACTGTGAATTTACATCTATGGTCAGTCTGCGAGAAAGGCAAGTTAAAAGAGGTGTGGCCAAACAAAGAACACCATGCAGGAAGCCAAAGAAGATTAATGAACCAACACAGAACTGGTGTCCGTTAGCCATTACACGCTGCGGACAGTGTTGCCATTTTGACGCTTTTCGCGCCAAATTTAATGCTTTTTCAAGACATTCAGTGCCAAAAATTCGAATTTAGCGCGGCCGCGCGAATTTGGTGCTTCACAATTTTTAATTTTTTTTTGGGGGGGGGGAGGGGGGGGGGTGCTTTTTAATGCTTTTATTGGGGTGGGTAAAAATTACTTTAAAAATCATTTTGGGAACACTAAAAAGCCGAATTTGAACTGAAGCGAAGGAGTAAAACAGTCTTACAACATTTTTTTTTTCATATCCTTTACAGGACATCGCTGTCAACACCAGCATCTTTCAGCTGTATGTTGATTTCTTGGCAAGATTACGCTTAGTAGTTTCTTACAACATTACCGCGCAATATTCAAGTACTTTAACTCCCTTTAATACGATTTAGTTGAAGTGAGTGACTGCAACGCGCAGGCAATAAGCAATGCGTTAAAAGATTGTTTAAACAAGAATGGACTTGAATTGCAAAGACTAGTTGCACTCGGCACTGACAATGCATCTCTCATGACTGGTGTAAACAATGGAGTATATTCATTCGTTCATTCAGTAGCATGTCCTTTGCAGAACCTCGCTCCCATAACAACCTTCCGGGAAACCTCTCGATCACCCATCTGGAGATCATCCGCCACATCCTGCACCCATCTTCTCTTTGGCCTTCCTCTCCCTCTCTTCCCAGGCATATATCCCTCCATTATTGTTCTCTCCAAACTTTCATGACGTTTCAATTGACCAAAATATTTCAATTTTCTTTGTGTTATCGTTTTTAATAGCCAACCTTCTTCAATATTCAGCTCTTGAAGTATTGATGCATTTGTTCTTTTCTTTACCCAAGATATTCTTAGAACTCGTCTATAACATTTATATTCAAAGGCATTTATGCGCTGCTCAGCTTGTTTAGTAAGTGTCCAGGTCTCACAGGCGTATGTTGCAATAGGAAAGATGCATGCTCTTAAAAATCTAATTTTTGTAGTTCTTCTTCTTCTTCGTTCATCCGGAGTTTTTTTTCGGATGTGATTGCGTTGTGCCTGTTTACAGCAGAGCTGCGTTTTTGCGCCGTTAGGCCGACACATCCGACTTCTGCGGGCATTTGTTGACCGGGTTAACCTTCCCGGGGGTTTCTTAGGACGTTTGACTCTCACTGTTGTGGTGTTATCCCCCATCCCAGCTGGTCCATATAGAACAGCCAAAGATCCTGGTCAGCCCTCAAGGGAAGGCAGGGGCAGACCATGGGCATTCCCCGCCATCCAAGGAGGCTTCCATACTTGCAGAGCCGATACATAGCGCTCTGGTACTGGGCTCACCCAAGGAATCGTCACGTCCTGCACATGGCTGCTTAGCCTCACTTCCGTATATTGGGCCTTCCGTTCACCATAGGCTGTTCTTCCGGAAACCAGAAGTATGCAGTCTACAGATGACATCCACACAGTGAGCTTTCGATTCGGACTTTCCACGTAATGGATTTGCTATCCAAGCAATATTCCATTTCATGCCACTAGGACACTTTTCCACCTTTTATGAAGCCCACACAATGGGCTTTTGATTCGGACTTTCCACGTAATGGATTTGCTATCAAGCAATATTCCATTTCGTGCCACTAGGACACTTTTCCACCTTTTATGAAGCCCACACAGCGAGCTTTCGATTTGGACTTTCCACATAATGGATTTGCTATCCAAGCAATATTTCATTTCATGCCTCTGGGTCTTCATGCACCTTTAAATGTCAACCTGTATGTAGTTAAAGTAAGCTGCGGTCAACTTGAGCTTGTTGCTATCTCCATAGAGCTTGTCCTCAAATGAAGCAGGTGTGGGCCAAAATATCTTTCTCTGTTCTGCATACGTTGGGCAATCCTGCAGCAAATGTTTTGCTGTCATTTTTCCAGTTCTACAATTACATTCATCAGTATCTCCTATCTTTAGTTTATTGAACAAGTGGTATTTCAGCCTGTTATGTCCTGTGCGGAGTCTGAAGATTGCTACTTGTTCTCTTCGGTCGAGTTTGTAATATGCATCATCCTTCTGATGGCCTGGATGCTCAGATTCCCATTTGGTTCTATAAGTGCTTTTTATCAACCTCTTTGCCTCATTATAGGTTATGTCTATGTCAGGCTGTGGTAGTCGTCCGCCCTCTTTTGCCAGTCTGTCAGCCTCTTCGTTTCCAGGTATACTGCAATGTGATGGGATCCACTGTATTACAACTTTTTTGGATTTCTGGCATAGACCATGGAGTGCTGCTCTTAGGTCAGTTAGTT
>JACEFZ010015865.1:0-40259 GCA_014155875.1 Cepaea nemoralis
CCAAGGACATGTAACAACATAGTCCAAGGACATGTAACAACATAGTCACAGCCAAGGACATGTAACAACATAGTCACAGCCAAGGACATGCAACAACATAGTCACAGCCAAGGACATGCAACAACATAGTCACAGCCAAGGGCATGCAACAACATAGTCACAGCCAAGGGCATGCAACAACACAGTCACAGCCAAGGGCATGCAACAACACAGTCACAGCCAAGGACATGCAACAACAACATAGTCACAGCCAAGGACATGCAACAACATAGTCACAGCCAAGGACATGCAACAACATAGTCACAGCCAAGGACATGTAACAACATAGTCACAGCCAAGGACATGTAACAACATAGTCACAGCCAACTATATGTAAAAACATAGTCACAGCCAAGGACATGCAACAACACAGTCACAGCCAAGGACATGCAACAACAACATAGTCACAGGGGAGGGGGGAGAGACAAAAAAGACACGTTCAAAGATTTATTTTATTTTGTTCAACCAAATAAACTCTTTCATTGATTTGTGTTGAGCAAAATACACCCTCTCAACGGTTTATTGTATATTGTTGATCCAAATAAACTCTTCCACAGATTATTTTTTCTTAAGCCAAATAAACCCCTCCATAAATTAATTTTATTTGTTGAAACAAATAAATTATGCAATAGATTAATTATTGTTAAATTAAATAACCCTTACAATGATTGATTTTATTTTGTTGAACAACATAAACCTTTCCAAAGGTTGATTTGTGTGTTTTTGACCCAAATAAACTCTTCCAAATATTGATTTTATTTTAATAAACCACATTAACCCTCCCAAAGATTATTATTTTGTTGAGTAAAAATAAACTCTTCTATAGAATGAATTTATTTTGTGGAGAGGAAACAAAAACCTTTTCCACATACTGACTTAATTTTGTTGAACCAAATAACCCTTCCACAGATTGATTTAATTTTGTTGAACCAAATAACCCATTCCACAGATCGATTTAATTCTGTTGAATCAAATAGCTCTTCCAAGATTGATTTAATTGTGTTGAAATAAATAACCGCTTCTTCAGAATGATTTAATTTCGTTGAACCAAACAACCCCTTCCATAGACTGCCTTTATTACATGGAGCCAATCAAAGACACCCAGTAATGGAGTTGTCAATGACAAGATATTCTACTGATATACGAACACAGTGACACAATGAAAGCATCTGAGAGACAAACGGGCATCAAGAAGTAGCTGGTGTTAGTAGCCAAACATGTACTCCTTCAGCTTAGCCACCAGGCTGCCGTCACGTCTGGGGACAGGCTTGCCTGGGACAATCTGCAATATAAGCCAGTGATTGTTATCGATACATCATGTTATACCGGGCAAATCGCATTATTAAATGGTTGCAACCACTTGTGAGTTTCTGGCCAAACATTGGAGTCTCCGTGCCAATGTAGTTACCATGTCTGCCTCGTGCTCCGAAGGTTGTGGGTTCAATTTTGGGCTACGTCGTTTGAGTCATGAGTGCAATTTTCTCGGAGACTCCTGGGGCTCGTAGTTGAAAATACGGAGTTTGTGCTTTGTGCGACACTTTCGGCAGCCGGCCTGTGGAAAGAGACCGAGCCATATTGGATAAAAACCGGGTGCTGTGTAGTCGATCTTCTTCTTATTTAAATCCTTTTTGTCCAAACAAAAAGCTGCAAGGTCATTGGTTACTTACTCCATACAACGGCAGTTTTAACCCAGGGCACCGAGGCATTCTGGGAGACTACGACAGACTTGATCAAGTACGTTGCTAGAGGTCATGAACTTGAATAGATTTCAGCTTAAATAAAGGCTACCATATCTTTGTAGTTTTCCTTTTATCACAATTGCACATTGTACGTACTTTTTCTTCCACGTGTAATTTTGTTTTCCAGACTATCCAATGCAGATTGTTTTAATGCATTCATCATCAACAAGTGTCTTGTACTGTGTATAACTTTGGTCTCATGTCTTCCCATATTTCACTCTATCATAAGCCAGATAACTGAACTGTCCGAGACCGAGTAAGAAATGATGTTATCAAGCAGACAATGGAATCAACACCTTGTGCCACATATGTCGAAGGATAGAAGATCAAATGGTTTAGCCATCTTGTTAGAATGTAACACCATCAACTACCAGCACTGACACTACATCAATAAAGATCTGCTACTAGAGCTATAGGACATCCGAGAAGAAAATGGATTGACAACATCAAATTCATTGTACAGTCCCACGGAATGACACTATCCAGTGCCACCCTTCGGGCGCTGGAACGTCAATTATTCCTCTCCACGACACTTGACGGCAAAAGTGAAAGATGATGATGATGATAATAATAAGCCGGATATTACATCTCTGTCACTGTCATGTGTAAATTATCTATCTCATCTTGAATACACCTCCCTCATCTCAGCTTACCCAGTACACCTACTACCATAATTATCCTTTGAAGACTTTCATGTCTTTCTACATGTCCATAACACCTGTATTTAATTTTCCTCAATTGTATTTGTCTTAATAAACAATCTTCTTCAATAATTAGTTCTTGCTGGATAGATCTGTTTGTTCTCTTATTTTGTTAAATAAATATGTAGTTCTCTTCTGTAATAATTATATTAAGAGGTGAATTATGTATGTGCTTTTCAGTCGGTTTTGTGGAGAAGGGGTTACGGATGAAATTTGTAATCCCGCATTCCACGTTCTAAACACAGCTGCGGGTGATTTGGAAACAGACCGTTCTGCACTGGTTTTCATACAATGGTATGCGTGTCGGTCGTTCAGAATGCAATTGCAAACTACTGAACGTAAACTTGCCAAGAATTCACAAACAGCCAAAAAATGCCAGGGTTGACAACGGCGTCATGTAAAAGATAAGCTCATTTATTAAACGCCCCCCCCCCCCCCCCCAGGACATGCTGGTATCGTGGAAAACGAGCAGGCAGAGAGATTGGTTGGGTTTAAACAGCTCGGTTGTGTATTGGTGCATGATAAGGAAGTCGTGGTCATGGCTCTTGGAGTCATGTGTACAGTGCACAAAAACGTATCACCACGACCTAGAGAGAGTGGTGCAGCAGAGGATGACCAGAAGATCTTGCCCACACTCAGGACTCTGAGAAAAGATCACATGCACATATAATCAAACTGCTACTAGTATCATTAGTATTGACAATCTTCGCTGGCTGTTGTAGATGAGGAAGGAGCACATATAGCAATGTCCATAGTGCTGTGATTTTGGTACTTGACTCAACTCATGCTGCCACAGGAAAGATGTATGCTCTTAGTAATCTGACAATTTTTTTTTGGGGGGGGGGGGGGGGGGGGGTGGTTCTATCTATTCCATTTCATAAAGGTTTTTTAACTCTTTGTACAGCAGTGTTTGTTCTTGTGATGATTTCTATCATCACATTCCCATCGCCCATCAGCAGAGAACTTTGACATTTAAACCTGCTGACGGTCTGTAATGTCTCTCCTGCGAAAATGTGTATGTTCACATGTGTGTTTGGTCAGTTGCCGTTCTTTTGTGTTTGTTCAGAAATATCATTTGCAGGGGAGTCATTGAGATAAAACAACAAATTCGCAAGCATTGATTAGCATTCATAGAAGTAGAATAAAGGACACACTAGAAAAAACTATTTGTGGACACGTTATGAGAAGCAATAAATTGGAGACCTTCTTGACAACTGGCAAGACTGAGGGGAAAAGAACAAGGGGAAGGCATAGAAGTGAATACCTAGATGTCTTTGCCACGTGGTATAGTATAGACAAAGACACAGCTGATCCACGACTTTGGTGATCGTGTAAGATGGCGAAACATGACCGCCCACGCTTATCGGTATGGCACATGAAAAACACTAAAATAGAAAGCTATATTTGCCATATCGGGATTCTAACTTCTTGTTCTCGAGTGATGACATCGCCTCAATGCAGGAACACGTGTACTTCGAGGCATGACCAACTCGACACCCTCAAACAGATGTCGTCATTAGCTAGGTCTAACGCCCACCTGAACCATAAACAATGAAATATAGACTAATTGAAAAATACAACATTTAGTCGTATCAATAATATGTATGGGGTGTACATATTTTCCTACCACGATCAAGGCCCTCGGAGATTTACGTTTGGGAATCACTGGTAGAATGTGTCTAACATAGTAATAACATATGTATCTGTAAAACTTGTCTTCTTGTTACTATTCCATGTCTATGTTGGGAGGGAGAGGGAGGGAGAGAGAGACGGAGAGACAGACAGACAGAGACAGGGGAAGAGAGAGGAAGACACAGAAAGGAGAAGAGGGGAGAGAGACAGAGAAACAGAGATACATACATAGAGAGAGAGAGAGAGAGAGAGAGAGAGAGAGAGAGAGAGAGAGAGAGAGAGAGAGAGAGAGAGAGAGAGAGAGAGAGAGAGAGAGAGAGATGGAAACTCGCACAGACATTTCTCTAGGAAGGACAAGCAGCGAGGAATGGAGCTAGTCACTTACCTTGTTTAGTCATGACCTAGTTTATAACAGTCTAACATGTAACACTTTATGTACACAAATATCCTTTGCCCTTCACTGGGCATCAGATGCTAATACCCCATATTGTTACAGACAGACCAATGGGCACTCATGTGATGATATGGAGCATATCACCCTGGCCACATGTTCTCACCATTATATATTCTGGTACCCATTTTAGGTTGAATCGACATGGAAACCCTGCTAAATTTTTAAAATCTGTCTTGATGCAAATTCGAAACCTTGACCACCCCGCCAGCAGGCAAGCCAATGCGCTACTGTGGCTGCCCCATAAAATCTGATTGGACAGTAATTGTACTGTGCTAGTTTACAGCAGAACATTTGTTAAATAGATTAATCCTCTCAAGCTACGCCAGTTGGATATGACCGTTTTGTGTCTGTTATAATATAGTTCTCTTAGTCAGATATGATAGTAGATGATACAACCTGCTTTCTGTTAGTGTCAAATGTTGGGCGGCGCTTACCAAACCCGACAACCCCACATTGTGCTAACAGCTTCAGGCTGGGGAGCGCATTTGAGAGGGTATAAGCCTTACCCTAATAATGAAGCTCCAACAGGCGGACAGTTTGTGCATTCCTATGCTGATCCGACAGCTTCTGCAGCTTGTCTTGTTCCTGGTGTATTGGCGTTACCTTTCCTCTGGAGAAAACTAGGCAGGCCGAGAGAGGGATCATGCTGAACGGGCAATACATGGTCTCTAAACTCAACCCCGGTTTTGTGCTGACAACAGCTATAACTCCATTTTACAAACTATTGTCTATCAAGATGGCAAGGTGCCAGTCATAATACAGTGGACAGCATCAGCAGCGAAGACAAACCTCATAGTCGCTTCTTGTAGCAACATAGGCAGCTGTCAGTGGTCGCAGCGGTGTGTGAGAGCCGAATCCTGTATCAGACGTCGATGTGGATGTTGCATCTAGCAAATGGCGGCTCCTCTCTTCCATTACACTCTAAGTATAATCGAATAAAAGCTTCATGTTTACAGAACTAAGGCTATATGGGGTGAGGGAAAGGTGGAAGAATATTCTCTGCAATTTATCTCTGTCAATCGAGGTTAGGAAAGGAGTTCTTAAGAGCTACATTGAACCAATCTTGATGTATAGAAGCGAATCATGGACAATTAACCGATTCAGTGCATGGGATGATTAATCGTAGTAAGCAACTTCCCGTATCTGCCATGGGCTTATATACGGTAGTTTTCCTTATGCAACCCCCTTTAATATGATTCATATTTCCTACCATATGAACAACTTTTAAGTCATAACTGTGACACAGCCCCTATTTCCCATTTTCCACCATCCATTTTTATATCCAATGCTACTTTTTGTCTGGCACTGAATCTCTTAACGACTAAGTTAGAAATGATGTGGAAGCTTCGGAGATGTGGCTTTATACAGTAGAAGAATGATGAGAACACTGGGCAGATAGACGAAGATATCCAGAAATAAATTAACTCACAAAGAGAACTGGTTACTCACATCAGAAGAAGACAGTCCGCATTCTTTGGGCATGTCATGAGAAGGGGTAAAGCTGGAGTATGTAGTCAACAGGGGAAGGCTGGGGGTGACAAGAGGCAGGGACAGATCAAGAGAGAAGATGCTGGACAGTTTAACATCACGGCATGGAAGAACATTGGTATTAGAAATGATTCACAACATAACTGACAGAAGACTATGGACAGACATGATCATCAACGCCACACGGCATGGACTATAAGATTGGCAGTACACGAGACAGAGGTCTGTGGACAGACATGATCACCAACGCCACACGGCATG
The DNA here is from genome assembly GCA_014155875.1 of Cepaea nemoralis. Taxonomy (NCBI): domain Eukaryota; kingdom Metazoa; phylum Mollusca; class Gastropoda; order Stylommatophora; family Helicidae; genus Cepaea; species Cepaea nemoralis. The sequence goes on from JACEFZ010015865.1 coordinate 6,315, forward strand.
GACTATAAGAAGATTGGCAGCACAAGAGACAGAAGGCTGTGGACAGACATGATCACCAACGCTACACGGCATGGACTATAAGAAGATTGGCAGTACACGAGACAGAAGGCTGTGGACAGACATGATCACCAACGCTACATGGCATGGACTATAAGAATAAAAAGAAGGCTGGAAGGTCTCCACAGCGAAGTGGTTAGGCCACCAGTCTAGTGCTATAAAGATCGTAGGTTCATTTTTGGACTCAAATCATTCGCTTCAGCAGTGCAGCTGTTTTCAGTGACCTATGGCGGTTGTCGCTGGAGGTACAGAGTTCGTGCTCTGTGCGACATTTCTGACAAGGCAGTCTGTGGGTGAAAAAAGACAGAGCCATATGTGGTAGAACATGGTGCAATGAAATTGATGCTCTTGCATTGCGTCCTCTTCCCCTTTGGAACTAAAGTCGCCTCTGACGGTGGGAGACACCTATAGGTGTCACTGATCAGCTACCACCCGCCTCAAGCTGGGCAGCCCCCAGCCAATTGGGTGCTGATCCGCCACAGCCTGCCTGCTTCAATGGGTGCTTGGGGCTAGGACAAAATCTGAATCGCAGGCTGTAAAACCAATGCACCAGGTACAAACAAAAATAAAAATAGAAACCTCAAGCTACGGCTTGCAACCTGGAACGTGAGAACCATGTGTCCAGGATTTTCCACTGACTTGACCAATATTGATGATGTGAGAAAAACGTCTGTGATTGATGCCGAACTCAATCGTCTTAACATTGATATTGCTGGCCTGCAGGAGACTCGCCTCGCTGAGGAAGGGTCACTCAGGGAAAACAACTACACCTTTTTCTGGAAGGGTAGAGGGCAGGCAGAAAAAAGGCAACACGGTGTGGGCTTTGCAGTGAAGAATTCGCTACTGGGAATGATTGAAATTCCAGCAGGAGGAAATGAAAGACTATTATCCCTGCGCTTGGCAACCTCTTATGGGTTTGCCACCATTATTACTGCATATGCACCGACACTCGATTCCTCTGATGATGTGAAGGATTTGTTCTATGAGGAGTTAGACTCCGTGATCAAGGCAGTTCCAAAATCTGACTACATTTATATGCTCGGTGATTTCAATGCTCGTGTGGGCAAGGACTCGAGTTCATGGCCAGTGTCCCTTGGAAAATACAACATCGGTCGCATGAATGAAAATGGGCAAAGGCTGCTGGAGCATTGCACCAGTAATGACCTATGTATTACAAACTCTTTTTTTAAAACAAAAGAGATGCATAAGGTCACATGGAAACATCCAAGATCCGGCCATTCGCACCAGCTGGACTTCATCATCACACGGAGACAACATCTGAACCATATATCATTGACTCGTAGTTACCACAGTGCTGACTGTGATACAGATCATTCTTTGGTTGTTGCAAGAGTTAGACTGAGACCAAAGAGAATCTACACAGCTAAACACAAATCTAGCCCCAGGATTAATATTATTAACACTCATGATCCTGAAAAGTGCTTTCAGTTTCAACAGCAACTTGAAGACGCTTTCACTGATACACCAGAAAATTGTACAGTAAATGAAAAGTGGGGTCAAATTAAGGAAACTCTTTATAAAACTGCCTTAGGGGTTTACGGCACTGTGGATCATAAGAGGCAGGACTGGTTTGCGGCCTAACACTCTGAGTGAGCTAAGGCAAGCTAGGAAGGATGTGCAAAAGGCTGCCAGGCAGTGTGCAAATGATTATTGGATCAAGTTATGTGAGTCCATTCAAATCGCAAGTGATAAGGGAGACATAAGAAGCATGTATGAAGGAATAAAGAAAGCCTGTGGTCCAGTGATCAAAAGAAGTGCACCATTGAAACCTTGACTGGAGAAGTCATCACTGATAAGAAACAGCAGATGGACAGATGGGTAGAGCACTATTTGGAGCTTTACTCAAGTGAGACCAAACTAGCGGATGATGCCCTTAACACCATAGAGGCTCTACCAACTCTTGACCACCTGGGCACACTTCCCACCATAACAGAAGTTAAGTGTGCTATAAATGAACTTGCATCTGGCAAGGCTCCAGGTAAGGATGGGATTCCAATAGAGGTTATCAGGAGTGGGCAAGACACACTCACTATACAGATCCACCAGCTAATAGAGCTATGCTGGCGTGAAGGACAAGTCCCACAGGATTTCAAAGATTCAAGCATCATAACACTGTACAAGAACAAGGGCGATCGGAGCGACTGCAACAACTATAGGGGTATCTCACTTCTGTGTATTGTTGGAAAAGTATTTGCCAGAATTGTTCTGCGCAGACTTCAAGTCCTAGGAGATCAAGTCTACCCCGAATCACAGTGTGGCTTTCGACAGAATCGGTTTACCACTGATATGATATTCTCTTTGCGACAAATGCAAGAAAAATGCCGTGAACAGAATCAACCACTGTTTATTGCCTTCATCGACCTCATAAAGGCATTTGATTTGGTCAGTCGTGAGGGTCTGTTCAAGGCACTAAAGAAGATTGGCTGCCCACCAACTCTTCTGTCCATTGTGGAATCGTTCCACACAGGCATGAAGGGTATAATCAAGTTTGATGGTGCAACTTCTGAAGAATTTGAAATCAAGAGTGGAATTAAGCAAGGTTGTGTACTAGCTCCCACCCTCTTTGGAATATACTTTTCACTTCTACTGAAATATGCCTTTCGTGATCAGGATGGTGGTATATACATTCACTCACGCTCAGATGGCGGCCTCTACAATGCTCAGAGATTGAAGGCTAAGACCAAAATTAGCAGGGTACTGATCAGAGAGTTGCTTTTTGCAGTTGATGCTGCAGTTACGACCCACTCTGAGGAAGAATTGCAATGTCTACTATCTGCATTCTCCAATGCTTGTTCTGAATTTGGTTTAACAATTAGCAAAAAGAAGACACAGATTATGTCACAAGGTGCACATGGGGTACCATCAATCTTTATTGACGACGCCGAACTAGAGATAGTAGACCATTTTACATATCTAGGATCAGTGGTAAATAGCAAATTATCCCTAGATCAGGAAATCAACATCTGCATTGGTAAGGCAGCAACAACAATGAACAGGTTAAGAAAAAGAGTCTGGGAGAACAGGAAGCTTACTGCCAAAACAAAAGTCCTTGTCTATCAAGCCTGTGTCCTTAGTACTCTTCTCTATGGCAGTGAAACCTGGACAACTTACTCACACCAAGAGAACAATTTAAACAGCTTTCATATGCGGTGTCTGCGAAGAATTCTTGGTATTAAGTGGCAAGACAAAATCACAAATACTGAAGTATTGGAAAGATCAGGTTGTGTGACAGTTTATTCCATGCTCAGTCTTCGTAGACTTAGATGGATAGGACATCTTAGGAGGATGGATGATGGTAGAATACCAAAGGATATCTTTTTTGGTGAATTACAGATGGGTAAGAGATCTCAGGGTCGGCCTCTACTACGATACAAAGATGTGTGTAAGCGGGACATGATTGATACAGGCATTGATAATGCACATTGGGAGCAAGTCGCCGCTGAATGTGTTGCATGGAGGGCAAATATCAGAAATGGAATAAAGTCAAAGGAGAAAATTATTGCAGAAAAGTCACACACCAAGCGTTTGAGACGTAAGATGGTGCATGATGGTGGAAATGACCACGTGTTCACATGCACCCACTGTGAACGGACATTTACAGCGCAAATTGGCCTTATCAGTCACACTCGCTACCGCCATAGTTAAAAGTTATTATGCCTTTTTAGAGCACAAACTATCGTCTGTCAAGACGGCAATGTGCCAATGAATAGTTAGTTAGTCGCGGCTCCAACTTCACGGCAACATGTCGTCCCCATTATGCTCCGTTCCTGTGCCAGTGAATATCACACAAAATACTTCTCACTGCCCTATGTGAACAATGGAATAGACAGGAGTATCGGTAAGGCAACAGCCCGCACAAGTACACTGTGCATAATGCCGCCGCCAGAATGCCAACGTAAAAGTCCTCCACGAGAAATACAGTTCATTATCATGGAAACGGCAGTCACCAGAAAGACTTCATTTACCCGGGTTTTATCCCATATGGCTCGGTCTCCTTCCGCAGGGCGACCAGCCGAAAGCACCGCACAAAGCACGAACTCCAGAGCTCCAGCTACGACTCCAAGGAGTCTCCTGAAAAATGCACTCGTGAACCGAAAAGGCAAACCACTCAATCCAGCAACAGCCGGCCGCCATCGATCCGAACATGCAGTTCACGCTAGTTCATGCTACATCTCATCTCGTTCCTCTTGTACCTTGCGGTGTCGAGGTGAAGTATAAACTTCGTGAGAGTGCCCGGTTATGGGCTTCGTATATCGACATTCCCATGGATTCTGTTATTCCCTCCGTCCAACGTTTACGTGGTCGGCCTCTTCCTCGTTTCCATCTGGTCTGTACATCATTGCTTGTTGTGGCATGCAGTTAACTGGTAACCTACTTGCATGGCCAAACCATTTGACTTGCTGCTTTCTAATAAAATCTAGAGCAGCTTTAACCCCCACTTTAGTCCTGATTTCTTCATTTCTGATCTTATCTCTTCTTGATACGTTGAGTATTCTTCTCAGGAACCTCATTTCTGTTGTTGTGATTTTTCTTTTCTCTTTTTCTGTCATTGTCCAGGTTTGGCATTGGTAGCACAGAGTTGGTAGGAAGATTGTGTTGTAAAGTGCTTTCTTAGTAGTTATTGATACATGTTTGTTCTTTAGTATTGGTGCCATTTGTCCAATGAGTTGATTTGCCTTATTGCACCTATTTTCGATCTCATCTTCTGATCTGCCATTTGATGATATTATACTTTCCAGGTACTTGAAGCTCTTTACTTGTTTCAAGGGATGTTCGTTTAGGTGAATTGTTGCTGTTTGTTGTTCTTTAGTTATAGTCATTACCTCTGTTTTGCTTGTGCTAAAAAGCATTCCATGTGAAATTCACAGCTCACAGTGTCGCGCCACGCACACACTCAGTAGCAGGGCGACGGAACCATAGCCTCCTTAGTTGCCTCTTACGACATGCATGGTAGGCAACAGTGTTACTATTCTTTGCTTCCCCCGTATGGGCCCCGGCAACACACGGGTGGACACACATATGTATGTGGAGCAATGTTGTCCCCACGGTAACTGTAGAGTCACCATAAAAACTTTCAGTCAGCACATGTCAGCCATAACGTGATTCATATATTCACGTCGCCAGCTTTGTGGTGCAAGATTTACGGATGAAGTTTGTAATCCCGCATACTGTGTTCGAAACACAGCTACGAGCGATTTAGCAGCAAAACCGCCTTGCGCTGCTTTTTATAAAATAGTGTGTGTTTTGGTTGTTGCGAAAGCAACATTAACCTACTAAACATAAACTTGCCAAGAAATCACAATCAGCCAAAAATGTTGGAGTTGACTGCAACGTTCTGTAAAGGATATGCAACAAACTTAACTATTCACTTCACATGATAAATAACTCTGCAGTATGCACCTGATGAGATGCAGCGAAATATACCATGCAATATACTGATTATGGAATCTGTTTTAAAATCACAGTATTCATGTGACTCCTGAATGGTTTAATTTGACTTTGTTTTATTTACCAACATACTAGCGTGTTACAGCATGTGTGGATTCTGGTGTGTATGCATTGAAATCCTCATCCGTGTTTCAGCATGTGTGGATTCTGGTGTGTATGCATTGAAATCCTCATCCGTGTTACAGTTCATACACTGAGCTGAAAAACTTCTAGTGTGACCTGTAGGAAGGGATGGAAGTAGTGTAATAAATATGGTCCTTGAATCCAACCAATCACTCAATCTCTGGGAAGTAGTATTGCCATATGATTATCTTATCTTTTTTCAATATACTCAGAGAGTTCATATTAAGAGTTAGCTAGACTACTGCACATACATCAACAAATCACTAACAGTGACCACTCAAGGATTACCTTCTCTATACACAGCACAACACCGACAAATCACTAACAATGTTCACTCAAGGATTAATTATCTGTACACAGCACAACACCAGCAAATCACTAACAGTGACCACTCAAGGATGACCTTATATGTACACAGCACAACACCAACAAATCACTAACAATGTTCACTCAAGGATTACCTTATCTGTACACAGCACAACACCAGCTAATCACTAACCGTGACCACTCAAGGATTTCCTTCTCTGTACACAGCACAACACCAACAAATCACTAACAATGTTCACTCAAGGATTATCTTGTCTGTACACAGCACAACACCAACAAACCACTAACATTAACCACTCAAGGATTACCTTCTCCGTACACAGCACAACACCAACAAATCACTAACAATGTTCACTCAAGGATTATCTTGTCAGTACACAGCACAACACCAACAAACCACTAACATTAACCACTCAAGGATTACCTTCTCTGTACACAGCACAACACCAACAAATCACTAACCGTGACCACTCAAGGATTATCTTGGTCTGTACACAACACCAACAAACCACTAACATTAACCACTCAAGGATTATCTTGTCTGTACACATCAAAACACCAACAAATCACTAACAGTGACCACTCAAGGCTTAACTTCTCTGTACATGGCACGACACCAAAAAATCAAAATAGTGATCAATCAAGGATTACCTTCTCTGTACATGGCACAACGCCAATCTTCATACACCTTCCAAATATCCGGCCATCTTTACTGAGGGCTACCTTTGCCTGAATTTTGGTCATGTAATGGATGTGCATCCAGTTGCATTCTGATATGATCTGAAATTACATATGTTACAGCATCATCTTCTTCTTCACCTACCTGTTCTGAAGCAAACATCAACAATCATCATTCTCCACTCCACTTTGTCATCTAAACTTTAAATAAGGCAAATGCAGTTGGGGTCCTTTGGAACCATGATTATTGGGCAGAAGAACAGATAGATCATCACAGCCTGGAGAGAATGGTGCTGAGAGAGAATGATGCTGAGAGAGAATGATGCTGAGAGAGAATGGTGCTGAGAGAGAATGATGCTGAGAGAGAATGGTGCTGAGAGAGAATGGTGCTGAGAGAGAATGGTGCTGAGAGAGAATGATGCTGAGAGAGAATGGTGCTGAGAGAGAATGATGCTGCAGGGAATGATGCTGAGAGAGAATGGTGCTGAGAGAGAATGGTGCTGAGAGAGAATGGTGCTGAGAGAGAATGGTGCTGAGAGAGAATGATGCTGAGAGAGAATGATGCTGAGAGAGAATGATGCTGAGAGAGAATGGTGCTGAGAGAGAATGATGCTGAGAGAGAATGATGCTGAGAGAGAATGATGCTGAGAGAGAATGGTGCTGAGAGAGAATGGTGCTGAGAGAGAATGATGCTGAGAGAGAATGATGCTGAGAGAGAATGATGCTGAGAGAGAATGATGCTGCAGGGAATGACCAAAGGAAAATGCCAGATGGACATATAATGAGTCTGCTACTGATGCATTAAGGTGTCAGGTTTTAGGCAGATATGACTGAGCTACCGTATAACAGTAGACGGTACTACCTGCTTTCTGTTAGCGCCGAACGTTGGGCGGCGCTAACCAAACCCGACACCCCACATTGTGCCAACGGCTTCAGGCGGAAGAGCGCAATTGGGAGGGTACAAGCTGTAACAGAATTAGGAATAGGAAGAAGGGGCAACGAGGTGTGCATAGTCAATAGGGAAGTAGGGCACGGTCAAGCACCATAATATGGGGTAGTTAGGGTGGCTCGTCCTATGACGAGCATCGTAGAAACAAGGTCAGTTGTGAACGACCCATCCTTCGAGATGGACGTATGATTGAACTGGGCAACATCTGGCTTGATTCTGAATAAAGTAATATGAAGCCAGAACCGTCTTGGACTTGTTGATAGTTCATCGTCACTTCGCTGTACTGTTACAGTACAGAAATGGTGCCGTGACCAGGATGAACAACTTCAATTGTCGCGGTACATAGCGGAGGAACTGGGCCACTATATTTGATACAGCCACTACTTCATACTGCGCTTGTTGGGAAAATGTGGTGCCTTTGACACTGGCACGTTATCAAACCTCTGCTGAACAGATTTCAAGAAGTTTCTACAAGAATATGTATGCGGTTGTGAAGCCCGCTTCGCTGTGTCAGCTCTCGGTCGTTTTCGAGCCTTACTGGTGGTGAAGTCCAGTCCGCTCTCAAATCGTTTTCGAGCCTTACTGGTGGTGAAGTCCAGTCCGCTCTCAAATCGTTTTCGAGCCTTACTGGTGGTGAAGTCCAGTCTGCTCTCAAATCGTTTTCGAGCCTTACTGGTGGTGAAGTCCAGTCCGCTCTCAAATCGTTTTCGAGCCTTACTGGTGTGTGAGAGCCGCTATCGCTGTCAAGTCCTCGCCGGGCACTGTGGCATTGTTGTTCGAGCGGTTTGCTAACGGGATTGATTTTGGCGGACGACATGGAGATACCTACTTCTGATCGTACCTCCCACTGTTGCAGGGACTTCAAAGACTTCTGCATTCCGCCATACATAGTAAGTAGACTGAATCGTTGCCACACAGCCTGCTCGTTACCATAGCCGTTGCCTGAACTTTTATCATTTTCAAGAGGCTTGGTATAGCCGTTGCTTTACACTGTTCACTTCAAGAGGCTTGTTATAGCCGCCGCTTTACATTTTTTACCTGCATTGTCGGTTGTTTCAACGGGCTACCTACCAGGGCCGCTGCCATACAATGTTGTTTCAGGAAACTGACCAAAGCTGCTCTCTGATCGCAGTCTGATCGTGGTGAGGGCCTACTGTCGAGAAAAGCTGCTCTCTGATCGATGTCTAATCGTGTGAAGTTGGGAGGTGCTGCTCTTTGAACGCACTCAATTGTTCCAGGCCTTGTCAGAAACCGCAGTCCTTGGGCGTCACTATGCTGGAAACCAAGATGCCTGCCTGCCTTGAGGTTGCTGTATTATCGGGGCTGTTAACTTAACCGTTGCTGTGAGGTCGTCGTATCGCTGGATTTTCTTTCTCCATCATGCCTCTCTGCCCAGTGTGTGATATGGAATGACACTGATTTGGGAACGTTTTTGCTCGAGCATCCTGAGAGATCCTGGAAGTCATTGCCTGTCCGTTTGTGTAGAACCGAATGACAATGTTGGCTGAGTAAGCGAAGTTTAATTTAAATTAGTTAAGGAGTAGGCATATGTGTATAATTATTTGTTTTAAGATAGAATTGAAGAATTGAAAACCTGATGCATTTTTTTTTAAGATTTGGCTTTGAGTAACCTTTTTCAGAGTATGTGCTAGCGATAGGAAAGCTGCCTACGTATTGAAAACAACAAGGCTTTATATCATAAAAGCGTGGTGAGCTACTATGGAAATCTTTTATAGGAAGTTAGGACGTTTGACAGAGTTGATGGGTGACTTAAAAATGGACGTAGATAGAATTTCGTCTATGATAGAATTGATAAAGAGGCAGACGCTTGAACGAACAGAGCACAAGACAAGTATGAGACGTTTTGAGGTAGACAAGTCCAATAGAAATGATAACCAGCGTGGTTACAATTTTAAAGTTGTCAACCATATACATATGAAAGCAGATAAGAATGAGACACAGAGACATATAAGAATTAGTAATGGTCAGAAAAAGAAACAGTGGTCTTGGCCTTCAAAGAGTGATAACGCAAAGGCCTTGCGAGAGAACTGGTTTCAGATCAGACACCTGCGATATTCGGTAGCAAAGTTGAATAACAGAGAAAGAAACATAGATAAGATTTTGGGTAGTCAGGAGGTATCTTCAGTCTTTTGTGTCAGACAAGAAAGAGAGACTCAGACACAGGTGATTGAGGTGGTAGAAGAAAACACGCAGACACCAGTGATACAGTAAAGAAAAAAGTCCAGGTACAACCGACTAGCAAAGTAACGAAGGGAAGTCAAACTGACTTAATAGAAATTCAGTCAAAACCAACTTACTTGACTAAGGGAGACACGGTTGAAATTAAGAAAGATAAACAGACAAGTGCCAAAGATGTTAAAAGACGGGTGAAGAAAAGTATTAAGGAAAGGAATAGTATGATTGTTAATAGAGGTACTGCTATGTCAAGTTCCTCAGGTATAGACATTAAATTAATCCCTAAATGGTGTAGAAATATTAGGTGTGAGAGTTCAGGTTATGGAGAGGATATTTCTACCTCTACCGCCGCATTTTATAGTAAATACTACGCTGCTGAAACAACTACAGATACTGATTCAGAGAATGAGAGGATTGCACTACGAACAGATCCTGACTCGAAGCGTGATGTTTCCTCATACGGTGGGCTTGCTGGTGGACAGACGGACAGAGTTTTGGTTGGTGACTCTTTAGAACTAGATACCAGTTTATATGACAGGAAAGTAGGGAAGGCTAAGAGACGAATACCAAGAGAGAGAGAGAAAGATACTTCCAAAAGAAAGATGTTTGCCTAGTAGAAAGTGGAACACAAAAACAGCAAACAGCTGAAGCGTCGCTGGAAAAAGCTAGAAGTCTCATGAAATCGGTAAGACCATGGTTGTATTTAAATAACCCATACGAGCAGATTTGAGCATTTTGTAACTGAGCTTGGGGTAATTCAAGTTTGATGAGGCTCAAATTTCGACTCAAATGTGCTGTTGCTGTAGAAAATGGTGGAGAATCATTGCAAGTGATGTGTGACGTCGAGAACTGATGTAGTATTGTCTTGTATTACATAGGTTATTTTGAGATATAAAGTGGTCATAGAATAGTGATGACGATTGGGTAATGCGGATGTCATAGCTCGAAGAAGTATTATGAAGTGATGAGGAGGTTAAGATAGGATAAATGAGTAATTGACCGTCAGAGTAGTTTGACGTTGAGAATTAAGTAGGACGGAGAATAGTAGCATTATGATGGTTGAGAATGAAGTAAGAAAGTAGTTGAATTGTGAAAGTCCTGTTGAGTAATTCGTCAGATTATGCGTTGTCCGTGCGTGAGTATAAGGGTGGACACGTCAGGTTGTCGTGATGCGAGAGTAGTAGTGAGATGAGAGTGAGGTTGTGTATCACTGTCTGAGCAAACAAAATACGAATAACGTGTGAATATGCGAAGAGTGGCTGATAAGTGACGTTGATAAAACGTGGAACATAGAGTATGCGAAAATTGAGAGGTAGAAAGAACATGATTAGAGAATTGTGATGTCTTTTGTGTGGAATATCTGAAGTTAGACAGAATTAATGATAATGGTATGACAGGATGACGGAAAGAGAGTTAACATTCTGAATGACGTTTCATAAAACATGTTTAGTAGTGTTGACAGGGACATGTCGAAACATGAATGCTTAATACTGAGAAATGAGAAAAGTGAGGTCTGTTGTCAGTAATAAGTGTGTGGTTTGCTGTTTCTGAAAGAATCCCGATAAATAGGAAGAGGAGTGAAAGATAGTGAGGTAAACAAGATTAGTTAAATGAATGTTGGAGAACGTGTTTCCGATAAGTGTGACTGGTTTAACTATCATTGCGGTGCAAGAACGCTAGGAGAGACTTGAGGATAGCTTAGAGTAGTTGTGGTGAGATGTTGGAAAGTAATGATACGTTAGTTAATTGCGTCGGGTAGACGAGAAACTTAAAAGTAGAATTAGTTGTTGGGTACAGTAGATAGAGGCATGGGTGAGGTCTATAGTAAATAGACAAGTTTTTTGCTGGTCGTAGTAGGGTGGAGATACCGTAGTTAACGGTAATGATTAAGTAGTTGTAGCAATTCTAGGTACAAATACAAGGGAAACAATTGGTGTGCCGAGCCACAGGTTCTATTGGTAGATAGTACGGTCATTGTTGGTTAATGACTTTTGTTGAGAGAACAGATATTGTTCTAAGTCACGAATTGGTCTGTAGGTAACAGATATATATATATATGCATTGAGTTGTTTTGTTTAATATGTTATAAGAATAACGGAATAGGCATGACTTGGGTGAATAGATATGTATTTCATTGGTTAGTATAAGAGACCAATGTTGATTGAATATGTATGATATGTGATATTATTTTTTGATTTGGTCTTGTAAAAATGATTGTTACTATTTAATTTTGGAATAGGATTATTGTGTTTTTAGTCTTTTGCGTACAAACTACTGGTCCGTAAAAGAGACCAGTAGTGTTAGGTAACACTAGATATTTTCTTCTAATTTAAATTGAAGCATGTTTTATTGTTGGGGATAAACAGTTCAAAACTTGGGGGGTATGACATCCTGTTGTGATTTTATTTCGCTTAACTCATAATTTAAGTGAATTGTCTTGTGTGTTAAAGTTTATAAATGTGTTGGTTAAGTTAAGTTTAAATTATAAACAGTTATGGTTTTGTCCAGTACACGGGACTTTATATAGTACCCTTCGTTCAGAAAAGAGTTATTAAACTACTGAGAACTAGTAGAGAGACACATTCTCTTTCTGAATAATAAGCATACCCTGTTGGTGGGATTGCTGTGATAGTCAGCGTTGATAAATCAATGATATAAGGGCTGCAAAGTTGTGGAAACATATGCCATACGGGGTTACTATACAAGTAAAAGGGTTATGGGGAATTTAAGTGAGCATTAATGGAAGATATATGGATTAGACGCCATATTGGGAAGAAAAGATTAAAGTGAATAAAGCAGTGGGGTAAATGACATGGGGTCAGAAGTGAACATGGAGCCACGAGATTATTGAAGAAGAAGTCAGTAACGTGCTGTAATAGACAGTGTGAAGACAAATAATAAAACATGAATTGAATCCATGTTTGACTCCGAAGAATGATTAGATAGACTGTGGATAGCAGTACAATAGTAAAGGGGTGTAAGTGTGTTAATGAGAAATGAACATTGTCACTGTGGAGACAAAATGACATGGGGTTTTTGAGGGTCCGTGATATATGGACTGTAATAGAATAACGTTGATTGCAAGCAGTCACAGACATGAGTTCAGTGGTGGTGTTTTTGCTGCTGTGGGTTACGGCATGAATTATGAATTGAGAGGTGGAAGATTTTAGAGAGGCATTGTGTTCCATGGCCTTGGCATGATGTTAATGTTTATCCCTTTGGGTGTTATAAGCTTCAGAGATAGGATGAAGAAGCTGGTAATAAGTAGGTTGCTGGAGTAGTGTATATAATGGTCAGATTACGTGAATATTTATGATGTTGTGTTTGATGGTTAACATTCCGAAGTTACTGATGTCTGTAATAAATAGACATTTAAGGGGAGGTTCGGAGTTACTAGGTTGCTGTTGATAACGGCATAAATTGACAAGTAGAGGTTTTAGTAGATATGCCCATAATAAATGGACATTAAGAGAGAATTTTGAGTGAGGTGATGTGTATAATATTGGAACAGGTCTTGAGGGATAATGGACCTTTTTAATTGTCTCCTCGGGATGTGTTTTGTGGTTGACATTACAATGCGAGGTTGAGGTAAGGTTCATAGCCATAAAATTAGTAGTGTCTGTAATATATAGACATTTAGGAGTGAATAATATTTTGATGGTTGGTATTTGATGCTGTAGATAGCAGCGTAAACTGTTACCATAATAAGTGGTACTGTAGAAGATATAATTGTTTTAGACTTTATTACATAAAGTCTCAAATGACATAGGGGGTAAAGGTGTGTGTGATTTAGGTGAGTGTGGTTTTTTGTGTGGAAGAGTTCTACTTCTTTAAATCTCCGGTGCGCACCGATTCTTTGTCTTCCTATCGTGTGCAAGTGATTTCAGGTTGGTTGAAAGTGGAGAAGTAGTAATGTGGAGGTAATACTGTTTGAGGTAGTATCAGAAGAGTACGGCGTTTTGAATTTTTTGAGATCGTGATAAGAAGGTTTAAGCGGATTGCTTACGAAGAGTAGAAAAAGTATTCCGAAAATATGTTGTCATGTGTTGTATAAAACTAAGATCTTGTAATGCAGAAATATGATGTACGATAGATACATATACAAGAATGAGCTTTTGTGATATGATATATGTGGATTTTATTACGAAGAAGAAGTATGGTTTGTTGTAGGTCGTGGCGGCTGGCACTACGATAAATAGTGGGGATAGAGAGAAGTGTAATGAGTAAGGGGTATATGATTTCTGTAGTTGGGAGTTGAGTAAGTTCAGGTGGTAAGCGGAATTGCTTATGACTTTATAAAATGAAGAAGAAGTAACTTTGATTGTGTGGAATTATTGGGTTAAGTGTCTTGGGTCATAGATGTGGGGTAAATGAGTTGTGGGATCAAGACTTTTCAGGGAAAAGTCTTGGTTGAAGAAAGGGAGGAAATGTAACAGAGTTAGGAATAGGAAGAAGGGGCAACGAGGTGTGCATAGTCAATAGGGAAGTAGGGCACGGTCAAGCACCATAATATGGGGTAGTTAGGGTGGCTCGTCCTATGACGAGCATCGTAGAAACAAGGTCAGTTGTGAACGACCCATCCTTCGAGATGGACGTATGATTGAACTGGGCAACATCTGGCTTGATTCTGAATAAAGTAATATGAAGCCAGAACCGTCTTGGACTTGTTGATAGTTCATCGTCACTTCGCTGTACTGTTACAAAGCCTTACCCTGGTGCGAGGAAATGCAACCTAAAGACAAAATGTCATGGCAGGGCAGACCAGGCTCTAATCCTTGGTTGGCGACTGGTCTAGGATCGAAGCTCCGACAGGCGGACAGTTAGAGCATTGCTTTGCTGATCGGGCAGCTTCTGCAGCTTGTCTTGTTCCAGATGTAGGGGTGTTACCTTTCCTCTGGAGTGAACTAGGCAGGCCAAGAGAGGGATCATGCTGCATGGGCAACACATGATCTCTATATTTTAGCCCAGGCTTTGTGCTATAGAGAGAATGCAAGAAAAATGCCGTGAACAGAATCAACCACTGTTTATTGCCTTCATCGACCTCACAAAGGCATTTGATCTGGTCAGTCGTGAGGGTCTGTTCAAGGCACTAAAGAAGATTGGCTGCCCACCAACTCTTCTGTCCATTGTGGAATCGTTCCACACAGGCATGAAGGGTATAATCAAGTTTGATGGTGCAACTTCAGAAGAGTTTGAAATCAAGAGTGGAGTTAAGCAAGGTTGTGTACTAGCTCCCACCCTCTTTGGAATATACTTTTCACTTCTACTGAAATATGCCTTTGGTGATCAGGATGGTGGTATGTACATTCACTTCACGCTCAGATGGACGGCCTCTACAATGTTCAGAGATTGAAGGCCAAGACCAAAATTAGGAGGGTACTGATCAGAGAGTTGCTTTTTGCAGATGATGCTGCAGTTACGACCCACTCTGAGGAAGAATTGCAATGTCTACTATCTGCATTCTCCAATGCTTGTTCTGAATTTGGTTTAACAATTAGCAAAAAGAAGACACAGATTATGTCACAAGGTGCACATGGGGTACCATCAATCTTTATTGACGATGCCGAACTAGAGATGGTAGACCATTTTACATATCTAGGATCAGTGGTAAATAGCAAATTATCCCTAGATCAGGAAATCAACATCCGGATTGGTAAGGCAGCAACAACAATGAACAGGTTTAAGAAAAAGAGTCTGGGAGAACAGGAAGCTTACTGCCAAAACAAAAGTCCTTGTCTATCAAGCCTGTGTCCTTAGTACTCTTCTTTATGGCAGTGAAGCCTGGACAACTTACTCACACCAAGAGAAACGTTTAAACAGCTTTCATATGCGGTGTCTGCGAAGAATTCTTGGTACTAAGTGGCAAGACAAAATCACAAATACTGAAGTATTGGAAAGATCAGGTTGTGTGACGGTTTATTCCATGCTCAGTCTTCGTAGACTTAGATGGATAGGACATCTTAGGAGGATGGATGATGGTAGAATACCAAAGGACATCTTTTTTGGTGAATTACAGATGGGTAAGAGATCTCAGGGTCGGCCTCTACTACGATACAAAGATGTGTGTAAGCGGGACATGATTGATACAGGCATTGATAATGCACATTGGGAGCAAGTCGCCGCTGAATGTGTTGCATGGAGGGCAAACATCAGAAATGGAATAAAGACAAAGGAGAAAATTATTGCAGATAAGTCACACACCGAGCGTGTGAGACGTAAGATGGTGCATGATGGTGGAAATGCCCACGTGTTCAAATGCACCCACTGTGAACGGACATTTACAGCGTGAATTGGCCTATCAGTCACATTCGCTACCGCCATAGGTAAAAGTTATTATACCTTTTTAAAGCACAAACTATCGTCTGTCAAGATGGCAAGGTGCCAATGATACTGATGCATTTAGTATTGGGACTCTTTGCTGGCAGTAGACAATGAGGATGGAGCATGTATTGGAATGTCTTGAGTGCTGTGACAACAGTTCTTGATTCAACTGAACTTTAATCAGCTTCTTGTTGCATTTATTATTTGTTGCTAAGCTGCTTAACCTTTCGATATACATCTTTCGGTTTTTCTTTACCTCTCTCGCCTAGTGTTTTTTCCACATAAAACATATTTCTCTATTTCATCTCTTATGTTGATATGCCCAATAAATTTCATTTGTCCTTTGCTTACGGATTTAGTGAGTGATCTAGAATTAGACTTTTTTAAATATAGCTGACTCTTTATTTTATTGGTTCGCTCGATTTGAGCTCGACCGTAGTCCATGTTGGACGGATTTTAGCGTTTGGGATAACTTTTCCTATTATCAGTGTCCTCCGCCATCAGGCAAACCCACTTCAGAGGTACTTGTAATTTACGTTCTTCCCAAGTTAAAGACAAAATGTCAACATTTTAATCCAACTGACCAGTGTAGGGGGTTGAAGCTGCTACCTCGGCATCAGCACACTGGAAGTTTAGAAGCGAGTGCTCTTATCCATTTAGCCATGCTGACCTCCCTGTCTTCTGTAATATATTAACTGAATAAATACAGAATATTTGAACTCTCTAAGGACATGACAACTGGGTCACGCCTGATTAAGTGTCTTCCTCTCTCTGAGTTTTTCATTTATTACTAAAGCTTAACAACCATTTATTTGTAGTGATCACCAGATTCATTTACAAATATAACCAGGATTTAGTGACATTTAAAGGTTTAAAAAGGCTAAAGTTAAGAGGATTAACGTCACTGCGAAGGGTTTTATCCCATCTGGCATGCAGTCACTACACAGAAAAGCAAACTGCTGGCCAAGACCATCAAAGAAACCATGAACTCTGTAGCTTCAGAAATGATCCCCAGATGTCTCCACAAAAAACTGCACTCGCTGTCTCAGCGATGCAGTCTGAAAATAAACTCTTCAGAGCGTGATGAGACGGCTTGATTGCTTCCCCATGGAGACTGTAGGAATACCTAAGTGTGATACAAGATACAGCCCTACGCAGTGGCATGAGATCTTGGAAATATCAACCTGACATACAGGCTTCTAGATCTTTATTAGTTGAAGAAACAATGTCATCAGTTATAACAAACTGAACTGATGCCAACCAAATTCTGAAACTACAGGTCACAAAAAACAATTTTATAAACTAACAAACTGTCACAACCCAAATTCTGAAACTACAGGTCACAAGAAACAATTTCATAAACTGTAAGAAACTTATGTCAACCCAAATTCTGAAACTAAAGGTTACAAGAAACAATTTCATAAACTAACAAACCAACACACACTAAATTCTAAAACTACAGGTCACAAGAAACAATTTCATAAACTGTAAGAAACTCATTTCAAACCAAATTCTGAAACTACAGGTTACAATAAACAATTTCATAAACTAACAAACTGAAACAAACCACATTCTGAAACTACAGGTCACAAGAAACAATTTCATTAACTGTAAGAAACTCATGTCAAACCACATTTTGAAACTATGTCTCAAGTATCAAGTTCATAAACTAACAAACTGACACAAACCAAATTCTGAAACTATCGATCAGCTTACTATATGTTTGATAATTGTCCCATACTGAGAGAACTGTTGCAAGATGAAAGATGAAGCCTCTGGGGGAAATCTGAAGCACAAATGTCAATCAATATTATTCTGAATAAACCTCTACAGAAATCTGTCTGAAACAATTTGCTGCTTTATTTCACCGTTGTTTCAAATTGATAATGGCTGCAACCTGGCTTTAAATTTATGAGGAAAACAAAACTTTCACCTATGTTGGAGGGGAAAATATTTCCCTCTAGCTATAAAGGACATTTTAAAAAGGGGGTTTAAACTCTTTCGCTACCGTGATCCCATCTGTGGGCACGTTGTATTTCCTGAGATGGCAGTCCGCCGTTTTAGTGCCACAAAATGATCAGTGGTTTATTTCACATATTTCTGCTCCGTTCGGAATTTTAAGTTACAGTAAACTTTAAAAAAGGGCCCAAAACGGTTAGCCAATGCATCCTACCAATAACTACTCAACCCTCAGTCCTCCTTTCCATAACAGTCAGCCGAATCATGGTTGAGGTGAGACCAACACAAAAATGGCTCACATCAGGCCTGCGTCTGTTCTGTTCGAACAACAGTAAGTGAATGACTGGTTTAGCCACATTCCCGCTTCGTGCCAACTCAATGCGCACTAGAAGCGAGTGCTTCTTGAGAAAAGATACTTTCTCGGGAAACCGTCATTCCCCGCCTAGAGTTTCTAGATCTCTCTGCACGAGAATTTAGAGCGATACCCAGCATCACGGGTTACTCGAATTTCGGTGTTTCGAGAAGATTCTAGATAGCAATTCTTCCATCGGCTTCCCTCAGTCTATTTTTAGCTGGGAAAGTCCCCGATGACGCGCCAAAATAGTGCGGGATCTTGACGACCCAAGACAGATAAACGCGTTCCGTCACAAGCAGTACGCTCGTTTTACTGCCACCAATCCCGAAATGTCTCCCCCAAATGAACTTGTAAATAGGTGATTGTTGAGCTCCTACATCGCTCTGTACCAACCACCGCACCATACGACTATTCTTACTTCCAATCTGACTAAAGCACATTTGATTGTATTCACTGCTGCAACCAGTGAGTGTTGTTATTCCTCTTTACACAGAAATATCAACTGGGGAACCCTTTGGGGCCACTTAGACAGTTCATAAACACACACACACACGCGCGCGCGTATTGTTTAGCGCTAGTAGAATTAGAAACAAGAAGTAGAACTAGATGCACACAAGACAACATAAAAATTGAAGGCTATAGTTACCGACCGGGATTCGAACCTGTAACCTTCAAATGACGACAGTGCCTCATTGCAGGATCAAGTGTACTTCGACACATGACCAACTACACACCCTCGTTTATATTTTTGGTCTCAGCATTTTATATTAAACCAGCATTCTAAAAGGCAAGCGGACTGGCTACATTGCATCTGGTGTTTCCTGCTGAAAGCTTTGTACAAAGTTCGAACTCCAAGACTCCCTTAAATCAACATGTTCACACCAACCCTACGCTACCAGTGTCAAACATGGGCAGTATCAGCATCACACTTACGTTAAATCAACACCCGTGAGACAAGATGCTTGAGGAGAGCTGCCAACCTAACTATCTGAGACCGAGTAGAAAATGATGTGGGATCAAAATCTTGTTCTACATTTATTGAAAGTAGAAGATCAAATGGTTTGGCCATCTTGTTAGAATCCAACACCATCATTATTTACAACATGTCTATGTTTGAAATCTGCAGCATATGTAGCATCTGTATGTTATTTATCATATATATATATATATATATATATATATATATATATATATATATATATATATATATATATATATATATATATATATATATATATATATACACACATTTATTTATCATATATATATACATATTTTTATATATATATACATATTATCATATATATACATATGGTTTTTAACCACATATCTATGTTTGAGATCTGAAGTCTGTGTAGCTTCTCTGTATGCTATTGACCATATATCATATGTTTGAAATCCGAAGCTTGTGTAGTTGCTCTGTATGTTATTGGCCACATATGTATGTTTGAAACCTGAAGATTGTGCTGCTTATCTGAATGTTATTTTAACTCTAAAGGTGGTGGTGCTTCTGAACGCACTATACTCCAGATTCGACGCGGCCGTTGAGAACTTTGATGTCTACAAGGTCAGCATTTTTATATTTTCCACCAAAGGTTAAAAAGGTAAAAGTTTAAAAATGACTGAATACCCAGAACACATGTAATAAAATGTACAATACAGAATGGAACATCTTTTAACTATTTAAGTGCCATGTGGTGAGAAATCGTCTTATTCAAACTTATAATAACTGCCATATGCTTATAAATCAAACTATAGTTAAAATATCAATATAGTAGTTTGTTTCCCCTATACAACCCCTTTTAATTTGATATATAATACAACAAGTCTGCTACCACATTAACAACTTTTAAGTCATAGCTGTGACACACCTCTACTTCCTATATCCCGCCATCCATTTTTGTTTAATCGAAACCTACTTTTTGTTTGGCACAGAATCTGTCAACACGCAATAAACGTGTTAAATAAATAGACTCTGTCAGCGTCTCAGACAAAGCACAGGCACCCTTAGTTCGACATTCTACACGCTACAATGAGTTTCTTCACATGCATTCAAAGATATCAAACGTCGCATGTGGGTTAATACTATTTATTTATGCATAACAGCAATATCAACAAGATGCGTGCATTATATCACAATTCACATGTGGCAGTTAATTCATCACATCACTTTTATATACATCAATGCTAATTAATACTCAGCCATAGCAGTCAAGCAATCACAAAAACCCCGCACTCAATACACAATCTTAGCTCGGCAAGACTAGCTCTCACTCCCGCAATCAATACACTCGCTCCTCGAACACATGCGTCTTTCCTCTAACGTGTCCAGTCCCAGTCTGAAGCCTTCTCGTGTTGGGCTTGCTGGTCACGTGGTGCTTGACCCCGTATGTCCCGGGATAGTCGCGCTGTATCAGTAGTCACGCCGTACTGCTGTCCGGTCTTGTTGTCTCAGGTCCTTAAGTGCAAAGTTGTCCTGTCAATCAAGGACGTAGTCCCGTCTATGTCCCTGTGTTCTGTTTATAACCTTGTGTCCTGTTTATAACTGGATCTTGTTGTCCCGTCTATATCACGTCTATGGCATCTCTATTGTCCTGTCTGTAACATATCTATTGTCATATCTCCTGTCCTGTTTCTGATATCTCTATTGTCCTGTATATGTCCTGTCTCTGATATCTCTATTGTCCTGTATATGTCCTGTCTCTATTCCCCAACACGCTGACAGACTCTTTAGATTCACTTTTTTTTCCGCATATCCTTTTATTTTTTGCAGTCATTGCAGTCAACATTGCAGTCAACAGCAGCATTTGTCAGCTGCTGTTGATGTCTTGGCAATTTTTACGTTCAGTAGTTTGCTATTGTTTTCTGAACGACCGGCTCACATACCCTCGTAAGTAACCAACGCCATGCGATCCGCTGCCGAATCTCGCGCAGCTGCGTTTCGTACGAGAGTATACGGGATTACGAACAACGTCCTTAACACCTACGCCAGGGAGTCCAGCTTAGTTCCACTAGTGAGGTTATATTAATATCTAACGGATGATAACGTGTCCCGTGTGTTCAGGTCGAGACAATTGGTGACGCATACATGGTGGTATCCGGTCTGCCGCTCAGGAATGGCAAGGACCACGTCTTGCATATTGCCAGGCTGGCTCTTCAAATGTTACGGGAAGTGGCCAGATTTGAGGTGCCTCATAAGCCAGAACACAAATTACAGCTTAGAATAGGATTACATTCAGGTGAGTATAAATAATTATTTTTCTTAATAATTATCATATCTTCTGTACAGGACATCGCTGTCAACACCAGCATTTTACTGCTGTTGTTGATGTCTTGGCAAGTTTACGTTCAGTAGTAAGCCATTGCTTTCTGAACGACCGGCTCCCATACTATTTGCGTTAAAACCCAGCGCAACGCGGTCGACTGCCAAATCGAGCACAGTTGTGTTTCGAACGCCGGTAAGCGGGATTACAAACCGCGTTTGTAAGCCCTTGGCCATGGAGACCAGCAAATAAGTATATTCGTGTATCTAAATAGTTGCATGTCCTTGTGATCAACGCCGTGTTAGTTTTCTAGGCAATTTTACGCTCAGCAGTTTGTCATTACTTTATGAACGAGACGTCAACGTCAGTCCCACTGACCCGTGTGAGGAACGAATCCACTTTACCCCATTGTCAGCGCACTGGAAGTTTAAGCGCGAGCACGTTAAATGTCTTTTAATGTGGCAAACACATCTGACGTGTTTATTTGTATCACAGCTCTCTTTTCATTTTCAGCTTTTCTAATTATTTTTTATTGTTTCTTTGGAATACGATCGTTGTTACTAAATATATGTTTTTTACCGATTCATATTCTCTCATTGATTTATTTTTACTTCTGCCATTATTCGCTATAACATATCCAAGATAAATTTGTTATAAGCTCTCCTTCGGGAGACCGGGATTCAAATCCTCGGTAAGGCGTGGAGTTTTTTTTCTGTCCGGGACAAAAAAGAAAACTCTAACCTGCATAGTTCACGGCGACTGCACTAGCCATGCGGCCTTAATTCCTCACACTGAAGACCCCCCGTCCTGCACCGCAATGTACTATAGGCAGTAAATGACAGTTTTTTGACAGTCCATTTACTCCGTTATCTTCTTATTCACCAACTGGGACCACTATTATTTGGCCTCTTCGCTGGTAATTGAAGATGAGGACGGAGCACGTATTGGAATGTCCCGAGTGCTGTGATGTCGGTTCTTGACTGAACTGTTCCTAGTCTTTCTTTCTCCCCCAGTGGGGCATACGTCCTCAACCTAACCCCACCAAGCCGTCCCATCTTTTGCTATGTCCTGCAGCTCCCTCAATGTCCCCCAAATATTATTCATCTCTATCTATAATTCGCTTATTTGTATGTTGTTAGGTCTCCTGCTATTTCACGTGCCTTGTGGGTTCCGGGCAAGAATGTCTTGTTATACTGTCGTCAAGTTTTCTCAGTATGTGTCCTATGCAGAGCACGCGTCTGTTCCTCAACTAGAGATAGGTTCACTAGAGTTTGTTTAGTCCTCTTTGTGAGATCTAAATTGGTTATTATACCATTTACTCTGATGTACATTGCTAGTATTTAGTTTGCATTGCTATTGCCTTAATCTGTACCATTTGCGTCATCACCATCAATATAAATGCCACTCTCTGCGGAGTTTTTCATTTCTCCCGTTAATATTAAGAGAAAACCAACAAAAACGTAAAGGCAAACGGATCAGATTTACATGACCACAAGTGAACCAATTGGAGGTTGAGGGGTCAGATTTACACGATCATAACCACAATTGACGTTGCAGCTAGAAAGCTTTCGCCAGTAAAGAAAAACAAAGATATTAACCAACTACCTTAAAACACTGCATAAACATACGCCATGGTATAGTACTTATCTGGAAAATATGCACCACCATGTATTTCTCATCGGCATCCTGTTAACATCAACAGTGCCTACTATACTCTGTTTACTTATGTCTGCCCCAATATAAAATGCCATAACTCAGTAACCAACTGAAGGAAAATTATGAGATTTAGCTTATAACCTTATCATTATGTCCACACAACAACAAACTTGTTGTTCTGGAGATTGTACAGCAGATTTCAAAGTTTGTTTATATGAGGTATATAATTTACGGGTCAGAGATGAAGTGCACATTATTAAATGTGTTACGTCTTCACACGGAATAGTATTTTCACGTGGAACATGGGATTGGGCTTATGACAAGAGCCTCGCGTAGTGGAACGGGACATTACTGTAAAACAAGTTTCTTAGCGAGATATCACTAGTTTTTCACCAAAACATCAAAAAAAATGTCGCCGCTTTCCGTGATTTAAGTTGCTTTTGGACCTATCAAAGATGTATTCCTTGGGTGGGGTTAAATATAAGACGGCAGGAAAAATTTCATAACGATGCAACAGACAGTTTTCAAAATAATTGATCGTGAATAAAAGCATTCACTTCTGGACAGACTATAATTGTAATCCCTGTTGTTGTTGTTGTTGTTTCCTCCAGGTCCTGTTGTGGCTGGGGTGGTCGGGTTAAAGATGCCTCGCTACTGCTTGTTTGGTGACACGGTCAACACGGCCTCGCGCATGGAGAGCAGTGGTCAAGGTTTGACACTCCTTACATTTGATATTTCTTTTGGCTTAAGTATCACCATCAATGCGCACGGGTGTTTTCATATGTGCCAGTCTTCTCCCTTAGAACACACCAGTGAAATCTCAGCACAGTACACTAACTTCGTTGCGTCTGCGAGGACTCCGATGTCTGTATCCCAGAATCACACATAGTATAACTATTGTTTTTGTGGGTAGGTTATATACTGAGTTTGCAGGTCCTTCTCAGGGGCAGTCCTCATCAAGACCAACTCAACGCAAAAAAGATAACGCCAGTCAGCGTGAGCCCCAAACGACCCAACAGTAGCTGACGAATACAGCGGGGAAAAATATAACCAGGCATGGACTGAATGACTCGAAAGAGAGCACACAAAGAGATAATAAAAGTCCACAACACACCCAAAAACAAGAAACGGACCTCAATTAAAACTGACGCTGAAGAAGCAGGTTAAATGAGGTCGAACTTTTATTATTATTATTACCTCTGAAGTCGGAGTGGGTTCGCCTGATGGCGAGGGACACTGTTAATAGGGAAAGCTAATCCACACGCAAAATTCAGTCCATCACTACTATAAATTGTGTGTATGGGCTACGCTTGAGTTCAAAGCGAAGGAGCGCAAAAAAAAAAAAAAAAATGTGGATCGTAAATACTGAACTGTAGTAGGCTTTCTCATTTGTTGATTTTGCACGTCCTTTACAGGACGTTGCAGTCAACGCCAGCATTCTTTTGCTGTTCGTGATTTCCTGGCAAATTTACGTTTGCCAATTCTTTCTGAACGACCGGCACGCATACCTTTGTATGAGAAAAGCAACGCAAGGCGGTCTGCTGCCAAATCGCTCACAGCTGTGTTTGAACGTAACTCCTTCATCACTGAGTCGGTGATTGGTAGTTATATAGATAGATAGACAGACAGACAGGGAAGAAGGATGGATGGACGTTGGGGACGTTGAAACAAGTAATAAGTACATTACAGTGTATGTAAACATGCTCCAGTCTTTGACAAATGTGTCCCTTAAGTGAAGTTTCTCTTGTTTGAATATGTATTCAGCATGCAAAATCCACATGAGCGAAAGCACCAAAGATTTACTTGATGAAATGGGCCAGTTTGAAACGGAGCTTAGGGGAGACATCGAAATCAAGGTAGGTGGGGAGAGATGCGACGGAGAGAGAGAGAGAGAGAGAGAGAGAGAGAGAGAGAGAGAGAGAGAGAGAGAGAGAGAGAGAGAGAGAGAGAGGGAGAGAACAAAGAGGGGGAGGGGGAAGAGGAAAGAGAAAGGATGGAAAGAGAAAGGAGAGGGTAAGAAGAGAGAACCAGGGAGAGAGAGAGATGATGATGATGATGAGAGGTAGAAGGAGACATTCATGAGTCCCATTCTAGCTCTGTGGTGTCGACTCTGTATTCGTGTAACTGATAATAGTTTCATTTAGTCAGTTGAAGAGCAGACAACATCAACAATGAAACCACACCTGACATAAAACATTCAAATATCAACATGCAAACAAAAAGATGCTGATAGATGCTTTATTTGTCCCAATACGGTGTTACAAACTCCAGACATGGACAGTCCCAGAAACACATTGGCGTACAATCTTATCGTGTCAGATGAGATGCATAGGAAGCCCAGCTGTAAAGTGCGGATTTTTCTCTATCGGGGGCAAAAAGAAAACCCTAACCTGCACAGTTTGCGGTGACTGCACTAGCCATGCGGCCTTAATTCCTCAGGTTCAAGACCCCACTGCCCTACACAGCAAGGTACTATAGGCAGTAGATGATAGACATGGCTGACTATGTAGAACACCAAATATATATATACATACCGGGAAACAAGGTGAGAGGACGACTCAGGAAGAGATGGCTAGATGGAGAAAAAGAGTCATTAAAGAAATCAATTATGACAGTACAAGCAACAAGACAAGCGAAACACAACACTATATCTACCTTCTCTTTGCGACGCTTCGTGGCAACAGCAGTACGACACAACTGAACAATAAAACAAAAGGAAGTGAAGCTGATGAGCTGGCGGAGAATACGACCCAACTTACTAGTAGCTTTTACATGTAATTGACAAATCTGGTTGCTGCGCTAGCACCTTCCTTAGCCAATTTGTCAAGTCTTTTATTTTCTGATCTACCGCAATCGGACGGGATCTATTGCAGAACAGTTCTACGGCGCAGACATATTTGGGACAGTAGATCTTGCAGTCCGTGGAGCTTGCTGGACTTGATTGCACAGAGCATAGACAAAGGATCAGTCAGAATTACCGCTGGGCGAATACTGCCTTTCCCTCAGGGCAATGGGCCCGAAGATTAAACATGACCAACCCCGGCCAGTCGGTGTGTGCTGGGCTGACTCATGACCTAGGATATCATAATATGTCTCACTGCAGACATGAAGTTTCTGTATTGACCCTGCACACCCCCGCTGGTTTCGGAGCTTGGAGAGGGATTGGGAAGTCTTGCAACACAGTTCCTGTGAAGTAGGTACTGTGGAACTGGATCATGAAAGTCTCCGCACTGACCTCACTCCGATAAATGCATGCTCTTTCAGGGCTCAGACGACCTGAAGGATAGTACATCAGATTTAGGGGTTCAAACCCACTCTTCCATAGGATTCATCCACCAACAAATATATATTGTCTTCTGATTGTACGAGTTCTTCACTTTGAAAATAGCTATGATGATGTCTTCTTCTGCCTTTCATTTCCAAATGGTGCATAGGCCCTCAACGGACTCACCAAACCCCTTTGTAGAGTGCCCATTATTGGTTGAACTTTACAGCGTTTTATACGGGTTGACGTGGCCAATCTTCCTTAGGGATCTCTGGCGACACACATGATAATTTACACTATTATCCCCCCATAAGCCCCGGTAACACACGCGAGATTATGATATACCTGCTTAAAACATAAATCCCAGACATACTGTTAACTGAACACCAAGCGACTCATCATGCGCCTGTGGGTTAACCCACTGATGGCATATTTTTGTTAACTGTTTATGTCCCGGGCAATTCACTCTACAATGATAGGCTACAAGTTTAGGTTATAAGCAGTTGAAATAACAGCTGTGCGGTATCGAATGAGTTAAATCCACAAGTATCTTCTACGGTGCCAAGTGTGGGGCAGACATCACCGACCATCACTCCCCCCTGCCGTCTACATGTGGTAATGAAGTTGATAGTTGATCATCACTCCCCCCTGCCGTCTACATGTGGTAATGAAGTTGATAGTTGATCATCACTCTCCCCTGCCGTCTACATGTGGTAATGAAGTTGATAGTTGATCATCACTCCCCCCTGCCGTCTACATGTGGTAATGAAGTTGATCATCACTCCCCCCTGCCGTCTACATGTGGTAATGAAGTTGATCATCACTCCCCCCTGCCGTCTACATGTGGTAATGAAGTTGATCATCACTCCCCCCTGCCGTCTACATGTGGTAATGAA
Organism: Cepaea nemoralis; assembly: GCA_014155875.1. Taxonomy (NCBI): domain Eukaryota; kingdom Metazoa; phylum Mollusca; class Gastropoda; order Stylommatophora; family Helicidae; genus Cepaea; species Cepaea nemoralis. The sequence goes on from JACEFZ010015865.1 coordinate 33,829, forward strand.
GTTGATCATCACTCCCCCCCCCCCTGCCGTCTACATGTGGTAATGAAGTTGATAGTTGATCATCACTCCCCCCTACATGTCTACATGTGGTAATGAAGTTGATCATCACTCCCCCCTGCCGTCTACATGTGGTAATGAAGTTGATCATCACTCCCCCCTGCCGTCTACATGTGGTAATGAAGTTGATAGTTGATCATCACTCCCCCCTACATGTCTACATGTGGTAATGAAGTTGATAGTTCCTATATTATTATTTTACATGTGGTAATGAAGTTGATAGTTGATCATCACTTCCCCCTGCCGTCTACATGTGGTAATGAAGTTGATAGTTGATCATCACTCCCCCCTACATGTGGTAATGAAGTTGATAGTTCCTATATTATTATTCTACATGTGGTAATGAAGTTGATAGTTGATCATCACTCCCCCCTACATGTGGTAATGAAGTTGATAGTTCCTATATTATTATTCTACATGTGGTAATGAAGTTGATAGTTGATCATCACTCCCCCCTACATGTCTACATGTGGTAATGAAGTTGATAGTTGATCATCACTCCCCCCTACATGTCTACATGTGGTAATGAAGTTGATAGTTCCTATATTATTATTCTACATGTGGTAATGAAGTTGATAGTTGATCATCACTCCCCCCTACATGTCTACATGTGGTAATGAAGTTGATAGTTCCTATATTATTATTCTACATGTGGTAATGAAGTTGATAGTTGATCATCACTCCCCCCTACATGTCTACATGTGGTAATGAAGTTGATAGTTGATCATCACTCCCCCCTACATGTCTACATGTGGTAATGAAGTTGATAGTTGATCATCACTCCCCCCTGCCGTCTACATGTGGTAATGAAGTTGATAGTTGATCATCACTCCCCCCTGCCGTCTACATGTGGTAATGAAGTTGATAGTTCCTATATTATTATTTCTACGGGGGCCAAGTATGGGGCAGACATCACCGATCATCACTCCCCCCTGCCGTCTACATGTGGTAATGAAGTTGATAGTTCCTATATTATTATTTCTGGCCCACCTGTTTAAGCTTTCCTTATACCGGTGTTTGTGGCGAAGGCAGTTACCTGCGCAATTCGCAAGCCTGCACCTGAAACAAAACAGCGGGCGATTTGGAAGCAGATCGCCTTGTGCCGGTTTTCAGACAGTGGGATTTAGTGCCTGTCGTTCAGAAAGCAAATGAACTACGGAACGTAAACTTGCCAAGAAATCACAGCCATTAAACAAAAACCAATACTGGGCTTGACTGCGACGTCCTGTAAAGGATATACAACAAACTTTTTTTTAATACATCTGTCTTCCCCTGCTGCCCAATTTCCCCTCAAATAAGATTACTTTCTGTATACCACATCTTCTGATGATAAACCGCACACATTTCATTTGTCTCCGAGGAAAGCCAGATGGACACATATCATACTGCTACTACTACACTACCATTAATATTAGGATTCTTTGCTGGCAGTTGAAATTGACGGAGCACCTATGAAAATGTCTCGACTGATACAATGTCGGTTCTTGACTCAACTCAACTAATTTGTCTTTTCCGTATGGTTTATATGCTAGAACATTTGATCACGTAACGCCTGTAGCACATGTATCAATATCTCCTTTCTTCTCAATCCATGATATTCTCAACATTCTTCTTACAAACCAATGCTTCCAGTTCCCCATCATTTCACTGTTCATGTTTGCGTCCATACAGAAGAACAAGCCAAGTACAAAGTTTCAGTAAGGGAAGACACATAACATATAATAAATGTATAAATAAATATAGTGGTTTAACACATAACATGTCATGTGACAGAATCAAGCGACAATGACAACACAATTGTACAATAATATTCATTTTTCTTCAGGGAAAGGGTGTTCAGAGGACATACTGGCTGTTGCAGGAACTAAACTCTACAACCAACAAAGTCTTGACAAACCCAGCATCGCAAAAGCTAACAGAGTCTCAACAAACAAACAAGAAACAACACCACAGACAGTCCTATTGGTGACGTGCTGTACACAGACCAACCCTTGCTGGGCATCCATACATCGGACACAATGAAAATGTCTTCATCTACGTTAAGAGCCAGTAGTTTTGCAGGTTTCCACAACTTGGGATTTGATTGGTCACTGGATGGGGACATCTTTGAAGAAGACCCCGAACACGCCTCGGAAATGCGATAACTTGACCCCTGATTTCAGGCCAACGAGACAGTTTCTGGAACTACATTAGTATCAAATGTTACACTGTTTTCTGACTTGTCCTTCAACTTTCGGACATCCGACCACAGATTTATGCTGCCCAACCAACAAATATTAAGAAATGTGTGATAGAAGGCCCCGTTTAAACTAACAATAACTAGAAATAGAGAATCATAGACGAAGACCCAAAGAAACGTGTGATAGAAGAGAAGAAGTGGAGGTCCACATAGATAAGAACGTGTGTTCCGGTGTGCTGGTGCCGAGGTAAGCGATTCAACCCCTATACCGGACAGCTGGACTAAATTGGTAACCTGTCGTCCTTGACTTGGGGACATTAATTATAAGTACCTTTGAAGTCGGATGGCGAGTGACACTGTTAATAAGAAAAGCTAACCCACACGCAAACTTCAGTCCATCACTACTATAGTGTGTTTGGACTACGCTTGAGTTCAAAGCGAGTGAGCGCAAAATAAAAAGAAGTAAACAAAGAAGAAACAAGAAACCAGGCAGAAATACAGCAGCATAGAATGAAGTAGTGTAAAATAATGGGGGTAATCAAATACAGATTAGTGTTGAAGATGGATAACACAGGAAGAAAGACTATGTAAAGATATGTGGAAGAATCAGTTTTTGTAGAATATGGGACACGAGAATGTTAGCAACAATTATTTTAGTTGTCATTCAGTCAATATATGGATATTATATGGGAAAATGAACAAAAGACAGTGGAAATATTGACTCACTTAAAGGAAAAAGCTCAACAAGATAAGACAGAATATATGGTAATTTCAAGAGAAGGAACGGCTAAAAACTGGCCACATAAAAATAGATAATATGACCATTAAAAGAACGGAAACATACAACTACCTGGGCACAATCTTCAACTGCTCCAACATAATAAGGGAAGAAATACAAGCTAGAATCAACTCTGGAAATAAGATATACTATGGACTACAACACCTGCTAAAATCAAATGTGCTATCTCGTAACACCAAGATCACAATTTACAAAACACTGATCAGACCAGTTGTGCTGTATGACTCTGAAACCTGGAGTACAACGAAAGGAGACGAAGCTTTGTTACAAACCTTTGAGAACAAAATCTTAAGACGCATCATTGGGCCTATTAGGGAGACACAAAGTGGAGAGTGGGAAAGAAGAAGCAACAAAGACATTTATGATCTGTTTAAGTCCCCGCTAATCACTGGTACCATGAAGGCTAATAGACTGCAATGGCTGGGGCATATAGAAAGAATGAAAGATAATAGGGAAACAAAACTCGCTTACACTCAAGAAATAAATGACCGTAGACCCCGAGGTAGACCAAGAAGACGGTGGAGAGATAATATACATACAGACCTACAAGCACTTGGAATCAACGACTGGCAAGAGAAGGTCAACCAGAGAGACGAATGGAGACGGCTTGTATCTGCCGCAAAGAACCTCAATGGCTCGGAATGCTGAAGACGAAGAAGAAGAAGAAGAAGAAGAAGAAGAAGAAGAAGAAGAAGAAGAAGAAGAAGAAGAAGTCATTCAGTCAACGATGATAAAGATATCAGGTCGATTATGACAGGGCAGGAAAATATACATATGAACAGTTTCTGTGTCAAACAAAAAGTCGGTGTAGATCAAACAAAAATGGATGGCGGAAAATGGGGAGTAGGGGGGTGTGAGTCAGTTATGACTTACAAGTTACTACGAGTATTATGGTAGCAGACATGTATTATAAAGCAATGACATCATTTTAGGGATTATATAAGCCCATGGCAAATACAGTAAGTCGCTTAAGAGGATGATTAATCATTCCATGGCACTTAATCAGTTAACTGTTGTTTCACATTATACACAGCAGGCTCTCGTTCAAACGGCAGAGTACATGGATCAGACCTACGGAAACAGCCACAAACTCACCAAATATCGAAACACATTACATAACTATTTTATGCATCCGTGTGCATACAACAGCCGAAAAACATGCTACTGCTGTCTTGTATTATGTGCCATACGATAGCTAGGCAACTGGACGAAGGCCTTTATGGTTGTAAAACAGTAACACTGCTATAGTAATATTTTGGGAGCACCCTTGCCTGAAGACCTGGTGGTTTAAGTACGAATCCCCTTCACGCAGTGATTTTTGCCATTAACCTAGGTTCCCAGATAGACCCAACTTGATGTAAAGTAAATAAAGGACCCCGTTTCACGTCATTGGACGTATGACGTTTATGATGCTATCCCATATTTTAGACCCATCGACACTCAACGTGTCATGTAGCCAATATTACGCCATCAGCCTTTACTTTCCAGCAACGTTCCTGAAACCCATTTTAGGTTGGTTCGATCCTGGGGACTCAGATCTGTAGGGGGAGGCGGGAATCCCGGCCCCAAATGTGATTCGAACACATATCTGCCGGACCGGTATGCTAGCGTGCTAGGCAGTACGCTACTGCAGCCTACAATAGCTACCAGGAAGTTTCTGGGAAATAATGGCGAGTGGCATAATACTGACAACATCACCAGTCGTGTGCAGATTGATCTAAAATATGGCGCTAGCACCGTATATCCAATATTCCTACAGCATGAAAGGAATTATTGGCTTTACTGACTAATCTTGTATACATAACATCTTCATCGGTTGCCTTATGTGATTGGTGGATGTGAATATAAGAACTGCGTAACTATTGCAGCTTGGGTGATCATCGTAGCACGCGTGTTGGTGCAACGGTCAGGAAGCTAAGCTGACAATGACTTAAGCGCAGTCGGACAAAGGTTCACTGCCACCTCTTGTCGTTCACTATCTGAAGCAAAGACCGACCATTTATGTCTCCTTGCATTCAGGAATACAAGAATGTCCTCTTCCTAGCATTTCACACAACAAAATCAAGTACCTACGGGGCATTTTTACGAACGATGTAATGTGAAGCACCGAAAAAGAAAAAAAAATGACCCTGCTGTAATTACGGTTAGAAAATACAATAAAAATCATGAAAAATAAAAATAAAAAGCACCAACAAAGGGAGTGTGAAGAAAAAAAAACAGCACTTGGTAAAACTAGTCATTTATGGGCGAGTGGTCTATGGCACTAAGTGTAAGTAGCAGTCTGCCATTGTGGGCGTCAGGTCATAACCCACTTCTGACAACATATCTATGAGGTTACCATGGCCGAATGTATAAACGCACTCGTTCTTATACTTCCCGTGCGCTGATGAAGGGGTAGTGGGATCATTTCCTTCACCGGTTTCAGAAAGTGATGGCAAACTACTGAACATAAACTTGCCAAATAAATCTACCTAAGGGTTGGATTTGATAACAACGTCCTGCCAATGACATGCAACAACATAGTCACAGCCAAGGATATGCAGCAACATAGTCACAGCCAAGGACATGCAACAACATAGTCACAGCCAAGGACATGCAACAACATAGTCACAGCCAAGGATATGCAACAACAACATAGTCACAGCCAAGGACATGCAACAACATAGTCACAGCCAAGGACATGCAACAACAACATAGTCACAGCCAAGGACATGCAACAACATAGTCACAGCCAAGGACATGTAACAACATAGTCACAGCCAAGGACATGCAACAACAACATAGTCACAGCCAAGGACATGCAACAACATAGTCACAGCCAAGGACATGCAACAACAACATAGTCACAGCCAAGGACATGCAACAACATAGTCACAGCCAAGGACATGCAACAACATAGTCACAGCCAAGGACATGCAACAACAACATAGTCACAGCCAAGGACATGCAACAACATAGTCACAGCCAAGGACACGCAACAACATAGTCACAGCCAAGGACATGCAACAACATAGTCACAGCCAAGGACATGCAACAAGACCATAGTCACAGCCAAGGACATGCAACAACATAGTCACAACCAAGGACATGCAACAACATAGTCACAACCAAGGACATGCAACAACACCATAGTCATAGCCATGGGCATGCAACAACATAGTCACAACCAAGGACATGCAACAACATAGTCACAACCAAGGACATGCAACAACACCATAGTCATAGCCATGGGCATGCAACAACAACATAGTCACAGCCAAGGACATGCAACAACATAGTCACAGCCAAGGACATGCAACAACATAGTCACAGCCAAGGACATGCAACAACATAGTCACAGCCAAGGACATGTAACAACATAGTCACAGCCAAGGACATGCAACAACATAGTCACAG